>JAKSZT010053807.1:1499253-1526949 GCA_026826555.1 Tolypeutes matacus | reverse complement strand
AAGAAAAGGACATAAAAGGCATCCAGATTGGAAAAGAAGAAGTAAAAATTTCATTATTTGCAGATGACATGATCCTATACATAGAAAGCCCTGAGAAATTGACAACAAGGCTTCTAGAACTTATAAAGAAGTTCAGTAATGTTGCAGGCTATAAGATCAATGCTCAAAAATCAGTAGCATTTCTGTACACCAATAACCAACAAACTGAGGAGGAAATCAGGAAAAAAATACCATTTACAATAGTAAACAAAAGAATCAAATACCTAGGAATAACTTTAACTGAAGATGTAAAGGACTTATATACAAAAAACTACAAACTCTGTTAAAGGAAATCAAAGAAGACTTAAATAAATGGAAAAGTATTCCCTGTTCATGGATGGGAAGATTAAACATCATCAAGATGTCTATCCTACCCAAACTAATCTACAGATTTAATGCAATCCCAATAAAAGTCAACACTATATTTTTTAAGGAACTGGAAAAACTAACCACAAAATATATTTGGAGAGGCAAGAGGCCCCGAATTGCCAAAGATATATTGAAAAAGAAAAATGAAGTTGGAGGTATCACATTACCTGACTTTAAAACATCCTACAAAGCTACAGTGATCAAAACTGTGTGGTATTGGCACAAGGATAGACCTACTGACCAATGGAACCGGATTGAGAGTTCTGAGATAGATCCTCGCATATACAGTAATCTGATATTTGACAAGGCCACGAAACCCACTCAGTTGGGAGAGAGTGGCCTCTTTAAAAAGTGGTGCTTGGAGAACTGGATATCCATATCCAAAAGAATGAGAGAACAATACCATCTCACACCTTATACAAAAATCAACTCAAGATGGATCAAAGATCTAAATATAAGAGCCAAAACCATAAAAACCTTGGAAGATAATGTAGGGAAGCATCTACAGGACCTTGTAATAGGAAATGGTTTCATGAACTTCACAGCCAAAGCACGAGCAGCAAGAGAAAAAATTGATAAATGGGATCTCCTCAAAATTAAAAACTTCTGCACCTCTAAGGATGTTATTAAGAAAATTAAAAGGCAACCTACGCAATGGGAAAAAATATTAGGCAACCATATATCTGATAGGAGCCTAATATCCTGCATATATAAAGAAATCCTTCACCACGAAAATAAAAGGACAAACAACCCATTTAATAAATGGGCAAGTGACCTGAAAAGACACTTCTCCAAGGAAGAAATAAAAATGGCTAAAAAGCACATGAAAAAATGCTCAACATCACTTGCTATCAGGGAAATGCAAATCAAAACTTCAATGAGATACCATCTTACACCCATCCGAATGGCAGCTATCATAAAAACAGGAGACACTAAATGTTGGAGAGGATGTGGAGGAATAGGAACCCTCATCCACTGCTGGTGGGACTGCGGTATGGTCCAGCCACTGTGGAGGACAGTTTGGTGGTTCCTCAGAAAACTAGCAATAGATCTTCCGTATGATCCAGCAATTCCACTGCTGGGTATATACCCAGAAGAACTGAAAGCAAAAATACAAACAGACATATGCACACCAATGTTCATAGTGGCATTGTTCACCATTGCCAAATGTTGGAATCAGCCCTGGTGCCCATCAACAGATGAATGGATAAGCAAAATGTGGTACATACATACAATGGAATATTACTCAGCTGTAAGAAGGAACAAAGTGCTAACACATGGAATAACGTGGATGAATCTTGAAGACCTTATGTTGAGTGAAGCAAGCCAGGCACTGAAGGATGAACATTATATGACCTCACTGATCTGAACTGAGGAAAGTGAGCAGTCTCTGAGAACCATTTTCTGAAAGATAGGTGAACAAAAGAGAGTAAGAGAAGAGCAGGCTTTGAGCCATCTCCCATATGGACATAATCTATGGTAAAGGGTTAGAGTGTGGTTGCATGTTGGGGGATGGGGCAGATGAGTGGTGGTGTTCCTGGGTTTGGTGGTACAGCACTGGGGTGTGGGTGGATTAGGAAGTGCTGGTTCAAATCCCCAGGGCATGTAACTGTGAATCTTGACATTCCATGGGTTGGGAGAGGGGGGTATCACGGGCCCTGGGGGGCTGGGGGGAAGGGAACAGTCAAGATCTAATGGGTTGTTTGGTGGTCATGGGGAAGGTTTTTCATTACCTTACAGTAATGGACACAGGACATGGTAAATATCATCAAAATTATTAAACTGTGTCATCTAAATTGTAAACTATACTGTAAATCACTGATAATGTTTAGTTGCTATATTTTGCTATCTGCATAACAGTTATAATAATGCTAACAACCAAAAAAAAGGGGGGATAGTTAATATGGGGTGGGGAAGAGGGGGTGGTTTGGTATCTGGGAGTCTCCCGCACTCCGTGTGTGACTTTGCTGTGACCTAAAACTTCTTTGAAAATTAAATGAAAAATTGGGAGACAATGGGGATTGAGAGGAGGAAGGTGTCATGGCACACCAGACATCCAATAACAAAGTGATAAAGGGAAGGAAAAAAGGGAAAAAAGAAAAGAGAAAGGAAATAAAAATGAATATATATATATATGTATATATATATATATATAAAAGGCATTTCCTTTGCTTTATTGCCCATTTTTTGAATGTCCCAATCCACTAATTATTTTTTATTTTGTTTTGTTCTTTGTTTGATTATTTGTTTTTTTTTTCTTCTCTCTTTTTTTTTTCCCCCTGAGTTTCCTTATGTTTGTCTCTTGCATGTAAGCTTATCACACTTGTTTCTTTTTCCTAGTAAGTGTATTTGATTATTTTATGGACTAAATGTTCATGGAGGATTTGGATCACAGAAGGGTTACAATGGGTACTGCGGGGTATTATTGGGTGGGGTGTCTGGAAGGTGTTTCGTGGGAATTGGTTCATCCAAATATACATGAAAGATATACAAAATCATTCAAAGTATCGGGGGATGGGGCATGCTCAGGATGGGTGGATAATCACACAATAAATGAGGGAATCTTTGTTCCTAGCCTGGAGCGCTCTGCCACAATCTCCAAGGGAGCAGCAATAGTCCTCTGAGTGTAGGGACAGTGCCTGTCAAATAGGATGACCCACTGATGTTTTTTTTTTTTTTTTAATTGATGACTACCCTTGTGAGTCTTTGCTCTTGTAAATGAGACTTAGCCTGCAGTTGTGGGGTGCCTAAGCATTGCCACCTGAGAGACTCCTTGTTGCTCAAATGTGGCCTCTCTCTAAGCCAAACTCAGCATATGATTGCATTACCTTCCCCCCAACGTGGGACATGACTCCCAGGGATAAGCCTCCCTGGCAATGAGGGATTAATTCCAAGTGCCAACTGGCAGCTTTGTGCAGTGGCAGTATCATAGCCAATGAGGTTTATCCAAGGCACGATTATTGCTAATTGAAAACTTTTCCCAAGTGCCAACTGGAAACACAACTGGAAAAAGACCTTGAATAAAAGGGGGAAATGGTAAAGACAAATGAGTTCAAGTGGCTAAGAGATTTCAAAGAGAGTCGTGAGGTCATCCCAGAGGTAACTCTTACGCACACCTCAGTAGGAGATCATAGAACATCTAAGTGCTTATCACCCCACTCAGTGGGGTTCCTGAGAGCTCTGGAGACACCCTGGTCCTATATAAGGGGGGATAGCCCCAGAGACTGATGCCTTATCAGTGGGTTCTATTTTGGAATCTGTGCTCCTGAGAGTGACAGAATTAGACTCAAATAAGTCCTCCCTGCACATGGTTCACCAGTCACTTCTATTCAAATCTACATGTGATGCTGGAGTTTTTTAGGTATACTTCCAGAGACTGGAGCCCCCCGCCTACCTATGTGCCAGGTGGGCATGAAATCTAGGTGGAGCTGCAACTCCTACCCTACAGCTCAATGGACTCATCCAAGTCACCTGGTGAGGAGACAACAATGGGCAATAGCCATCCCAGGAATGGAGAGGGCCTGCATCTGCAGGCGGGATCATCCCACCCACCATATCCATGGGATATAAGCCCTCTCTCACTTGGAGTTGGAGTGGACATCACCATCCCAGTCGCCTCTGGATTGGGGGAAGTACTATGGACTGGAGTGGACTTGATGGTATTCTCTTGTTCACATATGGTGATTCTAGCAATGCAAGAAATTATAACAATGAGGTGGAGCCAGTGGCCACTTGACACTTTTGGGGTAGGGAGGGGATGAGCAGTTGAAATACAGGGGCTTCTTTGGGAGTTGGAGGTTGTCCTGAGTACTGTTGTGGCAATGGATGTAGGCCATTTTAAATCAACACACACCACTAAGAACTGAGTGGGAGATAGTGTGGTCTACAATGTGAACTGTGGTCTATGGTTGGTGGCAAGGCTCCAGGATGTGTAAGTTTATTGAGGGTGGTGGGCCACACTGTGGGAGATGTTTGTGTGGGATGTGGTGGGAGGTGTGGGAGGTGGGCAACATGGGAATCCCAGTTGGTTCCGTGTAATATTTTGGGTAATCTAAGCACCTCTTTAAATATATGTGTATATATATATATATATATATATATATATAACATTTTTGTAAGCAAATACACATATATGCATATATATTTATATATCATTTTGCAAATGTTTGTATGTATTGTGAGAATTTTGATTTTTACCCATAATAAAAAAAAAATCCTCAAAAAATACTTGCTAATCGCATTCAAAAACATATCAAAATTATTATACACCATGACCAAGAGGGTTTCATCCCAGGTATGCAAGGATGGTTCAATATAAGAAAATCAATCCATGTAATACTCCACATAAACAGATTGAAAGAAAAACACCACATGATCATCTCTGTAGATGCAGAAAAAGCATTCGACAAAATACAGCATTCTTTCCTCATAAAAACACAACAAAAGATAGGATGAGATGGAAACTTTCTGAATATGATAAAGGGTATATATGAAAAACCCAAAGCTAACATCATTTAGAACGGTGAAATCCTAAAAGACTTCCCTCTGAGATCAGGAACTAGACAAGGATGCCCACTATCACCACTCCTATTTAACATTGTATTAGACGTACTTGAGCAAGCACTGAGACAAGAAAAGGACATAAAAGGCATCCAGATTGGAAAAGAAGAAGTAAAAATTTCATTATTTGCAGATGACATGATCCTATACATAGAAAGCCCAGAGAAATCTACAACAAGGCTTCTAGAACTTATAAAGGAGTTCAGTAATGTTGCAGGCTATAAGATCAATGCTCAAAAATCAGTAGCATTTCTATACACCAATAACGAGCAAACTGAGGAGGAAATCAGGAAAAAAATACCATTTACAATAGTAACTGAAAGAATCAAATACCTAAGAATAAATTTAACTAAAGATGTAAAGGACTTATATACAGAAAACTATACAACACTGTTAAAGGAAATCAAAGAAGACTTATATAAATGGAAAAATATTCCCTGTTCATGGATAGGTAGACTAAATATCATCAAGATGTTTATCCTACACAAACTAATCTACAGATTTAATGCAATCCCAATAAAAGTCAACACTGTATTTTTTAAGGAACTGGAAAAACTAACCACAAAATATATTTGGAGACACAAGAGTCCCTGAATTGCCAAAGACATATTGAAAAAGAAAAATGTAGTTGGAGGTATCACACTACGTGACTTGAAAATATACTACAAAGCTACAGAGATCAAAACTGCGTGGTATTGGCACAAGGACATGCCTACTGACCAATGGAACCGAATTGAGAGTTCTGATATAGATCCTTGCATATACAGTCATCTGATATTTCACAAGGCCATGAAGGCTACTCAATTGGGGGAGAATGGCCTTTTTAACAAGTGGTGCTTGGAGAACTGGATATCCATATCCAAAAGGATGAGAGAAGAATACCATCTCATACCTTATACAAAAATCAACTCAAGATGGATCAAAGATCTAAATATAAGAGCCAAAACCATAAAGACCTTGGAAGATAATGTAGAGAAGCATCTACAGGACTTTGTAATAGGAAATGGTTTCATGAACTTCACAGCCAAAGCACGAGCACAAAGAGAAAAAATAGATAAATGGGATCTCATCAAAATTAAAAACTTCTGCACCTCAAAGGATGTTATTAAGGAAATAAAAATGCAGCCTACCCAATGGGAGAAAATATTTGTCAACCATATATCTTATAGGAGCCTTATATCATACATATATAAAGAAATCCTTCACCTTGAAAATAAAAAGACAAACAACCCATTTAAAAAATGGGCAAGTGACCCGAAAAGACATTTCACCAAGGAAGAAATAGAAATGGCTATAAAGCACATGAAAAAATGCTCAACATCACTTGCTATCATGGAAATGCAAATCAAAACTACAATGAGATACCATCTTACACCCATAGGAATGGCAGCTATTAAAAAACAGCAGACACTAAATGTTGGAGAGGATGTGGAGGAATAGGAGCCCTCATCCACTCCTGGTGGGACTGGTATGGTCCAGCCACTATGGAGGACAGTTTGTCGGTTCCTCAGAAAACTAACAATAGATCTTCCTTATGATCCAGCAATTCCACAGCTGGGTATATACCAGAAGAACTGAAAGCAAAGACACAAAAAAATATATGCACACCAATGTTCATAGCAGCATTGTTCACCATTGCCAAAAGTTGGAATCAGCCCCGGTGCCCATCAACAGACGAATGGATAAGCAAAATGTGGTACATACATACAATGGAATATTACTCAGCTGTACACATGGAATAACGTGGATGAATCTTGAAGACCTTATGTTGAGTGAAGCAAGCCAGGCACTGAAGGATAAACGGTATATGACCTCAGTGATTTGAACTGAGGAAATTGAGCAGCTTTGAGAACCATTGTCTGAAAGATAGGTTAATAAGAAGAGCAGGCTTTGAGCCATCACCCATATGGACATAATCTATTGTAAAGGGATAGAGTATAGTTGCATATTAAAGAATAGGACAGATGAGTAGTGATATTACTGGGTTTGGTGGTGCAGCGTTGAGAGATGGGTAGATTAGGAAGGACAGGTTCAAATACCCAGGACATGTAACTATGAATCTTGACATTCCATGAGTCAAGACAGGGAGTATCATATGCCCCAGGGGATTGGGGAGGAAGGAAGATTTAAGATCTAATGGGGTATTTAGTGGTCCTGGGAAAGGCTTTTTATTACCTTACTGTAATGGACAGAGGACATGGTAAATATCATCAAAACTTACTAAACTGTATCGTCTAAATTGTAAACTATACTGTAAATCATTGACAATGTTTAGTTGCTATATTTTTCTATCTGTATAACAGTTATAACAATGCTAACATAAAAAAAGGGGGGGTGTTTAATATTGGGTGGGGAAGGGGGGGTGGTTTGGTATCTGGGAGTCTCTGGTATTCTGTATGACTGTGCTGTGATGTAAAACTTCTTTGAAAATTAAATGAAAATTTGGGAGACACTGGGTGATGAGAGGGGGAAGGTGTCACAGCACACCGGACATCCAATAACACAGTCATAAAAGGATAAAAATAATTTTTTAAAAAGGCATTTCTTTTGCTTTTTTTTCCATTTTTTTGAATGTCCCAATCAACTAATTATATTTTGTTTTGTTTTTTTTTTTTGTTTGATTGTTTGTTTGTTTGTTTGGTTTTTTTTTTCCCCTGGGTTTCCTTATGTTTGTCTCTTGCATGTAAGTTATCATTGTTGTTTCTTTTCCCTATTAATTGTATTTGATTATTATGTGGGCTACATGTTCATGGAAGATTTAGATCACAGAAGGGTTACAATGGGTATTGCAGGGGATTATTGGCGGGGGGTGTCTGGAAGGGGGGATTCATGGGAGTAGTTTCATCTGAATATACATGAAAGATATACAAAATTGTTCAAAAGATCAAAGGATGGGGCATGGACACGGTGGGTAGACAATCACTCATAAAATGAGGGAATCTGACTTCCTAGCCTGGAGAGCTCTGCTACAGTCTCCAAGGGAGAAGCAACAGTCCTCTGAGTGCAGGGACCGTGTCTGTCAAAAGAGGATGGCCCACTGATAATTTCTTTTTATTGATGACTACCCTTATGAGTCTTTGCTCTTGTAAGTGAAACTTAGCTTACTGTTATGGAGTGCCTAAGGGTTGGCACCTGAGAGCCTCCTTGTTGCTCAAATGTGGCCTCTTCTAAGCCAAACTCAGCATATGAATGCATTACCTTCCCCCCAACGTGGGACATGACTCCTGGGGATGAGCCTCCCTGGCAACGAGGGATTAATACCAAGTGCCAACTGGCAAAACAACTGGAAAATGACCTTGAATAAAATGGGGAAAAGGTAAAGATAAATGAGTTCAAGTGGTTAAGAGACTTCAAAGAGTGTCGGGATGTCATCCCAGAGGTAATGCTTACGCACACCTCAGTAGGAGCTCATAGAACATCAAAATGCATATTACCCCACACAGAGGGGCTCCTGAGAGCTCTGGAGACACCCAGGTCCTATATAAGGGGGAATAGCACCAGAGGCTGATGCCTTATCCGTGGGTCCTATTTTGGAATCTGTGCTCCTGAGAATGACAGAGTTGTACTCAAATAAGTCCTCCCTGCACATGGTTCATCAGTCCCTTCTATTCAAACCTATATGTGATGCTGGAGTTTTTAATATACTTCCAGAGACTGGAGCCTCTGCCCTACCTATGTGCCAGGTGTTCATGGAATCTCGGTGAAGCTGCAACTCCTACCCTAAAGCTCAATGGACTCATCCAAGTCACCCGGTAAGGATACAACGATGGGCAGCGGCCATCCCAGGGAATGGAGAGGGCCTGCATCTGCAGGCAGGATCATCCCAACCACCATATCCATGGGATATAAGCCCTCTCTCGCTTGGAGGTGGAGTGGACATAACCATCCCAGTCCCCTCTGGATTGGGGGAAGAACTATGGACTAGAGTTGACTTAATGGTATTCTGTTGTACACATATGGTGATTCTAGCAATGGAAAAAATTATAAGAGGTGGAGTCGGTGGCCAGTGGACACTTTCGGGGCAGGGAGGGGAGGTGCAGTTGAAATACAGGGGCTTGGAGGTTGTCCTGAGTGCCGTTGTGGCAATGGATGTAGGCCATTTTAAATCAGCACCCACCATTCAGAACTGTGTGGGAGAGAGTTGGTCTACGATGTGAACTGTGGTCTATGGTTGATGGCAAGGCCCCAGGATGTGTAAGTCCATTGAGGGTGATGGGACACACTTGTGGGAGATGTTTGTGTGGGTTGGACTGGTGGGAGGTGTGGGAGGTGGGGAACATGGGAATCCCTGTAGGTTCTGTGTAATATTTAAGTCATATAAGCACCTCTTAAAAAAAAAAAATATATATATATATATATATAAATAAATAACATTTTTGTGAGCAAATGCACATATATGCAAATATATTTATATATCATTTTACAAATATTGGTATGTATTGTGAAAATTTTTATTTTTACCCACAATAAAAAATAAATTAAAAAATAATAAATAAAATAAAATAAATAATTAAATTAATAATAATAAAAAAAGACTCACATAGACAGACAGAGGAAAAAGGGAGCTGTCATATTTGGTTCTTCAATGTGAGAGAGAGAATTGGTTAAGCATAAAGCCCTCAAGAGACTGGGCCCACATAGCAGATCAAGAGGAGACCAGCTGAGTATCCCTGGGAGTCAGGGGCTAGATGGCATCGGTTTAAGTGGGCACTCATCACCCCTCTCACAAAAGACGGTTGATTGGGGACAGAATCCAGCCCCAGTGGGCTGTTCTGGGTGCCCACAGAGGAGGAGACTTTGGGGCATCTCTCTGGAGGGAGATAGATTGCTCAAGATAAAACTGTGAGATTTTAGCCTGTGGAAATCATGGATGGCTAGGCCCCACCCTCAGGACAAATAGTTAGGGTAAGATCTGACTCCTGCCAGCGACCCAGCAAGAGGGAGCATTCTCCGAGATTGGGAGCGTTCTGGCAAGGGGCGGAGAGGGGTTTCCTTCCTGTGGGTTTGGTTGGCTGGATCCCCCCTACAGCTTTGGGGAGCACACCAGCTGCCTCGAAGTGGCATGAGGCTGAGGTGAGAGGCGAATCTGCTAAAGAAGGCTTATTTACCTAACCACCCTGGAATACAGAGGCTTGGCCTGAGAGAGGATTAAGTCAGCCAATTTAATAGTTTTACACTGAGGACTATCAGAATTTCAACCCCACTAAGGGAGTCAGGCAGTGGGAAGCACTTAATAAGTGTCAAGACTCTATTTAGGGTCCCCGGGGGGGGGGTGGTCTAGAAGAGGCTTGAAAAATCACTTAGGTGCAGAGTACTCAGTCATCAGCGTCCAATTTGAATTTCAAAGGGAACTCAACCTGACCAGGAGAGGGAAGAGGGCATCTGCTCATAAAGCCTGCTGAATCTTGCTGTGCTAGGAGAGTAAAACTTGTCCAAGGGAAAGTGACTGAACAGCTTTGTGAAGAGCTCACTGACCCAGTTAAAGGGGTAGTTCAGTGGAAGAATTTCTGCCTTGAATGAATGAAGTCCCTGGTTAGATTCCCAACTCCTCTAGAGTGGTAATCCACAGGGATATCTAACACCCAGCTGATACCATAGAACAGGAAAAATATAGACATTCTTATTGTACTGGCTTCTTTTGGGTCCCTTATTGTTCCAAAAAAAAAAAAGTTACTTAATTTTTTTTTTTTAAATTTAACTTAGTTTACTCGCTAAAACCTGCCTCAAAACCTGCAGAGAGAAGCCTGCAGGGTAATTGATTGATGAATACAGATATCCTGCGAGAATCCAAAATGGCTTAAGAAGAATAAACGCTGTTCTTCCTTAGCTTTGTTTGACTGCTTGCTTGTGCGTTTGTTTGGATTTGTTGTTGTTGTTGTTGTTGCTGTTGTTTTGTTACTTGTTTTTTTCCCAATTTCCTCCAATCCCCCCCCTTTTTAAATTAGGTGTTACTAGCTTGTTTCTTCTTTGCTGTGCTTCTCTTGTCTTGATTTCCCACTTTACGTGTATACTGATTTTGACTACCAACACTATCTCTTTTCCATCCTTCATCTTTCTATGTTCTGCTTTTTGTTGTGGTCCTTACATTCCACCTTTTTTATTAGTCCTCAACTTTACTGGTTTCTATTTCTATCTTGTTTATTCTGTTTTCTTTTTTTTAAATTATTATTAACTTTTTCCCTTCTATCCTTTCTTTCTCTTTCTCTCTCTCCTCATCATTCTGGGCTTTTGAATCATTCTATATTTTTCTCTATTTGGTATCCCATTTCATTGTAGGCATGCCAATTTTTTATTCCTATTACTCTACACTACATACTTGAGTTAAATATTCATTTTATTAAGTCTTATAGAGCCCCTCTTCTACCATTTATTATTATTTCTATTATCTTTTTTTCTTTTCTTACGTCTTCTGATTTCTCTGGCCCTAATCTTTTTCCTTCAAGGGAACATAGAAAACAGCAAGGAAAAAGAACAAGAAGAACAAAGTGTCAAAGAGAATACTTAACACACACACACAAAATAAGCAGCTAAACAAAAGTCTAAAGCAGAAAGAGAAGCTAATCAACTAGATATCCACCAAGATAAATGATGACAAGAGGGCAACAAAAATTTACAAACCAGACTAAGAAACAGGAAGACATGGAACAGTCCAATGAACAAACTAAAAACCAGGAAGAGATGCAGAACATCGAACAGCTAATCAAAGCTGTCCAAACAAATATCATGGACCAACTTAATGGAGTGAAGGAAGAGATTAAGGATATTAAGTAGAGACTGGGAGAACATATTGAAGAAATTATAAACATACAAAAAAGATAACGGATATGATGGAGATGAATAACACAATCCAAGAAATCAAAAAGACACTGGAATCAGACAACAGCAGATATGAATATGCAGAGGAAAGAATTAGTGATGTGGAAGACAGTACATCTGAAATCAAACAGAGAGCAGAACAGATAGATAAAAAGATAGAAAAAAATCCAACAGGAAGTTAGGGATTTAAACAACAACACAAAATGCACAAACACACACATTATAGACATCCCAGATGGAGAAGAGAAGGGAAAGGGAACAGAAGGATATTGAAGGAACTAATGACTGAAAACTTCCCAACCCTATTGAGGGAGATGGATGTACATATCCAGGAAGCACAGCACACCCCAAACAGTATAAATCCTAACAGGCCTACTCCAAGACATGTACTTGTAAAAATGTCCAATGCTCAGAACAAAGAGAAAATACTCAAGGCAGCAAGAGAAAAGAGAGCTATCACAAACAAGGGAAGCTCAATAAGATTAAGTACTGATTTCTCATCTGAAACCATGGAGGAAAGAAGACAGTGGTATGATATAGTCAAGGTACTGAAAGAAAAAAACTTCCAGCCAGGAATTCTCTATTCAGCAAAGTGGTATTCAAAAATGATGGAGCATTCAAAATATTCACAGATAAACAGAAATTAAGAGAGCATGTCAATAAGAAAACTGCCCTTCAAGAAATACTAAAGAAAGTTCTACATGTTGAAAGGAAAAAACAGGAGAGAGAGAGAGAGTTGGAATAGAGTGTAATAACAACTAAAAAGACAAAAAGAGAAAAAAAAAAAACATATGACATACATAAACACAAAGGAAATATGGCCGATGTAAGAAATTCCTTGAGAATAATAACACTGAATGTTAATGGATTAAACTCACCAGCCAAGAGACACAGATTGGCAGAATGGATAAGGAAATATGACCCACCTATATGTTGTCTACAAGGAACCCACCTTAGACCCAGGGATTCAAGAAGGTTGAAAGTGAATGGCTGCAAAACAATTTTTACAAGCAAACAACCAAAAAAGGATAGGAGTAGTTATACTACTATCCTACAAAATAGACTTTAAATGCAAAACTATTGTAAGAGACAAAGATGGACACTATATATTAGTAAAAGTGGTAATCTCTCAAGAAGAAAGAACAATCATAAACATTTAGGCACCTAATCGGGGTGCCTCAAAATACATGAGGCAAACGCTGGAAAGATTAGTGGGGACATAAATGCCTCTACAATTATAGTGGGTGCCTTTAATACACCATTGTCACCATTAGAAAGAACATCTCGACTGAGAATCAGTAAAGAATCAAAGACTCTGAATAATACATTAGAGGATCTAGATCTAATAGATATATACAGAATACTACACCCAAATACAGTGGGATATACATTCTTCTCGAGTGCACAAGGATCATATTCCAAGACAAACCACATGCTAAGCCACAGAAAACTCTCAATATATTCAGGAAGATTGATTTTATACAAAGTAATTTCACTGACCACAATGGAATGAAATTGAAAATCACAAAGGGCCAGAGAACCAGATTGGGCACAAAGATAAGGAAGTTAAACAACACATTCTTAAACAAGCAGTGGGTCAACAAGGAAATCTCAAAAGGAATCTCTAACTACCTTGAAATGAATGAAAATGACAACACAACTTATCAAAACCTATGGGATGCAGCCAAAGCTGTACAGAGAGGGAAATTCATAACCATAAATGCATATATCAAAAAAGAAGAAAGAGCTAAAATTGAAGACCTAACTGCACACATGGAGGAATTGGATAAACAACAAACTAACCCAAAAGGAATTAGAAAGAAGGAAATAACAAAGATTAGAGCAGAACTAAATGAAATAGGAAATAAGATACACTAGAAAAAATAAACAAAACCAAAAGCTGGTTCTTCGAGAAGATCAATAAAATTGAACAAACCCTTAGCCAGACTAACAAAGAAAAAGAGAGAACAGATGCAAATATACAAAATAAGAAATAAGGAAGGGGATATCACCACAAACCCCACAGAAATAAAGAGTATCACAAGAGGGTACTTTGAAAAATTATATGCCAACAAGAATGATAATTTAGAGGAAATGGACAAATTCCTAGAAACTCACAAACAGCCTACATTGATGAAAGAAGAAATTGATAAACTCAACACTCCAATTACAAGTAAAGACATAAACTCAGTTATCAAAAACCTCCCAACCTAGAAGAGCCAGGAGGAGATGGCTTCACAGGTGAATTCCACAAAACATTCCAGAAAGAGCTAACACCAATCCTCCTTAAGTTCTTCCAAAAGATAGTAGTAGAAGGAACATTGCCTAATTCATTCTATGATGCCAACATTAACCTAATACCAATGTCAAACAAAGACACCCCAAGAAAGAAAAATTACACACCAATCTCTCTAATGAACCTAGACGCTAAAATCCTCAACAAAATACTTCCTAATCACATTCAACAACATATCAAACGAATTATGCACCATGACCAAATGGGTTTCATCCAGAATATGCCAGGTTGGTTCAAAATAAGAAAAACAATCATTCTAATACACCACATAAAAAGATTGAAAGAAAAAAATCACTGGATCATCTCCATAGATGCAGAAAAAGCCTTCCACAAAATACAGCACTCTTTCTTGATAAAAACCCTGCAAAAGATAGGAATAGAAGGAAACTTCCTGAACATGATAAAGGGTATATATGAAAAACCCAGAGACAACATCAACTTCAATGTTGAAATCCTAAAAGTTTTACCTCTAAGATCAAGAACAAGACAAAGATGCTGACTATTACCACTCCTTTTTAACATTGTCTTAGAAGTACTTGCTCTAGCACTGAGGTAAGAAAAATATATAAAAGGCATCCAAATTGGAAAGGAGAAATAAAAATTTCACTATTTGGAGACGACATGATCTTATACATAGAAAGCCCTGAGAAATCTACAACAAAGTTTCTAGAACTTATAAAGGAGCTCAGTAAAGTCTCAGGCTTTAAAGTCAGTGGTCAAAAATCAGTAGCATTTCTGTACACCAATAATGAGCAATCTGAGGAAGATATTTTAAAAATTCCATTTACAATGGTAACTAAAAGAATCAAATACCTAGGAATAAATTTTACTAAAGATGTAAAGGATTTATATACAGAAAAATAAACAACACTGTTAAAGGAAATCAAAGAAGACTTAAATAAATGGAAGAATATTCCTTGTTCGTGGATAGGAAGATTAAACATCTTCAAGTGGTCTATCTTACCCAAATTAATCTACAAATTCAATGCAATCCCATTAAAAATCAACACTGTATTTTTTTTTTTAAGATTTTATTTATTTATTCATTTATCCCCCCCCTTGCTGCTTGTGCTCGCCGGGTCAGCCAACCACGCCGTTGTGGGTGGGCTTGCCTTCACCAGGAGGCCCCGGGAACCGAACCCAGGGCCTCCCATATGGTAAACGGGAGCCCTACTGATTGAGCCACAGCCGCTTCTCAACACTGTATTTTTTAATGAATTGGAAAAACTAACTACAAAATTTATTTGGAAGGCTAAGAGGCCCCAAATTGTCAAAGACATATTTAAAAACAAAAGTGAAGTTGCAGTTATCACACTAACTTACTTTAAAACTTACTACATAGCTACAGAGGTCAAAAATTCATGGTAGTGGCACAAGAATAGACATACTGACCAATGGAACCAAATTGAAAGTTCTGATATAGATCCTCATATATACAGTCATCTGATACTCAACAAGGTCACCAAGCCCACTCAGTTAGAAGACAGTGCCTCTTCAACAAATGGTGCTTCGAGGACTGGATATCCATATCCAAAAGAATGAAAGAGGAACACCATCTCACACCTTATACAAACATCAACACAAGATTTACATCTTTGATCTAAATAAAAGAGCCAAGACCATAAAGACCTTGGAAGATAATGTAGGGAAGAATCTACAGGCCCTTGTAATAGGAAATGGTTTCATGAACTTCACACCCAAAGCATGAGAAGCAAAAGAAAAAATAGATAAATGGGATCTCCTCAAAATTAAAAACTTCTGCACCTCAAGGAAGTAATCAAGAAATTAAAAAGGCAGCCTACCCAATGGGAGAAAATATTTGGCCACCATATATCTGATAGGAGCCTAATATCATGCATATATAAAGAAACCATACACCTCAAAAATAAAAAGACAAACAACCCATTTAAAAAATGGGCAAGTGACCTGAAAAGACATTTCAAGGAAGAAATACAAATGGCTAAAAAGCACTTGAAAAGATGCTCAACATTGCTAGCTATTAGGGAAAAGAAATCAAAGCTACAATGAGATACCATCTTACACCCATTAGAATGTCGTCTATTTATAAAAACAGCAGACTATACGTTTTGGAGAGGATGTGGAGGAATGGGAACCCTCATCCACTGCTGGTGGGATTTTAGAATGGTCCAGCAACTATGGAGGACAGTTTGGCGGTTCCTCAAAAAACTAGCTATAGAACTTCCTTTTGACCCAGCAATTCCACTGCTCAGTATATACCCTGAGGAACTGAAAGCAAAGATACGAACAGATATATGCACACCAATGTTTGTAACAGCATTGTTCACTATTGCCAAAAGTTGGAATCAATGCAGGTGCCTATCAACAGATGAATGGATAAGAAAATGTAGTACATACATGCAATGGAATATAACTCAGTTGTAAGAAGGAATAAAGTGCTAACACAAGGGATAACATGGATGAAACTTGAAGACCTTATGTGGAGTGAAGTGAGCCAGGCATCGAAGGATGAACAATATATGACCTCATTGATATGAACTAAGGAAATTGAGAGGTGAGGGAGAGCTATTATGTGTAAGATAGGTTTACAAGAAATAGAAAGACCACAGTTCACACTGTAGACCACACTCTCTCCCTCTCAGTTCTGAGTGGTGTGTGCTGATTTTAAAATGGCCTACATCCGTTGCCACAACAGCACTCAGGACAACCTCCAACTCCCATTGAGGGTGGTGGGCCACACTGTGGGAGATGTTTGTGTGGGATGTGGTGGGAGGTGTGGGAGGTGGGCAACATGGGAATCCCAGTGGGTTCCGTGTAATATTTTAGGTAATCTAAGCACCTCTTAAAATATATGTGTATATATATATAAATAACATTTTTGTAAGCAAATACACATATATGCATATATATTTATATATCATTTTGCAAATGTTTGTATGTATTGTGAGAATTTTGATTTTTACCCATAATAAAAATAAATAAATAAATAAATAAATAAATAAATAAATAAATAAATAAAAGCTACAAACTGTGGAAAAATTGTTTTATGTAAGAATATAATAAATTATATGGAAAAGTAAAAAAAAAAAAAAATAGAAAGAGAAGAGAAGGTTGTGATCCATCACCCATACGGATATAATCTATGGTAAAGTAATAGAGTATAGTTGTGTATTGAAGAGATAGGATAGGAGGGTGGTGACATTACTGGGTTTGGTGGTGCAGGTTTGATGGGTGGGTAGATTAGGAAGGGTGGGTTAGAAGGTCCAGGATACTGGGAGAAAGTGTTGGAAAGGACCAGGTGACACTGGGAATTTGTGAGTATGAGGTTGAAAGTACAGAGGTGGGAATGCTTTTATGGCAAAATGACAATGAAAGGTCACTGGTTTAGGGTGTTGGTTGGGGGGGCAATCAGGAGAGGACATAACTAAAGCAGGCTTCTAGGGAATGTGTGAGTGTTCATTCTGTCATAATGTGTTATATCAGTAGGTGGAGACCCACATAATGAGCAGGAAGAAGTTGGACTCCCATCTTTGGGAGGACCAATTTGTTCAGAAATAGACTGGTGGGAGTCTCTCAAGAGCAAGGGTGGTTTTTATTAGGGGAGGACAAGCCAGTGTGTCAAGACATCTTGTTGTATGTAACCATGAATCTTGTCATCCAACAAGACAAGCCAAGGGGTCATTGTGGGCCACGGGGGGGGGATGGGGCGGGAGGAATTGAAGAGATTAAACAGGGGTATTTATTGGTCAGTAGAAATGTTCTTCATTATCATAAGAGATGGACACAGGGCATGGTAAATATCATCAAGATCTATAAAAGTGTACGGTCTAAAATGTAAACCATATTGTAAACCATTGACAATGTTTAGTAGCTATGTTTCACTATTTGTATATCAGTTATAACAATGCTACCATCCACATATAAAAAGGTATTAATATGGGAGCGAGGGAATGGGGAGGATATTAGGTATATGAGAGACTCCCATATTCTGTGTGTGATTTTGCTGTGACATAAAACTTCTTTGAAAACAAAATGAAAAATAGTGAGACACTGGGGAATGAGACGGGGAAGGTGCCACAGTACAGACTGGACACTAAGATATTGCAGTGATGAAAGGTAAAAAGTCAAAAAATTTTCTTTATTTTTTTTAATATCCCAATCTTTTAATTTTATTTTATTACTAGTTTTTAAAAAAAAATTATGTATTTTATCTCTTACCTTTAAACTTCTCGTTATTATTTCATTTTCCTATTAATTCTAATCAGCTATTGTAATGGCTTCATCTTTGAAGAAGCCTAGGATCACAGAAGGGTTACAACTGGGGTGGGGGAGGATCCTTGGTGTGGGGTGTCAGGGATGGGGGATGCATTGGCGGAAGTTCACCTGAGCATACATATAGCATATA
The DNA here is from genome assembly GCA_026826555.1 of Tolypeutes matacus. Classification (NCBI taxonomy): domain Eukaryota; kingdom Metazoa; phylum Chordata; class Mammalia; order Cingulata; family Chlamyphoridae; genus Tolypeutes; species Tolypeutes matacus. The sequence goes on along the minus strand of JAKSZT010053807.1, from coordinate 1,508,485 downwards.
TAAAAATATTCAAATGTTCAAGGGGCATTGTCACAGTGGGTGGAGAATCACTCAATAAATGAGAGAATATGGAATGCCCATCCTGGAGAGTTCTGCCACATTCTCTAAGGGAGCAGCAACACTCCCCCAAGTTCAGGGGCAGTGACTGGTGAAGGGAGATGATTCACTGATGGGACCTTGATATTGATGACTAGCCTTATGAGTCTTTGCTCTTGAAATTGAAACTTAGCCTATTGTTATGAGGTGCCTAAAGGTTGCCTCCTGAGAGCCTCCGTGTTGCTCAAACATGGCCTCTATCTAAGCCAAATTCAGCAAATGAATGCATTTCCTTCTTCCCAACATGGGACATGCCTCCTGGGGATGAGCCTCCCTGGCACCGAGAGATTTCTACCAAATGCCAACTGGCAATGCAACTGGAAAAAGACCTTGAATAAAAGGGGTAAAAGGTAAAGACAAATGAGTTTATATGGCTAAGAGACTTCAAAATGTGTCTGGAGTTCATCCCAGAAGTAACGCTTATGCACATCTCAGTAGCATCTCATATAATTCCAAAGTGGATATCACTCCAAATAGTGGGGCTCCTGAGGGCTGTGGAGATATCCAGGTCTTATGTCAGGAAAGAGAACTCCGGATATTGGTGCATGCCACTGGGCCCTACTTTGGACTATGTGCTCGTGAGAGTGACAGAGTTGGACTCAACTTTGTCTTCCCTGCACATGCTCCTCTGTCCCTTCTATTCAAACCTATACTTGGTGCTGGAGTTTGTAGGTCTACATCCAGAGACTTGAGTCTTTGGGCTTTCCATGTGCTGCCAGCTGGGTCCAGAACCTCAGGGGAGCAGCAGTTCCAACTCTACAGCTCATTGAACTCACCCAGGACAACTGGTGGGGAGATGATGACGGACAATGGCCATCTCAAGGAACGGAGAGGGTCTGCATCTTCAGGCAGGATAATCCCGCTCATCTTCCCCATGGGATATAAGCCCCCTCTCAATTGGAAGTGGAGTAGACATCACCTACCCAGACTTCTCAGGATGGGGGGAAGAGCTATGGACTAGAGTGGACTTACTGGTGTTCTACTATAGACATATTGTGAATCAAGCAATGGAAGAAATTACAACATTGATGTGGAGCTAGTGGCCACTGGAGGCTCTGGAGGCAGGGAGAGGGAACAGCAATTGAAATACAGGGGCCTTTTTTGGGACTTGGGAATTTTCTTGAGTGACATTGCAATGACAGATATAGGCCATTTTATAGCATCATATAACATGCAGAACTGTGTGGGAAAGAGTGTGGTCTACAATATGAACTATGGTCCATGCTTAATGGCAAAGCCCCAGGATGTGTTTATCAATTGCAATGAATGTGCCACACTAATGAAGGATGTTTATGTGGGAGGTTGTGGGAGGTGTGGGAGGTGGGGCATATTGGAATCCCTATATTTTTTGTGTAACATTTATGCAGTTTAAGTATCTTTAAAAACAAAACAAAACAGGAAACCAGTCCTGCTATATGCCTGATAGTTTACATCTGAACTTAGGACGGGAGTGGAATAGCTGAGACAGATATAGGAGCCCAGAATGTGATCAGCCCTATGCCTGGTTGCTCACAGCTGAGCTCCAAGAGATGGAAGTTCTGGAACGGAAGGCACAGAGCTCCACAGAGATTGGCAGCCATCTTGCTTCTCCATGTTCCAATAATTCCAGGATCAAAATTAGCTGACTTTGGTGAGAAAGCCCCTTTTATGGTGCCTTGAGTTGGACTTTTCACATCCTTGGAACTGGAAGCTTATACTCAAAATAAATACTCTTTTAAAAAGCCAACATATTTCTGATACTTTCCATCATCAACCCCTTGGCAAACTAAATGAGAAATTGGTGCCAGGAGTGGGGATTTGCTGCAGAAATGACCAAAAATGCTGGAATCTTTTTATAAATGGGTAAGGGGTATTTTTTTTAGGATTTCTGTGATGCTTGATAGAAAAGGCCTAGGCTACTTAGAAGAGACTTTTGATAGGAATATGGACCTTAAAGTTATTTACAGTGTAGCCTTAGAAAAAAATGATGAAAATATTATTGGAAAGTGGAGGAATGTCTATCTGTGTTTTAAAGTTACAGAGAACTTGGCAAGAATGACCCTTAATGTTAGATGGAAGGCAGAATTAGAAAATGACAAGCTTGGGCATTTACCTGAGGAGGTTTACAAAGTAAATGAGAAAAATATTGTCTACCTTTTCCTTGCAGCTTATAGAAAAAACCAAGAGTAAAGAGGCAAACTGAGAACTGAATTGTTGGATAGAAAGAAACCAGAGACTGATATTGGAAATTCCAATCTTCTGGAAAACAATCCCCCATTGGATAATGGTTCATGTGAAGACTTAACTAACCTGGAACTTAAAGTCAGGATAAAAAATGCAGTTATCCATGAAGGAATTGTGGAAAATATTAATGTCTGAAGGTTTGGACCCATTTCCTGCATGCTAAACCAACAAGTTTTTGTTAGATGTGTATGAACAAAAGCACTGTCAGCCTGTACTAAAAAGGATAGCGTTGGAAGATATTGAAGGGAAAATGGCTTTAAGAGGAAAACCATAGAAGCTGAGGTCTGAGATTAAGACATCTTGGTCAAGAGAGCTACCCCACATATGTGTACAGAAAGGGTGAGTTTGGCCTGACATTTGAAGATGCTGGATGTTCCAGCCCATTATCCAGAGAGAGTTTGGCCACCCAAGGCTACAGAGAGGGTGAAGCCCATTCCCTGGTGGTAGGAGAGAGTTAGGTCACCACATCACTGCTGGGATGGGGTTGGACCTGTATGCCAGAGATTAGGGGAAATATTGCCACCACCTCAGTGTACTAAGGGCATTGAGACTCTTCCCCAGAGATTGGGGAAAGTGTGACTGTCATGTCAATTTTCTTAGAGAGTGAGGTCTGGAGCTTGGTCATACCCAAATGCTTGATGAGGGTAGTAAGAAGGAAATGGTCACTGTACAATCCTGTGGAAAATGTGGACCCCAATGAGGCCCTGAAGAGAAGAATAAGCCATAGTTCTAAGAATGACTCTCAGATTTTAAATTTTAATTGGGTAGTCCCTGCAGGTTTTTGGCACAGTTGGGGACACATAATGCATTTTCCCTGCCAATTTCTCCCTATGGTAATGCAAGCAGTGATCCTATGCCGTATCTCCTTTGTAAATTGGAAAAAGAAACTTATTTTATGTTTCACAGGGTCTAAAGCCAGAGGAAACTTTGTCCCAAGACAAACTGCATGCTTATAATTGATTTTGATGTGATTTTGTATGTAGCATTACTACTGAAAATGATTTAAGTTTTTATGGAATATTATAATGTCTTTTTGGGATTCAAGTGCTGGAGTATAGCAGATTTAAATTACTTTATGAATCCCAAAAAGAGAAATATTATGTTTGCAAACTAATCTATTCCTCTGGGTATGATACCTTTTGATTGCATTAAATTCAGTTGAGGGGACTTTGATTAAATTAGTTGATAAGATTGCTGTAGGTTCTTTTATTGGACTATGTCAGTGAGGCATGACTCAGGTTGAGTCTGTGTCCACTTTCTGGGTCTGATATAAGTGGACTCACATAAAGGAAAAAAGTAGCTGGCATAATTGATTCTGCAATATAAGAGAAAAGATCACTTAGCAAAAAGCCCCTAATTGACTGGGCCCTCAGAACAGCTCAATAGGATACCAGATACAGATTCAGACAATAACCAAAATAGTATTGAATCCCCATCCTGAGAAGCTCTGCCACATTCTCTAATGGAACAACAATCCTCCAAGTACAGGGCAACGAATAGTGAAGAAGGATGGTCAATTGATGGGCCCTTAATATTGATGACTATGCTTATGAGCCTTTGCTCTTGAAATTGCAACTTAGCCTAGTGTTGTAGAGTGCCTAATAGTTACCTCCTGAGAGCTTCCACGTTGCTCAAATGTGGCCTTTCTCTAAGCCAAACTCACCATATAAATGCATTACTTTCCCTCCAGTGTCGGACATGACTCCTGGGGATGAGCCTCCCTGGTACCAAGTGATTTACTTGCAAGCACCAACTAGCAATACAACAGAAAAAAGACCTTGAATAAAAGAGGGAAAAGATAAAGACAAATGGGTTTATATGGCTAAGAGACTTCAAAGTGAGTTGGAGATCATCCTAGAGGTAACACTTATTCATGTCTCAGCAAGATCACATAGACTGCCAAAGTAGATACTACCCCAAATAGTGGGTCTCCTGAGGACTCTGGAGACTCCCAGGTCCTATGATCATGACAGATAGCTCCAGTATTTAGTGCTTGTCAGTGGACCCTACTTTGGTGTTTATGCTCCCAAATGTGACAAAGTTGGATTCAGTTGTCACTTCTCTACACATGCTTCTTCTGTCCCTTCTATTTGAAACTATAATTGGTGCTGGAGTTGGTAGGTGTATGCCCAAGAGGCTTGAATATTTGGGCTACCCATGAGCAAACTGGGCCCTGAATCTCAACTGAGTTGCATCACATACTCTCCAGTTCATTGGATTCACCCATGAGAACTAACAAGGAGGTGTGGATGGGCAATCAACATACCAAGGAATGGAGAGAGTCTACAACTGGAAGCAAGAAAGTCCCATCCATCAGCCATATTGTATCAAAGCCCTGATACCATTTGGACAGCAGTGTATGCCATTTGGGTCCAAAATGACAAAAATTACTCAGGTAAACTGACGTACCACCAGACGCGCTCCCTGCCGGGGTGGGAATTGACATTCTGGAGTGCCCAACAATCTAATATGTGTGAGCTGAAATCACCTGCAGTGGCCCTGAGAAGCTGAGGGAGACCTGTCCCTTCTGCTCTTTAGGGGTGGAAATGGAACCACCAATGCCCAATAGTACAGTCCCTGTAGGCAGAAAGTACCCACCATTGCCCAGAGTAGCTGAGGAAGAAAAAGCCTTCTCTTATCCTATTGGGTGGTGAGGGTGGTTCTACAGGCGCCCAACAGTTCAGACCTTTTAGGCCAAGAATACCTTCCTTTGCACAGAGAGGCTGAGGAAATACCAAACCCCTCTTATCCTATTAAGGCATGAGGTTGGATCCACAGGCACACAACAGATCAGTCCCTGTAGGCTGAAAGTACCCACTATTGTCTGGAAAGTCTGTGGAGACATCAGCCCCCTCCTACCCTATTCGAGGTGGGGGTGGATCCATAGGCATCCAACAGTCCAGTCCCTGTAGGCCGAAAATCTACCATTTCCCAGAAAGGCTGTGGAAACACCAGCCCCTCCTTTTCTATTGGGTTGAGGTTGGATCCACAAGTACCCACCAGTCCATGCTGTGTGGGCTAAAAGCAGCTGCAGTTACCCAGAGAGGCTGGGCAAATGCAGTCCACCTCTTTTCCTATTGGGGATGGTGGTGGAGCCACAGGTGCCCAATGGTCGTGTTTGTCCAGGTGGAAAATGCCTGTAATTGCCCTGAGATTCTGAAGGAACACCAGCCTCCTCCTATCCTATGGGGGGACAGAGGTGGAGATGGACTCAGAGGCACTCAACAAGCCAGTTGGTGTGGGCTGAAAACTCCTGCCATTGCCTGGAAAGGCCGAGGATACCCAGCACCTCTCTTATCCTATTGGGGTGCTGGCATGCAGCCCCAGGTGACTGACTATTCTGTCTTTTCCAGCAGAGAGCACTCGCAGTTACATGGAGAGCCTGGTGCAGGTTTCACCAGCTTCCTCTCTGCTGGAGGTGAGGCTGGAGCCTAGGCTAGGGCTGCAGTCTGATCTTGGTGGAAAGAAGCCAGTCCCTAAATTCACTGGCTTTTCAGTCAGCCAGGATTCCCCTCATACCAGGGATGGAGTTAAAATGGTGGCTACTGGACTCTTTCCAAATTGCCCAAGATCAAATTCAGCTGTTTCTAGGATTATACTTTAGCCAGTTGAGTCCACTAATCAGTACGTGAGGTCAGTGGACAACTATCTCTTCCTCCACCTTTTATGGGTAATGGATCTTCTAACTCCAGCCATGGAATAGCTCCTGAGCCGGCTTGCACTGCTAGAGTAGGATGGGCACCAGCCTCTGTGGCGTCGCTTGCAGTTTCCCAGAGAGGTTATGCAAGTTCCCCCAGCTTCCTCCATACCAGTGATGGGGCTGGGGTTTATGCTAGACCTGCAATCCAACCTCAGTGGAAAGAAGCCATTCCTTACCAGCACTGTGATTTTCAATCAGCCCCTACTTCCCCTCAGGCCAGTGGCAGAGTCAAAATGGCAGCTACCGGCCTCCTTCTGACCTGGACAGCCTCAAAGTTTAGTTGTTCCTAGGATTATACTTTAGCCAACTGAATTTACCAATTAGTAGCTGAAATTTGTGCCACACTGTGTCTTCCTACCCCATTTTTTGGGAAATGGAACTTCCAACTCCAACCACGGAATAGCTCCCGAGGTGGCCTGCACCACGGGAGCCAATCTTTGTGGCATGGACAGCTCTACTCACAGATCCTCTCTGCAGATGGGTAGTCTCCTCCTTCCATACTTTCCAGGATGTTGCAGGATACTCTTCTGTTCTCCTGGGGTCTCCAAACATGTGCTTTAGGCAGCTCTGGGTGATTACCAACTGCCCTGCAGCATGAGCAGACTCCAGGATATCCTCACTATGCTGCAATCTTCGCTCCTCCCCCAATTTTCATTATTTTTTAATATTACAAATTTTTAATTTTTAATTTTATTTTTAGTTTTTCTAAATTATTATGTATTTTCTTTCTTATGTTTAAAACTATCGTTATTATTTCATTTTCCTATTAATTGTATTTCATTATATTCTTGGATTCATTTTTGAAGTTTTGAATCATAGACTGTTTGCAACTGTGGCAGGGGAAGATCACTGGTGTGGGTTGTCAGTGATGGGGGATATATAGGAGGAAGTTCACCTGGGCATACATATAAGGTTTATAAATGTGTTCAAATGGTCATGGTGTATTGCCACAATGGGTAGAGAGTCACACAATAACTGAAAGAATATTGAATTCCCATGTTGGGGATCTCTGCCACATTCTCTAATGGGACAGCAACAATCCCCCAAGTACAGGGACAATGACTAATGAAGAAGGATGATCCATTGATGATTCCTTGATATTAACAACTATGCTAATGTGCCTTGGCTCCTGAAATTGCAACTTAGCCTAGTGTTGTAGGTTGTAGTGCTACCTCCTGTGAGCCTCCATGTTGCTCAAATATGGCCTCTCTCTAAGCCAAACTCAGCATATAAATGTGTTACCTCCCCCCCAGCATGGGACATAGCTCCTGGGGATGAGCCTCCCTTTCACCAAGGGATTACTACTAATCACCAACTAGCAAAACAACTGGAAAAAGACCTTGAATAAAAGGGGGAAAAGGTAAAGACAAATGAGTGTATATGACTAAGAGACATCAAAGTAAGTCGGGAGTTCATCAGAGAGGCAACACTCATGCATGTCTCAGCAGGATCTCATAGACTGACAACTTAAATATTACCCCTAATAATGAGACTCCTGAGGGTTCTGGAGACACCCAGGTCCTACAGTCATCACAGAGAGCTCCAGAGTTTGGTGCCTTGCCAGTTGGCCCTACTTTGTAGTTTGTGCTTCTGAGCGTGAATATAGTTGGACTCAGTTGTGACTTCTCTACACATGCCTCTTCTGTCCCTTCTATTCGAACCTATAGTTGGTGCTGGAGTTGTTAGGTGTATGTCCAAGAGACTTGAATCTCTGGGATGTCCATGTGCCAGCTGGACCCTGAGCCTCAGTGGAGTTGCATCACCTACTCTCCACTTTATTGGACTCACCGAGGACAACTAACAAGGAGATTAAGATGGACAACCACTACACTAATGAACCAAGAGAGCCTACAACTGCAAGCAAGAGAGTCCCACCCATCAGCTACATGGGATCAAAACCCCCTCCCAATTAGAAGTGGAGTGGGCATCACCATCCCAGAATCCTCAGAATTGGGGGATAAAATATGGTCTAGAGTGGACTAACTGGTATTCTACTATAGACTTATTGGGGTTCTGGCCTTGGAAGAAATTTTATCATTGATGTGGAGACAGTGGACACTGGAGGTGCTGAATTCAGGGAGAGGGAAAAAGAGGTGTAATAAGAGGGCATTTTTGAGAATTCTAATTGTCCTGAATGACATTGCAATGACAGATACAGGCCATTATATATCCTGCCATAATCTATAGAATTGAGTGAGATAGAGTGTAAACTACAATGTAAACTATATTCCAGGCTTAGTGGCAATGCTCTAAAATGTTTTCATCAATTGCAATGAATGTACCACACTGATGAAAGAAGTTGTTAATGTGGGGGAAATCGTGAGGTGTGGGGAGTGGGGCATATGGGAATCCCTTATATTTTTATGTAACATTTTATATAATTATGTATCTTTTAGAAAAAATAAAAAATATGTTAAAAAATAAAAAATAGGATACCAGGCTTACTATATGCCTGATAGTTTACAGTTGAATTTGGGAAAATAGTAGAAGAGCCAAGACAGATATAGGTGTCCCAGAAAGAGATGAACCCTATGCCTGGTTGCTGACAGAAGAGCTCCAAGAGATGGTAGATTCTATACAGAAAGGTAAAGACCTCTGCAGAAGTTGGCAGCCATCTTGCTTCCCCATGTGACAATAACGCCAGAATCAACAGTAGCTGGTTTTGGTGAGAAAGCACCACTTATGGTGCCTTGAGTTGGCCTTTTCACACCCTTGGAACTGTAAGATTTGCCCAAAATAAATAGCCCTTATAAAAGCCAACACATTTCTAGTACTTTGTATCAACAGCCTTTTGGCAAACTAAAATAGGTGCTTATAGTAATATCAGATAAAATAGACTTTAATTAAAAAACAGTTATGTAGGACAAAGATGTTCATATAAAGATGTACCCTTTATATGGATAAAGGGTACAATTCAACTAGAAGATATAACAATTATAAACCTATATACACAACAGCAGAGTCCCAAAATATATGAAGCAAAAACTGAGATTTCAAGTTACAATTTGATGGTTCTACCATAATAAAGGATATGTTAATACATCCCACTAAATAATGGATAGAACATCTATTCAGAAGATCAATAAAGAAGTCCAAAACTTCAGTGATACTCTAAACCATGTAGACCTGACAGCATATATACACATACACACACACACACACACACAGAGAGAGAGAGAGAGAGAGAGAGAGAGAGAGAGAGAGAGAGAGAGA
>JAKSZT010053807.1:1379943-1499243 GCA_026826555.1 Tolypeutes matacus | reverse complement strand
AGAGAGAGAGAGAGAGAGAGAGAGAGAGAGAGAGAGAGAGAGAGAGAGAGAAGCTAATGAAGCTAGAAATCAATAACAGAGGTTGAAAGGGAAAATTCACAAATATGTGGAAATTAAACCACATACTTAAAAAAACCTATAGTAAAAAGGACACCAGAAGCAAAATTAAGAAATATCTTGAGGAAAATAAAAATGAATATATAACATACCAAAACCTATGGGATGTAGCAATAGTAGTGCTGAGAAAGAAGTTTACAGCTATTAATGCTTACAGTAAAAAGGAAGAAAGACTTCAAATCAGAGACCTAATCTAAAAATAGGAAGAACTAGAAAAGAAGAGCAAAATAAACCCAAGACGAGAGTAAATTAAGAAAAAAAGAAAGATTAGAGCAGAGATAAATGAAATTAAAAATTAAAAAAAACACAAAAGAGAATCAACAATACCAAAAGTCGGTTCTTTGCAAAGATCAATAAAATTAACAACTCTTTAGCTTTACTTACAAAGAAAAAATAGAGAGAGTTAAATAAGTAAATGATAAATAAACATAGGACCATTACTACTTTGCCCACAGAAACAAAAAAGGACTATAAGAGGATACTATGAATATTTGTGTGCCAATAAATTTGATAACCTAGGTGAAATAGACAATTAAAAAAAAAAAAAAACTATCTACATTGATTCCAGAAGAAATAGTAGATGTTGCAGCAGTTTGATATTATTAATGAATCCAAAAAAGGGGAAAGATTATGATTGTAAACTGGTCTGTTCCTCTGGGTATGATACTCTTTGATTGTATTAGATTTAAGTTTTAAGTTAACTTGATTAAATCAATTTTGGGCTTTTGATTCAACTACATCAGTAGGGCATGACTCTGGTTGAGCCCCTGCCCCCTTGGTGGGCTGATATAAATGGACACACACTCATGATAACACACAGAAAAGGATAGATCTTGGTCAATTAGGTCCTGCCATATGAGAGAAAGAAGGCTCACACAGCTAAAACCCCAGGAAGACAGATGAGCCATTTGCTTGATAGTTTGCAACCAAATAGAACAGAACAGCTGAGGAGCTGAGAAGACCCAAAAGACCAGGCAGATATTGGCTACCACCTTGTTTCAACAAGTGGTAACGGACTGCTGAGAAAGCAGTACTGAGCTGGACTCTTTAGGGCCTTGTATCTGTAATCTTTTACCACAAATAAATAACCTTTATAAAGGTTATAAAAGCCTGTAGATTTCTGGTACTTTGCATCAGCACCCCTTTGGATGACTAATACAGATCTCAACAATTAATTACTAGTAAATAGGTTGATTCAGTAATCAAAAATCCCTCAACAAAGCAAGGCCCAAAACCAAATGTCTGATGGGGGAATTCTACAAAATATTCTGAGAAGAGTTACATCTAATTCTTCTCAAAGTGTTTGAAAAAATAAAGAGGAGGTACCATTCCTAATTTTAATCTAAGTGGTCAACATCATCCTCATACTGAAGCCTGATAATGATACCACAAGAGAAGAAAACCATAGAACAATTTCTTTAATGAAAATAGGTGAAAAATCCTCAAAAAATACTAAAAAACTGAATCCAACAGCATAATCAAGAATTATACACCACGATCACGTGGGATTTATCTCTGTTGTGCAAGATTTGTTGAACGTAACCATATTAATTAATGTGAAACACCACATTAAAAGAATGAAGAGAAAAACACAATTGATACAGAAAAGGCATAGATAAAATACAGTACCCCTTCTTGATAAAAAAATATTTAGAACACTAGGAATACAAGCAAACTTCCTCAACATGATAATGGGCATAAATAGAGAGCCCGTAGCAAAGATCTTATATAATGGTGAAAGACAGAAAACAAGACAAGGATGCCCATTGTCATAAATGTTATTCAACACTGTACTGGACATCTCACAAGAGCAATTAGCCAAGAAAAAGAAAGACAAGGCATCCAAGCCAGAAATAATTCAGACTTACCTGTTTGCAGATGATATGATCCTACATGCAGAAAATTTCTGAGAAATCCACAGCAAAGCTTCTAATAAAGCTAATAAATGAATAAAACAAGGTAGTGTTTTTATACATAAACAATGATTTCTTGGAGGAAGAAATAAAAAAAAATTCCATTCACAATAGCAACTAAAAGAACAAAATATCTAGGAATAAATCTAGAATTATGTAAGGGACTTGTACACAGAAAAATACAAAATATTCCTAAAGGAACTCAAAGAAGGCCTAAGAAAATGGAAAGATATGCCATGTTCATAGATTGAGAGACTAAATATGGTTAAGATATTAATCCTACCCAAAGCAATTTAGAGATTAAATGCAACCTGTATTACAACTGTTTTCCCCTCTCCCTGCCCCGAGATCCTCCAGTGGCCACTGCCTCCATATCAATGTTGTAATTTCTTCCATTGCTAGAATCACAATATGTCTATAGTAAAATACCAGTAAGTCTACTCTAGTCCATAGTTCATTCCCCAATCCTGAGGATTCTGGGATGGTGATGTCCACTCCAACTCTAATTGAGAGGGGGCCTTGATCCCATACAGCTGATGGATTGGTCTCTCTTGCTTACAGTTGTAGGCTTTCTCAATTCCTTAGAATGGTGGTTGTCAATATTCACCTCCTTGTTAGCTATCCTTGGTGAGTCCAATGAACTGGAAAGTAGGTGTTGCAACTCCACTCACACATGGACAGCACAAGACTTCAGTCTCTTGGACATACACCTACAAACTCCAGTACCAAGTATAGGTTTAAATAGAATGGACATATGAGCCATGTGTAGAGAAGCCATAATTGAGACAAACTCTGTCACTCTCAGGAGCATAAACTCAACAGAAGGGCCCACTGTCAAGGCACCAAACTCTGGAGCTATCTGCCCTGTCCATAGGACCTGGGTTTCTCCAGAGCCCTCAGGAGACCCAATATTTGGGGTAGTATCCACTTTGGCAGTCTATGAGATCCTGAAGAGATGTGCATAAACATTAACTCTGGGATGACCTCCTGACTCACTTTGCAGTCTCATAGCCATAAAAATTCATTTGTCTTTACCTTTTCCACCTTTTATTCGAGGTCTTTTCCCAGTTGCATTGCTAATTGGTGTTTGGTAGCAAACCCTCAGTGCCAGGGAGTCTTATTCCCAGGAGTCATGTCCCATGCTGGGGGGAAAGTAATGCGTTTATATGGTGAGTTTGGCTTAGAGAGAGGCCACATTTGAGCAACAAGGAGCCTCTCAGGAGACAATTCTTAGGCACCCTAAAACATTAAGTTTCTATTTCAAGAGCATAGGCTCATAAGCATAGTTATTAATATCAAGGGCCCATCAGTAGATCATCCTCTTTCACTAGTTATTGCCCCTGCGCTTGGCGGACTGTTGCTTCTCCATAAGAGCATGTGACAGAGCTCCCCAGGATGGGAATACAATATTCTCTCAGTTATTGTGTGAGCCTCCACCCACTCTGACAATGCCCCATGAACATCTGAATATATTTATATTCCTTATATGTATGGCCAGGTGATCTTCCTCCCACGTATCCCCCATTGCTGACATCCCACAACAATGATCCTCCCATGCCCCTGTGTGACTGTTCTGTGATCTGAAGCTTCTTCAAAAATTAAGCCAATAAAATAGCCAAATACAACTGATAGGAAAATGAAATAATAATGCTTCATTTAAATATAAGAAATAAAATACTTAAATTTTTAAAAAAATAAAATTTAAAAATTGGAATATTAAAATTAATGAAAAATATTACCAAAAAAATTGACATGTTGTCTTTAATCACTCTAATATCTGGTGTCCTGTATGTACAGTGACATTTTCTTCCATTTTTTCTCCAGTGTGTTGCTTTTTTAAAAATTTGTTTTCAAAGAAATTTTAGGTCACAGTAAAAACACATATAGAATACGGGGGCTCCCATATGCCCAATATTCACCCCCTTTTCCCCTTCCCATATTAATACCTTTTTATATGTTGATGGTACATTTGTTATAACTGATAAACAATAGTGAAACCTAGCTACTAACCATGGTCAATCATTTACATTATGGTTTACATTTTAGACCATACACTTTTATAAATTTTGATGATAATTACATGGTCTGTGTGGAATATTGCAAGATCATGTAGAACAATTCCATTGCCCACTAAATGTCCCCTGTTCCATCTCTTCTATTCCTCTTTCCACCTCCCCTCAGGGCTCGCAGCAACCACCTGGCTTCACCCCTTGGATGACAAGATTCATAGTTACTTGCAAGAACACTGACGTCTTGATACAATGGTTTGCCCCTATTAGGAACCACCGACTGCTTTCAAGAGACTCCCACCCTTCTGTTTGAGAACATGTCGGTCCTCCCAAGAATGGGAGTACAGCTCCTTCCCACTCACTATGTGGGTCTCCACCCACTGATACACGATATGACAAAATGATCACTTGCACACTCCCTAAAAGCCTGCTCCAGGTGTGCCTGTCCTGAATGCTCCCCATCCAACACCTTAAACCAGTAACCCTTCCTTGTCATATTGCCATCAATGCATTCCCAAATTTGTACTTTCAAACACATACCAACCAATCCACAGTGTTCACCTGGTCCCTGCCCCAACCGTCCCCCCAGTTCCATGGACCATCCAACCCACCCTCCCACTGTACTTACCTGTCAAACCTGCACTGCCCAACCCAATAGTATCACTACCCTACTCTCATATTCCTTCAATGCTCAACTAAAAATTTCCACCTTGTCATAGATAACGCCCATAAGGGCATTGGCTCACAACCTTCTTTTCCTTTTCTGTTTCCTGTAAACCTATCTTCCAGACAATAGCTCTCAGAATCTGCTCAATTTCCTTAATTCATATCAGTGAGGTCTTATAATATTTGTCCTTCAATGCCTAGCTTGCATCACTCAACATAAGGTCCTCAAGATTCATCCATGTTCTCTTTTATGCTAGCACTGTATTACTTCATACAGCTGAGTGATATTCCATTGTGTGTGTGTACCACATTTTGTTTTTCCATTCATCTGTTGATGGTCATTTGGTTTGATTCCAACTTTTGGCAATAATGAATAATGCCACTAATAACATTGGTGTGCATATATCTGTTCATGTCTTTGCTTTCAATTCTTATGGGTATATACTCAGCAATGGAATCGCTTGATCATATGGCAGTTCCATAGTTAGTTTCTTGTGGAACTGCCAAAATGTCCTCCACAATGACTGGACCATTCTACATTCCCACCAGCAGTGGATGAGGGTTCCTATTCCTCCACATCCTCTACAACACTTATAGTCCTCTGTCTTTTTAATAACTGCCAGTTTAAAGGGTGTAAGATGATATCTCATTATGGTTTAATTTGCATTTCTCTAAAAGATAGTGATGTTGAGCGTCTTTCCATATGCTTTTTATCCATTTGCATTTCTTCATTGGAGAAGTGTCTTTTCAAGTCACCTGCCCATTTTTTAAATGGGTTGCTTGTCTTTTTATTTTCAAGGTGTAAGATTTCTTTATATATGCTTCATATTAGGCTGCTATCAGATATATGATTGCCAAATATTTACTCCCATTGGGTAGGCTGCCCTTTTACTTTATTGATAACTGCCTATGAGGTGCAAAAGTTTTTAATTTTGAGGAGATCTCATTTATCTATTTTTTTCTTTTGCTGCTCGTGCTTTGGCTGTGAAGTTCATGAAACTATTTCCTATTACAAGGTCCTTTAGATGCTTCCCTACATTATCTTCCAAGGTCTTTATGGTTTTGGCTCTTATATTTAGATCTTTGATCCATCTTGAGTTGATTTTTGTATAAGGTTTGAGATCGTGTTCTTCTCTCATTATTTTGGATATGGATATCCAGTTCTCCAAGCACCATTTGTTCAAGAGGCCATTCTCTCCCAGTTGAGTGGGCTTGGTGGCCTTGTCAAATATCAGATAACTGTATACGTGAGGATCTATACCAGAACTCTCAATATAGTTCCATTGGTCCATATGTCTGTCGTTGTGCCAATACCATGCAGTTTTGACCACTGTAGCTTTGTAGTATGTTTTAAAGCCAGGTAGTGTGATACCTCCAACTTCATTTCTCTTTTTCAATATGTCTTTGGCTATTCGTGGCCTCTTACCTTTCCAAACAAATTTTGTAGTTAGGTTTTCCAATTCAGCAAAAAATGGTGTGTTGATTTTTATTGAGATTGCATTAAATCTGTAGATCAGTTTGGGTAGGATAAACATCTTATTGAAGTTTAGTCTTCCTATCCATATACAGAGAATATTCTTCCATTTATTGAATTCTTCTTTGATTTCCTTTAACAGTGTTGTGTAGTGCTCTGTGTAAAAGTTATTTACATTTTTAGTTTAATTTATTCCTAGGAATTTGATTCTTTTTGTTACTGCTGTAATGGTATTTTCTTCTTGAATTCCTCCTCAGAGTGCTCGTTTATGGTGTACAGAAATGCTACTAATTTTTTAGCATTTATCTTTTAGCCTGCGACTTTACTGAACTCATTTATAGGTTCTAGAAGCTTTGTTGTAGATTTCTCAGGGCTTTCTATGTATAGGATCTTGTCATCTGCAAATAGTGAAATTTTTACTTCTTCCTTTCCAACTCGGATACCTTTTGTATCTTTTACTTGCCTCAGTGCTCTAGCAAGTACTTCTAAGTCAATGTTAAATAGGAGTGTTGATAGTGGTCATCCTTGTCTTGTTCTTGATCTTAGAGGTAAAGTTTTAGGATTTCACCATTGAAGATGATGTTGGCTCTGGGTTGTGCATATGTACCCTTTATCATGTTCAGAAAGTTTCCTTCTGTTCTTTTCTTTTGCAGTGTTTTTATCAGGAAAGGGTGATGTGTTTTTTTTTTGAATATTTTTTGTGTCTATAGAGATGATCATAGGGTTTTTTCTTTTAATATCTTTATGTGGTGTATAGAATTGATTTTCTTATGTTGAACCATGCTTTCATACCCGGGATGAAACCCACTTGGTAACTGTGTATAAATCATTTGATATGTTGGTGAATGCAATTAGCAAGTATTTTCTTGAAGATTTTAGCATCTAGGTTCAATAGAGAAATTAGTCTGTAATTTTCCTTTCTCATGGCATCTATGTTTGGCTTTGGTTTTAAGGTAATGTTGGCATCATAGAATGAGTTAGGCGATGTTCTTCTACTTCTATTTCTTGGAAAAGTTTAAGCAGGATTGGTGTTATTTCTTTCCAGAATGTTTGGTAGAATTCCCCTTTGAAGCCATCTGGTCCTGGGCTCTTCTTAGTTGGGAGGATTTTGATGACTGATTTTAATTCTTTACTTGTAATTGGTCTGTTGAGTTCATCAATTTCTTCTTTTGTCAATGTAGGCTGCTTGTGAGTTTCTAGGAATTTGTCCATTTCCTCTATATTATCCTTCTTGTTGGCATATCATTTTTCAAAGTATCCTCTTATGATACTCTTTATTTCTGTGTGGTCAGTGGTGATATCCCCTTCCTCACTTCTTATTTAGTGAATTTGCATCTTCTCTTTTTTTTATTTGGTTCATTTACCTAAGGGTTTGTCAATTTTATTGATTTTCTTGAAGAACCAGCTTTTGGTCTTGTTTATTTTTTCCTATTACATTCTTATTTTCTATTTCATTTATTTCTTCTCTAATCTTTGCTATTTGCTTCTTTCTACTTCCTTTTGGGTTAGTTTGCTGTTCTTTTTCTAATTCCTCCAGGTGTGCAGTTATTTCTCCGGTTTTAACTCTTTCTTCTTTTTTGATGTATGCATTTAAAGCTATGAATTTCCCTCTCAGTACCACTTTTGCTGTATATCATAGGTTTTGATATGTATTGTTGTCATTTTCATTCATTTCGAAGTAGTTACTGATTTCCTTTCAGATTTACTCCTTAACCCACTGTTTATCTAAATGTGTGTTGTTTTACTTCCATATCTTTGTGTCTAATCTGGTTCTCTGGCTCTTACTGATTTCAAAGTTCATTCCATTGTGGTCAGATTAATTATTTTGTATAATCTCAATCTTTTGAATTCATTGATATTTTTTCTGTGGCCTAGCATGTGGTCTATCTTGGATTATGATCCATGTGTACTAGAGAAGAATGTATATTCTGCAGGATTTTTATGTAGTCTTTTGTATAGGTCTATTAGATTTATATCCTCTAAAATATTATTCAAATTGTGTTTCTTTATTGATTCTCTGTCAAGATGATCTGTCTAATGTTGATAAAGTTGTATTAAATTACCTCACTAATATTTTAGAGGCATCTATTTAGCCACTAAGTTTTTCTAGTGTTTTCCTAATGTATTTTGTGGTGCTCCTTTTAGGTGCATAAATGTATATAATTATTCTTTCTTCTTGAAAGTTTACCCCTTTTACTAAAATATATTGTCTGTGTTTGTCTCTTACAATAGTTTTGCATTTAACATATATTTTTCTGATATTAGTATAGCTACTCCCACCTTTTTTTTTTATTGTTTCCTTGTAAGATTATTTCCCAGCCATTCACTTTCAGCATCCTTGAATCCCTGGGACTAAGGTGGATTTCTTGTAGACAACTTATAGATGGGTCATATTTCCTTATCCATTCTGCAATCTGTGTCTCTTGACTGCTGAGTTTAATCCATTAACTTACAGTGGTATTACACTCAATCAATTACTTACATTAGGCACATTTTATTTACTTTTGGTATGTCATATGTTGATTTTATTTCTCTTTTTGTCATTTTAGTTGTTCTTACACTCTCCTCCAATTCTCTGTCTCCTGTTTTTTCCTTTCAACCTGCAGAACTCCCTTTAGTATTTCTTGAAGAGCATGTTTCTTATGGCATAATTTCTTAATTTCTATTTATCTGTGAATATTTTGAACTCTGTCATTTTTGAATGCCAGCTTTGCTGGATAGAGAATTCTTGGCTGGAACTTTTTTTCTTTGAGTACCTTGACTATGTCATATCACTGTCTTCTTACCTCCATGGTTTCATTTGAGAAATCAGTACTTAATCTTATTGACCTTCCCTTGTGTGTGATATTTCTCTTTTCTCTTGCTGCTTTCAGTATTTTCTCTTTGTCTTGCGCATTGGACAGTTTGACTAGTACATGTCTTGGAGTAGGTCTTTTGGGATTTTTACTCTTTGGGCTTTGCTGCACTTCCTGGTCATGTACATCCATCTCTCTCAATAAGGTTGGGAAGTTTTCAGCCATTATTTCCTCCAACAGTCTTCTGTCCCCTTTCCCTTCTCTTCTCCCTCTGGGATGCCTATAATGTGTATGTTTGTGCATTTTGCATTATCATTCAAATTCCTGCATCCCTGCTGAATTTTTACTTTTTATCTATCTGTTCTACTATCTGTTTGATTTCAGATGTACCGTCTTCCACATTGGTAATTCTTTCCTCTGCTTGTTCAAATCTGTTGTTATGTGCTTCCAGTGTCTTTTTTACAATATATTTTTTATTGAAGTATATCATTCATACATGAACACACACAAACAATAAGTGTATAGTAAAGACTGTGAACTTACAAAATAAATATACATAACCTCATACACAGGTCTCATACATTTCGCCTCCTCCAACACTTTGAATTTTTGTGAATCATTTGTTACAATCTATGTAAAAGTATCAAAATATTACTAATAACTATAGTACCTATCTTACATTTGGTGCATATTTCCCCCAACGCAACATATTTTTTAAAAGTATAGTTTATTACAGAGGTTGTGAAGTTGCAAAACAAGCATACACATGTGTAGAATTCCCTTACAACACACCTTTACCAACACACCACACCGTGCTGGAACATTTTTTACAGAATATGAGATAACATCATTAGTTACTATCAACACCAACCATGGTCCATAGCATGCATTTAGAACAATTTTCCATACACCTCCATTAGCAACACAATACATCTTTGGCATTGATGCAAGAATATTATATTACTGCTGTTAACCAAAGTCTATAGGTCACACCAATTTTAGTTTTCCCAGGCTTTTCACATTCCCACCACGCTGTAATAAAATGTACATCTAGCTCACAGAAGGACACTCTTGCATTTGTACACTCACCACCATTTTCATCCACTTCTTGGTCCACTGTGTTATTCAGTCCCTGGGTTATTATGTAGCTTTCTTTCAATTGACTTTTACAGCCTTAGACTACTGTTTTCAGCCACAATACCATTTATAAACCAGTTGCTGCTCACTATGTGTTACCATAAACTATCCATTTCCACACTTTTGCAGTCAAGTTAATTAATGCTTTGACATACATTAAGCATCAGTAGTTCTTCTCATCTCTCCTCTTATCTCCTAATAACCTACACTCTAAGTTTTAACTCCATGTGTTTATTCTTCATATTTAATTCATATTAATGAGACCATGCAATATTTGTCCTTTTGTGTCTGGCTTACTTTACCTAGTATAATGTCTTCAAGATTCATACATGTTATCACATGTTTCCTAATTTCATTTCTTCTTGCTGCAGCATAGTATCCCATCATATGTATATACCACATTTTGCTTATCCATTCATTGGTTGAGGGACACTTGTTTGTTTCCATCATTTGGCAACTGTGAATAACACAACTATGAATATCAGTGTGCAGATGTCTGTTCATATCACAGATTTTAGTCCTTCTATATTTATTCCTAGTAGAGGAATTGCTGGATCATACGACAGTTCTATATTTAGCTTCTTGAGGAACCACTAAACTGTTTTCCACAGAGGTGTCAGTGTGTCTTTTTGATTTCTTGGATTGTGCCATTCAGTGCCATCATATCTGTTATCTTTTTACACATGTGTACAATTTCCTCATTATATAATCCCAGTGTCTTAATATACTTAATCTTTTCCTTCACTTCATTATGTTGGTCCATGATATTTGTTTGGACAGCTTTGATTAGTTGTTCAATGTTCTGTATATCATCTTGGTTTTTAGTTTGTTCAGTGGACTGGGCCATGTCTTCCTGTTTCTTAGTATGGTTTGTAATTTTTTATTGCTGTCTGATCATTCTTTTATCTTAATGGGTTTATTCAGTTGATTAGCTTTTCTCTTTATTCTAAGTTTTTTTTTTTAATTGCTGTTTTTGTATTTGTGCTAAGTTTTCTCTTTTACACTTTGTTCTTCTATTCTATTTCCTTGCTGTTCCTTATGTTCATTTGAAGGAAAAATTTAGGGCCAGAGAAAGTGAAAGAGGTAAGAAAAGTAAAAGGACAATAGTAATAATAGTAGTAATCATTGTAAGTGGAACCATATAAGACCTTGGAAAATGAATATTTAACACATGTAAGCAGTGTAGAGTAATAGGAATAAAAATGTGGAGTACCAACAATGAAATAAGAAACCAAATACAGAAAAATATAAAGAATGAACTAAAGATGTTGGGAAGGTATGAGTGCTTCATTTGAAACTGTCAATGGAACACTCATACCTTCCCAACATCTTTATTACTCTGTTTAGAATAATCATTTTGATGAAATCGTAATTCATGGTTGAGTTTCAGAAAAAAAGATATTCATTGTACATTAACCATATAGAGGTCATTTAAATAACAAAATATTGTATTGTAAAACACATGTAGAATTTTAAAACAATAAAGATTTGAACCTGTAAAAAAAAAAAAAAAGAATGAACTAAAAAACAGAATGATGAGGAGGGAGGGAAAGAGAAAAAAAAAAGACAAAAAGAAAAATGTTAATAAAAGAAAGAAAACAGGATAGATGAGTTAGAAATAAAAACCAGAAAAACTGAGGACTGAACAAAGAGAGGTGGAATATAGAACAACAAAAGAAAGCAGAAAAAAATATGAAGGAAGGAAAAGAGATAGCATTAGTAGACAAAATCAGTATACACAGAAAAGGGGAAATCAAGGAAAAGGAAACACAACAACAGAGGATCAAGTCAGCAGCACATTGAGCAATTTATCTTTTCGTCCAGCTTCTTCCAGTTCAATGCCCTGAAGCCTCCTACTCTCTGGATTTCCAAAACAGCTCACTTGGGCAGGATATTGCACCTACTCAGCCATTTTTTTGTGAGAGAGATCTGTCTATGTTCCTCTGAAAGAAAAAATATTAGGACCAGAGAAAAAGAAAGACAAAAGGAATAATAATAATGATATAGTAAAAAGCAAGAAGCAACCATACAAGACGTAGGAAACTGAAAAATTAACATCAGTAAGAAGCATAGATGGATAAGATTGGGAAAGTGGAATAGAATCAATGAAACAAGAAACAGAATAGAGAAATATATATATAGAATGAATTAAAATGCTGGAATGGTAAGAATAAGGGAAAAGAAAAAAGAGAGAAAGGAAAAAGTGAAAAAGAGAAAGTAAACAGGGCAAAAAGGAGAGAGGGTTACATACAAACAAGAAAAATTGGAGACCATATAAAAGAGTTGGAATGAAAGAACTACAATGGAAAACAATAGATATAAAGATGAAGGAGTGAAAAGAAATAGCTAGGTAAAATAGATCAGTAACCAAAAGAAAAAAAGAAAAAGAAACAATTAGAGAAACAAAGGAAGGGAATGCAAAACAAGCAAGGTACAAGACAGCAGCAACTCGTTTTTTTAAAAAAAAGGTGACAGAAGGGAAAAAAATAAACACTAAAAAACAGCCTTCTCTCTTAGACCCCTAAGGATCTTCTCAGACTCTTGGTGTTCCTCAATCACTCCCCCCTGCAGCCTGCCCTCTGCCGGTTTTGAACCGGGTTTTAGTGCATAAATTAAGGTGAATAAAAGGAAAGGATATTTTAAAAAATGAAATCCAAGAAAAGCTAGTATAAAAAATGCCTATATGTTCCCCGTCATAAAGTTTCAGCTTGATGCTTAATAACCTGGTGAATCACTTCTCAAGGAATAGCCAAGAATTGAACCAGGGACCTCATAAGTGCTAAGCAAGTATTCTTCCACTGAGGTCATCTGTGTCTTTGGGTTAATTGGCCTTTCAGAAGGCTGCCAGACCTTTTTCCGTAGGGCATATTAGATCCCCTGCAGTCAGCTGAGTGGTGCTGATCGCCACCTGTCTGTGCCTCCTCACTGATGTAATTCCTCTCTTTACCTAGGTGGCTGGGCATGACCACCTGCCTGAGGCAATCCCCCTTCCCTCTCCCTGTTGAGTCATGGTCCCTTCTGATATTCAAGGGGGACCCAGCTGGCTAAATTCACCACAAAAAATCACTCACCACCCTCCCAGACCCCTGTTCTTCACAGAGAATCTGCTGCCACACTCCTGTTTGGAACAGGGGGCTACAGTCTCCACCTAGTAAGTCCACCTTGAGGGCTGGGTATGTGTGCCCCTTCCAGCCACCGAGGGAAGCAACCCCAAATTATGCCTGGCTTCCCTATCTGTCCAGTAACCTCCTAGATGACTCAGAGCACCTTTCCATGGTGGTATATGTCTGCTCTACTCACAGTTAGATACAACTCACCAGGAGTTTGATCCTCGCTTAAGATCTCAGGGGTGGGGGATGGGAGACCTTCCTGGCAGCCTGGAGGCTTAATAACTCATGATTACTTGTTTTGGCTTCTATGTATCTCTGACCCTCATTCTTCTGGGAGTTGGTAAGCAGTGTCCTGGTTTGCTGTGCCCCAAAGCAGGTCCCCACAGCAGCCTCTGGCTTTTTCTTTGTTGTTTTAGTTAGAGCTAAGCCTTATCTGCCTAAACTGTTGGCCATGTTTCCACAATCTCACTCATTAGGGTATTCTTGTTTCAGTATTTGCCCATTTATAGCAACCTTTTAACTGATTTTGATTCCTGGAGGTTTGAGGAAAATTCCTTTACCTGTTTTTGCTCATTTACCAAAGTTTCTGTTGGGGAACAGAGCTCTGGAGCATCTTATACTGCCATATTATAGGGCAACCAAAAGATTGTAAAGTCTCACACTTGCTTCCTATTGGGAAATTTAACATTTAAGTATGTGAAATTTTAACTGACCCTTGTAAATATACTTGAGGATTGCTCAAAAAGTTGGATTTTATATGAAATAAGTGGTACCCTCATTACCAAAGATAGTCAGGGTTCAATTTCTTGGTCTCATTCTATATCTGCAAGCACCTATATTCAAGCACAAGCACATTGCACATGTTTATATGTATATATGTGCTTTTGATTTCTCTACCTCTTCTTTCTCTAAAAAATGAATAATAATTTTCATGTTGGGAAGCGGCTGTGGCTCAATCGGTAGGGCTCCCATTTACCATATGGGAGGCCCCGGGTTCGGTTCCCGGGCCTCCTGGTGAAGGCAAGCCCGCCCGCATGGCGTGGTTAGCTGACCCAGCGAGCACAAGCAACAAGGGGGGGATAAATGAATAAATAAATAAAATCTTTAAAAAAATTTTTTCATGTTGTCTTTGATTGTGTTTTTCTTCATGAACTCATTCCATGTTAATAAACACATGTCTGCACCATCAAATTTAATTGCTAGATTATTTTCAGTTATAGAGGAAGTATCTTTTCATTTAGTCAATCCCATAATGTTTGAAATCTGTTTCAAACTTTTCACAGTGAAAATCAGTGCTATGAAAACTATCTTCTAAATTTTATTGTTATAATTACATAAAATATTTTCCTTATGGAAATTCTTCAAGTGTCATTCCTGGATTAAATAATACACTTTATTTTTATTTGATTCATTCAACATGAAGAGTGATAAAAAGCTCTACTATTTAATACTGCCATCAGAACTCTACCAATATACATATTTCAACAAACATATTCTCAACAATACTGTTCTTTAAAATCTATTTAGTCTTTGCTTATTTTATAGGAGAAAATTACAGTCAATTTTGTTTTTTTTATGCATGCCAGTGATTACTATGGTAGCTAAACAAACTTACATATATATATATATATATCTTCATTTATACTTTAAGTTTCCACATTATTTCTTTATATTTCTATTAAGATGATCCACTACTTTATTGGTTTTTATAGAAATAAATAATTTAACAATTTACCATTATTTATTGCCATTATTTTTATAATTTATATTTTTCAAACCTTATTTATAAATGTTTTTGTTCATTTCTAAATTCATTTGGAATTTATAATAATATCAGGAGATAAATCTCTAAAACAAAGCTTCATACTTAGTGGTAAAAAAAAAATGCCCTTTTTCATATATGACCCAATCATTTTGTCCTTTCTTCAATGGTCAGGGCATGCTGCCATCTTCATCTTTCCTAATTCAAGTATTTTAATGAATTTATCAGTATTTCTTATGCTCGATACCACTACCATTCTCTCAGTACAAGTATAACATTTGCTACTTATGTGTTACTTTAATTTGTTTCATATTGTAAAATAACTGACAGCAAATATCCAAAATTTAGTGCTTGTTCTTGGCAACATTCTTGAATTTTAGGGTGAATAATCATCATTTGCCAGTGATATTGAAAACACTATTTTTAATATACTCATTTCTATTAAGTACTTGAAACTGTTGTGATATTCTGTTTGTTTCTTTTATTTGTTTATGCCTATGTGTTTATCACACTGCTTTAATTACTTGACACTTCAAAATATAGTATACTCTTCTTTGGGGAAAAATGCTTTTACATCACTGTTTCTTTTCAATATTCCCACAGTTATATCAGCCATTTATCACTCCCGATGGATTTTGGAATAATTTTTCAATACATATTTTAAGGTGAGAGTTAAAAGAAGGTTGAAAGCACTTGTGATTTTGATAGTTAAAATAGACATTAAAAAACAGAAGCCAGATATTATCACATAGAACAAAACTTTAGTGCTTCAGGTAATCATAATTTTATGTCAATGTTTCAGGTACAGTCTGAATCCCAGCAATTACAAAGAGGGTACCAAAGCAACAGGGAAGTTAAATTATTAGAAGCCATAATGGCAGACAAGAACATTTTCAATGAGCATGGGGAGTGAATATGTTGGTGGAAAATAGTTATAAGAAGTGAGTTTTCCCTATGCATAAAAAATATTATCTTCTTGGTTCCCAGAGCCCCAAAGGCCAAGGGAAAGTGTAGCACTCTTTTCTAGAGTATTCCAGGGGAGAATTTATAATGTAGCCAACATTTACACTTAGGGGCTGTTGGTAACTTTACTGAGATTTCCATTAAATTCAGTTAAACACATCAATAGATCTATCTTAAACTAAATTTTAACCTAGAAGTCACCTCAGTAAGATTACCAAGAGCCAACATAATCAGCAATCAATATTCTAATGTCCATCTAAGATATCAAATAAAATTTCTCAAGAGCAAAAGACTATTGTCTTCACCAAACAGAAACTGTGGCTAATATGAATAAATTAAGATGATAGCCACAATTTTAGTCTGAAAGAGCTCTGTAACAAAAAATAAATAACACCACACAATACCCTTTAGCAGTCAGAGTTGATAATCATCACTTAAGTGGGTCATATTGTCCTTATTTTATTATTTTTTATTTTTAAAGAAGCTTTAGGTTACATAAATGTTAAATTAAAAATATAAGGCAGAGAGGGGGGCCAAGATGGCGTTAGCGTAAGAGGGCACACACTGCAAGCTTCCAGAGCAAGGCGGATTGTGGACAGGGTCATGCTTGGGGGTCTGTGCTGTGCACGCGTGGAATGAGAAGTTTGGGACATCTATCTGCACAGATCAATGGCGTGGACAGAACGGTAGAGATTCGTGAGTTTTAAGCCTGCTGGTGGTGGTTGGCACAGATGGCTGAGACCCGCGGTTAGGGAGAAAAATATATATATAATAAAATGTCCAGTTGGAGCCGTGAGCAGGGCAAGAAAGTTTTATTTTCTGGGGATCTGGCTGCCTGGAGCCCCTTGGACTTTGTGAACAGAACAGCTGGAGTGAATCGGCACCCGGTGAACAGGAAGGGTGATTCTGTTCAGGGAGGGAGTTGATTTGCCTAGCTGCCCAGGGATAAGCCCCGGGCAACCACGGAGCCAGGAAGAGGGGACACTCTCCAAAAGAGGGAGGGTTTTGTTGGAGAACAAGGAAGGGAATTTTTTATTTATATTTTTCAACATCGATCTGGCTGCCTGCACTGTCCCATAGCTTTGGGGAGCAGATAAGCCGACCTGAAGCAGCATCAGGCTGAGAGCAGATGCGAATCTGCAGTCAAACTGATTTACACAGCAACACGGTGATGCTGGTTCTTGGCTCCAGAAGTGGCGGAATCGGCCGTCTTTAGCACTCTACACTGACTAACATCAGAGCAACAGCTACCCTGGGGAGTCCAGGAAGAGGGACGTGCCTGATTAATTTCCACAAGCCAAGCTAGGGTCCCTTCCATAAGGGGGTTGGTCTAGAGGAGGAATTATTTTGGGTCCTGGATTTTGCTAAAAAAAAAAAAAAAAAAAAAAAAGTGAGAAGGTCACTTCAATAAATAAAAAATAAATTCTTTTTAATTTAGTTTAATAGCTAAAAGCTGTTTCAAGACCTGCATATAGAACCCTGCAGGGAAATTGATTGATACACACAAGAAGGCAGAGAGGATCCACGTGGACCCTAGGGGAATCATTGAACCTCCTTAGCTCTGTTTGACTGCTTGCCTGTGTGGATCTTTGGTTTCTCTCTGTTTATTTCTGGTCTCTTGCTTTTCTTTCCTCTTTCCTCTCCCCTTTCTTTTTTCTTTCATTTTTTTAAAATTAGGTGCTACTAGCTTGTCGCTTCTTTGCTGTGCTTCTTCTCCAGTAATTTCCCACTCGCTGTCTATATTGATTCTGTATTACAAACTATAGCTTATCCTTCCTTCATCTTTCTGCCTTCTGCTTTCTGTTGTGGCTCTTAGATACAACATTTTTTCATAGGCCCACAACTGAAGGGTGTCAATTTCTATTCCATCTATTTTGTTTCTTATTTTTTTTATTAGTATTAACTTTTTCCTTTCAGCCCTTTCTTTACTATTTCTCTCCCTCCTCATAATTCTAGACTTCTAAATCACTATATATATATTCCTCCATTTCTTTTCCCAGTCCATTGTAGGAACCCCACTTTTTTCCCTATTACTCTACACTGCCTACACAAGTTAAATATTCATCTCATTAAGTCTCATTTGGCCCCTCTTCTAATTTTTATCAATATTACTATTATCCTTCTGCCTTCTTTACATCTTTTGATTCCTCTGGCCCTAATCTTTTGCCTTCAAGGGAATGTAGAAAGAAGCAAGGAAATAAAATAAGAAAAAAAACTGCCAAACAGAAAACTTAACTTACATGCAGAACCACCAGCTAAATAAAACTCTAGAGCATAGAGAAAAGCTAATCAACTGAACAAACTCATCAAGATAATATGATGACCAGAGGGCAACAAAAAAATACAAATGACTCTGAAAAAACAGGAAAACATGGACCAGTCTAATGAACAAAATAAAAACCAGGAAGAGATGCAGAACATCGAAGAGCTAATCAAAGGTATCTAAACAAATATCATGGACCAACTTAAAGAAGTGAAGGAAGTTATTAAGGATATAAAGAAGACACTGGGAGAACATACTGAGGAAATTGCAAACATGCCTAAAAAGATAATGGATATGATGGTGAACAATGGCACAAGCCAAGAAAGGAAAAAGACACTAGATTCACATGGCAGCAGATTTGAACAGGCAGAGGAAAGAATTAGTGATATGGAAGACAATATAGCTGAAATCAAAGAGATAGTAAAACAGATAGACAAAAAGATAGAAAAAAATCCAGCATGGACTCAGGGAATTAACCGATAACACAAAACACACAAACATACGCATTATGGACATCCCAGAAGGAGAAGAGAAGGGAAGGGGAAGAGAAGGAGTGTTGAAGGAAATAATGGCTGAAAACTTCCCAACCTTATTGAGAGAGATGGATGTGCAGATCCAGGAGGCACAGCGTACCCCAAATAGTATAAATCCCAACAGGCCAACTCCAAGACATATACTTGTCAAAATGTCCAATGCTCAAGACAAAGAGACAATCCTCAAGGAAGCAAGAGAAAAGAGAACCATCACATACAAGGGAAGCAAAATAGGCTTAAGTGCTGATTTCTCAGCTTAAACCATGGAGGCAAGAAGACAGTGGTATGACAAAGCCAAAATACTAAAAGAAAATAAATTCCAACCACGAATTCGCTATCCAGCAAAACTGGCATTCAAAAATGTTGGAGAGTTCAAAATATTCACAGATAAACAGAAATTAAGAGAGTATGTCAAGAAGAAACCAGCATTTCAAGAAATACTAAAGGATGTTCTAGAAGTTGAAAGGAAAAAACAAGGGAGAGAGAGTTGGAGGAGAGTTTAAAAACAACTGAAAAGACAAAAAGAGAAACAAAACAACATATGACATACATTAACCCAAAGAAAAAATGCCTGAAGTAAGAAATACATTACGAGTAATAACACTGAATGTTAATGGAATAAATTCACCAATCAAATGACGCAGATTAGCAGAATGGATAAGAAAATATGATCCATCTATATGCTGACTACAAGAAACCCACCTTTGACCCAGGGATTCAAGGAGGCTGAAATTGAATGGCTGGAAAAGCATTTTACAAGCTAACAATAGCCAAAAAAGGGCAGGAGTGGCTATTCTAATATCAACCAAAAAAGACTTTAAATGCAAAACTATTGTAAGAGCCAAAGATGGACACTACATATTAGTAAAAGGAGTAATCTCTCAAGAAGAGAGAACAATCATCAACATTTATGCACCTAATCGGGGTGCATCAAAATATGTGTGGCAAACTCTGGAAAAACTAACAGCAGAAATAAATGCCTCTACCATTATAACAGGGGACTTCAACACACCACTATTATCATTAGACACAACATCTAGACAGAGAATCAATAAAGAAACTAAGGCACTCAACAATACATTAGAACACCTGGACTTGATACAAATATACAGAACACTAAACCTATATAGAGCAGGATTTACATTCTTCTCGAATGCATATGGAACATACTCCAAAATAGACCACATGTTAGGCCACAGAATAACTCTCAATGAATTCAGAAAGATTGAGATTATACAAAGTAATTTCTCTGACCACAACAGAATGAAGTTGGAAATCACTAAGGGACAGAGAAACAGGTTAGGCACAAGGATATGGAAGTTAAACAACACACTCTTATACAAACAGTGGGTCAAAGAGAAAATCTCAAAAGAAATCAGTAACTACCTTGAAACTAATGAAAATGACAACACAACATATCAAAACCTATGGGATGCAATGAAAGCAGTCCAGAGAGAGAAGTTCATAGCCATAAATTCAAATATTAAAAAAGAAGAAAGAGCTAAAATTGAAGAAATAACTGCACACTTGGAGGAATTGGAAAAACAACAACAAATTAACCTAAAGGAAGTAGAAAAAGAAATAACAAAGATTAGAGCAGAACTAAATGACATAGAGAATAAGAAAGCCCTGGAAACAATAAACAAAACCAAAAAATGGTTCTTTGAGATATCAATAAAATTGACAAACCCTTAATCAGACTAACAAAGAAAAGAGAACAGATGCAAATACATAAAAAAAGGAACGAGCAAGGGGATATCACTACTGACCCCACAGAAATAAAGAGTATCATAAGAGGATACTTTGAAAAATTATATGCCAATAAGAGTGATAATTTAGAGGAAATGGACAGGTTTCTAGAAGCCCACAAACAGGCGGCATTGATGAAAGAAGAAATAGATGAACTCAACTGTCCAATTACAAGTAAAGAGATAGACACAGTCATCAAAATACTCCCAACTAAGAAGAGCCCAGGACCAGACGGCTTCACAGCTGAATTTTACCAAACATTCCGGAAAGAGCTAATACCAATTCTACTTAAGCTCTTCCAAAAAATAGAAGTAGAAAGAATATTGCCTAACTTATTCTATGATGCCAACATTACCCTAATACCAAAACCAAATAAATATAATACAAGGAAGGAAAATTACAGACCAATTTCTCTAATGAACCTAGATGTTAAAATCCTCATCAAAATAATTGCTAATCGCATTCAACAACATATCAAAAGGATTATATATCATGAACCAGTGGGTTTCATCCCGGATATGCAAGAATTGTTCAATATAATAAAAGCAACCAATGTAATACACCACATAAACAGTTTGAAAGAAAAAATCACATGACCATCTCTATAGATGCAGAAAAAGCATTCAACAAAATACAGCACTCATTCCTCATAAAAACATTACAAAAGATAAGAATAGATGGAAACTTTCTGAATATGCTAAATGGTATATATGAAAAACCCAAAGCTAACATCATTTTCAATGGTGAAATCCTAAAAGCCTTCCCTCTGAGATCAGGAACTAGACAAGGAAGCCCACTACCACCACTCCTATTTAACATTGCCTTAGTAGTACTTGTGTGAGCACCGAGACAAGAAAAGGACATAAAGGACATCAATATTGGAAAAGAAGAAGTAAAAATTTCATTATTTGCAGATGACATGATCCTATACATAGAAAGCCCTGTGAAATCCACAACAAGGTTTCTAGGACTTATAAAGGAGTTCAGTAATGGTGCAGGCTATAAGATCAATGCTCAAAAATCAGTAGCATTTCTGTACACCAATAACGAGCAAACTGAAGAGGAAATCAGGAAAAAAATACCATTTACAATAGTATCTAAAAGAATCAAATTCCTAGGAATAAATTTAACTAAAGATGTAAAGGACTTATATACAGAAAACTACACAACACTGTTAAAAGAAATCAAAGAAGTCTTAAATAAATCGAAAAATATTCCCTGTTCATGGATAGGAAGACTAAACATCATCAAGATGTCTATCCTACCCAAACTAATGTGCAGATTTAATGCAATCCCAATAAAAGTCAACACTGTATTTTTTAAGGAACTGGAAAAACTAACCACAAAATATATTTGGAGACGCAAGAGGCTTCAAATTGCCAAAGACATATTGAAAAACAAAAATGAAGTTGGAAGTATCACACTACGTGACTTTAAAACATACTACAAAGCTACAGTGATCAAAACTGTGTGGTATTGGCACCAGGACAGACCTACTGACCAATGGAACCGAATTGAGAGTTCTGATATAGATCCTCGCATACACAGTTATCTGATATTTGACAAGGTCATGAAGCCTACTCAGGTGGGAGAAAATGACCTCTTTAACAAGTGGTGCTTGGAGAACTGGATATCCATATCCAAAAGAATGAGAGAAGAATACCATCTCACACCTTTTCAAAGATCAACTCAAGATGGATCAAAGATCTAAATATAAGAGCCCAATCAGTAAAGACCTTGGAAGATAGTGTAGGGAAGCACCTACAGGACCTTGTAATAGGAAATGGTTTCATGAACTTCACAGCCAAAGCTCAAGCAGAAAGATAAAAAAATAGATAAATAGGATCTCATCAAAATTACAACCTTCTGCACTTCCAAGGATGTTATTAATAAAATAAAAAGTCAGCCTACCCAATGGGAGAAAATATTTGCAACCATATATCTGATAGGAGCCTAATATCCTGCATATATAAAGAAATCCTACACCTTGAAAATAAAAAGACAAACAACCCATTTAAAAAATGGGCAAGTGACCTGAAAAGACACATCTCCAAGGAAGAAATTCAAATGGCTAAAAAGCACATGAAAAAAATGCTCAGCATCGCTTCCTATCAGGGAAATGCAAATCAAAACTACAATGAGATACCATCTTACACCATTCAGAATGGCAGCTATTAAAAAAACAGGAGACCCTAAATGTTGGAGAGGATGTGGAAGAATAGGAACCCTTATCCACTGCTGGTGGGACTGTGGTATGGTCCAGCCACTGTGGAGGACAGTTTGGCAGTTCCTCAGAAAACTAACAATAGATCTTCCGTATGATCCAGCAATTCCACTGCTGGGTATATACACAGAAGAACTGAAAACAAAAATACAAACAGATATATGCACACCAATGTTCATAGCGCCATTGTTCACCATTGCCAAAAGTTGGAATCAGCCCCGGTGCTGATTCCAACAGATGAATAGATAAGCAAAATGTGGTACATACATACAATGGAATATTACTCAGTTGTAAGAAGAAATAAAGTACTAACACATGGAGTAACGTGGATGAATCTTGAAGACCTTATGTTGAGTGAAGCAAGCCAGGCACTGAAGGATGAACAGTATATGACCTCACTGATTTGAACTGCGGAAATTGAGCAGTCTCTGAAAAACATAGTCTGAAAGATAGGTTAACAAGGGAGAGAAAGAGAAGAGCAGGCTTTGAGCCATCACCTACATGGACATAATCTATGGTAAAGGGATAGAGTATATTTGCATGTTGAAGGATAGGACAGATGGGTAGTGATTTTACTGGGTTTGGTGGTGCAGCATTGACAAGTGGGTAGATTAAAGAAGGGCAGGTTCAAATACCGAGGGCATATAACTATGAATCTTGACATCCCATGAGTCAAGATAAGGTAATGTCATATGTCCCAGGGAGGTGGGGAGGGAAGGAACAGTTAAGATCTAATGGGGTATTTAGTGCCCATGGCATAGGTTTTTCATTACCTTACAGTAATGGACACAGGACATGGTAAATTTCATCAAAACTTATTAAACTGTATCATCTAAATTGTAAACTATACTGTAAATCATTGACAATGTTTAGTTGCTATATTTTGCTATCTGTATAACAGTTATAACAATGCTAACATTCAAAAAAAGGGGGGGGTTAATATGGGGTGGGGAAGCGGGTGTGGTTTGGTGTCTGGGAGTCTCTGGTACTCTGTGTGTGACTTTGCTGTGACCTAAAACTTCGTTGAAAATTAAACGAATATTAGGGAGACAATGGGGATTGAGAAGGGGAAGATATCACGGCACACTGGACACCCGATAACACAGTGATAAAAGAAAAGATATATATATATATATATATTTTTAAAGGCATTTCTTTTGCACTTTTCCCCATTTTTTTGAATGTCCCAATCTGCTAATTATATTTTGTTTTGTTTTGTTTTTTGTTTGATTGTTTTGTTTTTTTCCCCCTGAGTTTCCTTATGTTTGTCTCTTGCAAGTAAGCTTATCATTGTTGTTGCTTTTTCCTATTAAGTGTATTTGATTATTTTATGGACTACATGTTCATGGAAGATTTGGATCACAGAAGGGTTACAATGGGTACTGCAGGGGATTATAAGTGGGGGGTGTCTGAGAGGGAGGATTCATGGGAGTTAGTTCATCCGAATATATATGAAAGATATACAAATTGTTCAAAAGATCAAAAGATAGGGCATGGTCACGATGGGTGGACAATCACACAAGAAATGAGGGAATCTGAATTCCTAGCCTGGAGAGCTCTGCCACAGTCTCCAAGGGAGCAGCAATAGTCCTCTGAGTGCAGGGACAGTGTCTGTCAAAAGAGGATGACTCACTGATGAATTCTTTTTATTGATGACTACCCTTAAGAGTCTTTGCTCATGTAAATGAAACTTAGCTTACTGTTACGGGGTGCCTAAGGGTTGGCACCTGAGAGCCTCCTTTTTGCTCAAATGTGACCTCTCTCTAAGCCAAACTCAACATATGAATGCATTACCTTCCCCCCAACGTGGGACATGACTCCCAGGTATGAGCCTCCCTGGCAATGAGGGATTAATACCAAGTGTCAACTGGCATCACAACTGGAAAAAGACCTTGAATCAAAGGGGAAAAAGGTAAAGACAAATGAGTTCAAGTGGCTAAGAGACTTCAACGAGAGTTGGGATGTTATCCCAGAGGTAACGCTTATGCACACCTCAGTAGGAGCTCATAGAACATCAAAGTGCATATCACCCCACACAGAGGGGCTCCTGAGAGCTCTGGAGACACCCAGGTCCTATATAAGGGGGGATAGCACCAGAGACTGACGCCTTATCAGTGGGCTCTATTTTGGAATCTGTGCTCCTGAGAGTAACAGAATTGGACTCAAATAAGTCCTCCCTGCACATGGTTCATCAGTCCCTTCTATTCAAACCTATATGTGATCCTGGAGTTTTTAGGTATACTTTCAGAAACCGGAGCCTCTGGCCTACCTATGTGCCAAGTGTGCGTGGAAGATCGGTGGAGCTGCAACTCCTACCCTAAAGCTCAATGGACTCATCCAAGTCACCTGGCAGGAGACAATGATGGGCAAAAGCCATCCCAGGGAATGGAGAGGGCCTGCATCTGCAGGCAGGATCATCCCACCCACCATATCCATGGGATATAAGCCCTCTCTCACTTGGAGGTGGAGTGGACATCACCATCCTAGTCCCCTCAGGATAAGGTGAAGAATTATGGACTAAAGTGCACTTGATGGTGTTCTGTTGTACACATATGGTGATTCTAGCAATGGAAGAAATTATAACAGTGAGGTGGAGCCAGTGGCCACTGGACACTTTCGGGTCAGGGAGGGGATGTGCAGTTGAAATACAGGGGCTTCTTTGGGATTTGGAGTTTGTCCTGAGTGCCATTGTGGCAACGCATGTAGACAATTTTAAATCAGCACACACCACTCAGAACTGTGTGGGAGAGAGTGTGGTCTACGATGTGAACTGTGGTCTATGGCTGATGGCAAGGCCACAGGATGTGTAAGTCCATTGAGGGTGATGGACCACACTTGTGGGAGATGTTTGTGTGGGATGTGGTGGGAGGTGTGGGAGGTAGGGAACATGGGAATCCTGGTAAGTTCCGTGTAATATTTTAGTAATCTAAGCACCTCTTAAATATATATATAAAACAACAACAACAACAAATATTCAATTGTTAAAACAAAAAAAATTAGGCATTTGATGGGAAGGCAAGATGGCATCAGTGTAGGAGGGCACTCGCTGAGAGCTCCCTGAGCATGGCGGATTGTGGACAGGGTCCTGCCTGTGGGTCTGTGCTGTGAGTGCATGGAGCGAGAAGCTTGGGACATCTATCTGTGCAGATTGATGGTGAGGACTGATCAGTAGAGATTCGTGAGTTTTAAGCATGCCTGTGGTGGTTAACACAGACGGCTGAGCCCCATCTTTAGGGGGAAATAAAAGCCATTTTGAGCCGTGACTCCTGGCCCATTACCTGGGTGACAGGGCCCGGTGAGAGTGGATTTGGCTGCTTGGAACCCCTTGCAGCTTGGGTGAACAAAACAGGTGGATTGAATGAACACCCGGCAGAGGGGAGGGGTAAATCTGCTCAGGGAGTTGATTTACCTAGCTGCCGAGGGATAAGCCCCAAACCCTGCCAAGCCAGGGAGAGAAAGAACTCTCCAAGAGAGGAAGGGTTCTGACAGAAGGCAGAGAGGGGATTCTTTACTGTCGATTTGGCTGCCTGGACCCCCTCATAGCTTGGGGGAGCAGATAAGCTGGCTTGAAGCAGTGCGAGTCTGAGAGGAGAGCCGAATCTTCTGAGGAAGTCTGATTTACTAAGCAGCCCGGTGATGCTGAGGCTCAGCAACAGAAGGGGCAGAGTCAGCCATTTTAATACTTTTGCACTGACTAGCATCAGAGCTTCAGCTCCCCTGGGGATTCCAGAAAGTGAGAAGTGCTTGATTAGTTTCCACGAACCTAGTTAGGGTCCCCTTGTTGAAGGGGGTGGTCTAGAAGAGGACTTATTCTGGGTCCTGTATTTCGCCAAAAAAAAAAAAAAAGAGACAGTCACTTTAAAAAATGAAAAATAAATTCTTCTTTTTAATTTAGTTTAATAGATAAAAGCTGCTTCAAAACCTGCAGCTAGAACCCTGCAGGGAAATTGATTGATAAACACAAGCAGGATGAGAGGATCCACAAGGACCTTAGTAGAAACATTGATCCTCCTTAGCTTTGTTTGACTGCTTTCCTGTGGAGTTTTTTTTTTTTCCATTTATTTGTTGTCTCCTGCTTTTCTTTCCTCTTTCCTCCCCCCTTTCTTTTTTCTTTCATTTTTTAAAATTAGGTGCTCCTAGCTTATCTCTTCTTTGCTGTACTTCTTCTACAGTGATTTCCCATTTTCTGTCTATATTGATTTCATATTCCAAAATCTCTTATCCTTCCTTCATCTTTCTGCCTTCTGTTTTCTGTTGTGGCTCTTATATATCATGTTTTTTCATATGCCCACAAATTAAGGGTGTCAATTTCTATTCTATCTATTTTGTTTTCTTCTTTTTTAATTAATATTAACTTTTTCCTTTCAGCCCTTTCTTTACTCTTTCTCTACCTCCTCATAATTCTAGCCTTCTAAATCACTATATATTTTTTCCTCTATTTGGTTTCCCAGTCCATTGTAGGTACTCCACTTTTTTTCCTATTACTCTACACTTCCTACATGAGTTAAGCATTCATTTCATTAAGTCTTATTTGGCCCCTCTTCAAATGTTTATCAATATTACTATTATCCTTCTTCCTTTCTCCCATCTTACCATTCCTCTGGCCCTAATCTTTTGTCTTCAAGGAAACATATAAAGAAGCAAGGAAATAAAATAAGAAGAAAAAGTGTCAAAGGGAAAACTTAACACACATGCAGAACCACCAGCTAAATAAAACTCTAGAGCAGAGAGAGAGGCTAATCAACTGAATAAACCCATCAATATAAAATGATGACTAAGGATCAGCAAAAACATACAAACCACACTGAGAAACAGGAAAACATGGATCAGTCCAATGAACAAATTAAAATCCAGGAACAGATGCAGAACATCGAACAACTATTCAAAGTGTTCCAAACAAATATCATGGACAAACTTAAAGAAGTGAAGGAAGAGATTAAGAATATAAAGAAGACACTGGAAGAACATACCAAAGAAATTGTAAAAATATACAAAAAGATAAAGAATATGATGGTAATCAATGGCACAATCCAGGAACTAAAAAAGATGCAGGATTCACAAAACAGCAGATTTTTACAGGCAGTGATGTGGAAGACAATACATCTGAAATCAAACAGATAGTAGAACAGATAGACAAAAACATAGAAAAAATTGAGCAGGGACTCAGGGAATTAACTGACAACACAAATACACAAAATATGCATTATGGGCATCTCAGAAGGAGAAGAGAAGGGAAAGGGAACAGAAGGAGTGTTGAACGAAATAATGGCCAAAAACTTCCCAATCCTAATGGTAGAGATGGATGTACATGTCCAGGAAGCACAGCACACTCCAAACACTATAAATCCCAACAGACCAACTCCAAGACATATACTTGTCAAAATGTCCAATGCTCAAGACAAATAGAAAATACTCAAGGCAGCAAGAGAAAAGAGAACCATCACATATAAGGGAAGCTCAATAAGATTAAGTGCTGATTTCTCATCTGAAATCATGGAGGAAAGAAGACAGTGGTTATAACATAGTCAAAGTACTAAAAGAAAAATCTCCCAGACAAGAATTCTCTATCCAGAAAAACTGGCATTCAAAAATGATGGCGAGTTCAAAATATTCACAGATAAACAGAACTTAAGAGAGTATTCCAATAAGAAACCTGCACTTCAAGAAATACTAAAGGAAGTTCTACAAGATGAAAGGAAAAAACAAGGGAGAAAGAGTTGGAGGAGAGTTTAAAAACAACTAAAAAGACAAAAACAGAAACAAAACAATATATGATATACATTAACCCAAAGAAAAAATGGCTGAACTAAGAAATACGTTGTGAGTAATAACACTGAATGTTAATGGATTAAATTCACCAATCAAGAGACACAGATTGGCAGAATGGATAAGAAAATATGATCCATCTATATGCTGTCTACAAGAAAACCCCCTTTCACCCAAGGATTCAAGGAGGCTAAAAGTGAATGACTGGGGAACAATTTTACAAGCTAACAATAGACAAAAAAGGGCAGGAGTAGCTCTTCTAATATCAGACAAAATGGACTTTAAATGCAAAACTATTGTAAGAGACAAAGATAGACACTATATATTAGTAAAAGGGCTAATCTCTTGAGAAGAGAGAACAATCATGAACATTTATGCGCCTAATCAGGGTGCCTCAAAATATGTGAGGCAAACTCTGGAAAAACTAAGTGGAGAAATAAATGCCTCTAAAATTATAGTGGGAGAGTTTAATACACCATTATCATCATTATACAGAACGTCTAGACAGAGAATAAATAAAGAAACAAAGGCTGTCATCAATACATTAGAGGACCTGGATTTAATAGACATATACAGATCACTACACCCAAATACAGCAGGATATACATTCTTTTTGAGTGCACATTGATCATATCCAAGATAGACTACATGCCAGGCCACAGAAAAACTCTCAATGAATTCAGCAAAATTGAGATTATACAAAGTAATTTCTCTGAACACAATGGAATGAAATTGGAAATCACTGAGGGCCAGAGAAACAGGTTAGGCACAAGAGTATGGAAGTTAGACAACACACTCTTAGACAAAATGTAGGTCAAGGAGGAAATCTCAAAAGAAATCAGTAGCTACCTTGAAATTAATGAAAACAACAACACAACATATCAAAACCTATGGGATGCAGCGAAAGTAGTCCTGAGAGGTTAGTTCATAGCCATAAATGTATATATTAAAAAAGAAGAAAGAGCTAAAATTGAAGATCTAACTGCACACTTGGAGGAATTGGAAAAACAACAATAAACTAAACCATAAGGAAGTAGAAAGAAGGAAATAACAAAGATTAGAGCAGAACTAAATGAAATAGAGAATAAGAAAGCACTGGAAACAATAAACAAAACCAAAAGCTGGTTCTTCGAGAAAATCAATAAAATTGACTAACCCTTAGCCAGACTAACGATGAAAAAGAGAGAAGAGATGCAATTACACAAAATAAGGAATGAGCAAAGGGATATCACAACAGACCCCACAGAAATAAAGGTATCATAAGAGGACACTTTGAAAAATTATGTGCCAACAAGAATGATAATTTAGAGGAAATGGACAAGGGTTTAGAAACCCACAAACAGCCTACATTGATGAAAGAAGAAATAGATGAACTCAACAGTCCAATTACAAGTAAAGAGATAGACTCAGTCATCAAAAACCTCCCAATTAAGAAGAGCCGAAGACCAGATGTCTTCACAGCTGAATTCTAGCAAACATTCTGGAAAAAGCTAACACCAATTCTGCTTAAGCTCTTATAAAAAATAGAAGTAGAAGGAATATTGCCTAACTCATTCTACGATGCCAACATTACAATAATACCAAAACCAAACAAAGATACTACAAGAAAGGAAAATTACAGACCAACTTCTCTAATGAACCTAGATGATAAAATCCTCAACAAAATACTTGCTAATCACATTCAACAATTTATCAAAAGGGTTATACACCATGACCAAGTGGGTTTCATCCCGGGTATGCAAGGATGGTTCAATATAAGAAAATCAATCAATGTAATACACCACATAAACAGATTGAAAGAAAAAAATCACATGATCATCTCTATAAATGCAGAAAAAGCATTCGACAAAATACAGCACTCTTTCCTGATAAAAACACTGCAAAGGATAGGAATAGAAGGAAACTTTCTGAATATGATAAAGGGTATATATGAAAAACCCAAAGCTGACATCATCTTCAATGGGGAAATACTTAAAGCCTTCCCTCTAAGATCAGGAACAAGACAAGGATGCCCACTATCACCACTCCCATTTAGCATTTTCTTAGAAGTACTTCCTTGAGCACTGAGGCACGAAAAGTATATAAAAGGCATCCAGATTGGAAATGAAAACCTAAAAATTTCATTATTTGCAGACGACATGATCTTATACATAGAACGCCCTGAGAAATCTACAACAAAGCTTCTAGAACTTATAAAGGAGTTCAGTAATGTTGCAAGCAATAAGATCAATGCTCAAAAATCAGTAGAATTTCTGCACATCAATAACGAGCAATCTGAGGAGGAAATCAAGAAAAAAAATACCATTTACAATAGTAACTAAAAGAATCAAATATCTAGGAATAAATTTAACTAAAGATGTAAAGAACTTATGTACAGAAAACTACACAACATTGTTAACGGAAATCAAAGAAGATTGAAATAAATGGAAAAATATTCCCTGTTCATGGATAGGAAGACTAAACATCATCAAGATGTCTATCCCACCCAAACTAATCTACAGATTTAATGCAATCCCAATAAAAGTCAACATTATATTTTTTAAGGAGCTGGAAAAACTAACTACAAAATATATTTGGAGAGGTAAGAGGCCCTGAATTTCCAAAGACATATTGAAAAAGAAAAATGAAGTAGGAGGTATCACATAACCTGACTTCAAAACATACTACAAATCTGCAGTGATCAAAACTGCATGGTACTGGCACAAAGATAGACTTACTCACCAATGGAAACGAATTGAGTGTTCTGATATATATCATCCCATATAGAGTCATCTGATATTCAACAAGTCCACCAAGCCCACTCAGTTGGGCGAGGATGGCCTCTTCAACAAGTGGTGCTTGGAGAACTGGATATCCATATCC
The DNA here is from genome assembly GCA_026826555.1 of Tolypeutes matacus. Classification (NCBI taxonomy): domain Eukaryota; kingdom Metazoa; phylum Chordata; class Mammalia; order Cingulata; family Chlamyphoridae; genus Tolypeutes; species Tolypeutes matacus. The sequence continues at coordinate 1,467,900 of JAKSZT010053807.1, read as the reverse complement.
AAAAGAATGGCAGAGGAATACCATCTCACACCTTATACAAAAATCAACTCAAGATGGATCAAAGAGCCAAAACCATAAAGACTTTGGAAGATAATGTAGGGAAGCATCTACAGGACCTTTTAATAGGAAATGGTTTCATGAACTTCATAGCCAAAGCATGAACAGCAAGAGAAAATATAGATAAATGGGATCTCATCAAAATTAAAAACTTCTGCACCTCAAAGTACATTATTAAGACAATAAAAAAGCAGCCTACCCAATGGGAGAAAATATTTGGCAACCATATATCTAATAGGAGCCTAATAGCCTGCATACATAAAGAAATCCTACACCTCGAAAATAAAAAGACAAACAAACCATTTAAAAAATGGGCAAATGACCTGAAAAGACGCTTCTCCAAGGAAGAAATACAAATTGCTTAAAAGCACATGAAAAAATGCTCCACATTGCTAGCTATTAGGGAAATGCAAATCAAAACAACAATGAGATACCATCTTACCACCATCAGAATGGTAGCTATTAAAAAAACAGCAGAATATAAGTGTTGGAGAGAATGTGGAGGAATAGAATCCCTCATCCTCTGCTGGTGGGATTGTGGAATGGTCCAGGCACTGTGGAGAACAGTTTGGCAATACCTCAGAAAACTAACAATAGATCTTCCGTATGATCCAGCAATTCCACTCTTGTGTATATACCCAGAAGAATTAAAAGCAAAGACACGAACAGATATATGCACAACAATGTTCATAGCAGCATTGTTCACAATTGCCAAAACCTGGAATTATCCCCAGTGTCCATCAACAGATGAATGGATATGCAAAATGTGGTACTTACATACAATGGAATATTACTCAGCTCTTAGAAGGAATAAAGTGCTAACACTTGGAATAACAATCTTGAAGACCTTATGTTGAGTGAAGCAAACCAGGCATTGAAGGATGAACAGTAAATGACCTCACTGAATTGAATTGAGGAAAGTGAGAAGTCTCTGAGAACCACTGTATGAAAGATAGGTTAACAAGGGAGAGAGAGAGAAGAGTAGGTTGTGAACCATCACCCATATGGACAAAATCTATGGTAAAGTGATAGAGTATAGTTGCATATTGAAGAATAGGACAGGTGGGTAGTGATATTACTGGGTTTCGTGGTGCAGGGTTAACAGGTGGGTAGATTAGGAAGGGCAGGTTAGATTACCCAGGGCATGTAACTATGAATCTTGTCATCCCATGAGTCAAGACAGGGGAGTGTCATATGCCCCAGGGGGATCGGGAGGAAGGAACAGAAAATATCAAAGGGGGTATTTAGAGGTCATGGGAACGGTTTTCCATTATCTTACATTAATGGACACAGGACATGGTAAATATCATCAAAAATTATTAAACTGTACCATCTAAATTGTAAACTATACTGTAAACCATTGACAATGTTTAGTAGGTATGTTTCACTATCTGTATAACAGTTATAACAATGCTACCGCCCACAAAAAAAAAAGTTTTTAATATGGGATGGGGGAAGGGGGAGGGAGGTTGGGTACATGGGAGTCTTTAGTGTTCAGAGTGTGACTTTGCTGTGACCTAAATCTTCTTTGAAAACTAAATGAAAATTTGGGAGACACTGGGGAATCAGTGGGGGAAGTTGTCACGGTACACACTGGACATCCGATAATGCAGTGATAAAAGGAGAAAAAAATTAAAAAATTAAAAATAAATAGATAAATAAATAATTTATTTTTCCTTTTTTTTTAAATGTCCCAATCCATTAATAATATTTTATTTTTAGTTCTTCTTTTTCTGAGTTACTTTGTATTTTATCTCTTGCATTTAAGCTTACCATGATTATTTCATTTTCTTATTAATTGCATTTGGTTATTATATGGGCTTCATCTTCAAGGAAAGTTAAGATCACAGAAGAGTTACAATGGGGGCTACAGATGACCATTGGTGGGGGGCGTCTGGGATGGGGGATTCATGGGAGTAAGTTTATCTGAATATACATAAAAGATATATAAAATTGTTCAAATGATCGAGGGCTGGGGTATGGTCATGGTGTGTAGACAATCACTCAATAATTGAGGGAATTCTGAATTCCCAGACTGGAGAGCTCTGCCACATTCTCTAAGGGAGCAGCAACAGTCCCCTGAGTGCAGGGACAGTATCTGGCAAAAGAGGATGGCCCACTATTGGGTTCTTGTTATTGATGACTAGTCTTATGAGTCTTTGCTCTTGTAATTGAAACTTGGCTTTACTGTAATGGGGTGCCTAAGGGTTGCCATCTGAGAGCCTCCTTGTTGCTCAAATATGGCCTCTCTCTAAGCCAAACTCATCATATTAATGCATTGCCTTCCCCCCAATGTGGGACATGACTCCCGTGGATGAGCCTCCCTGGCAAAGATGGATTAATACCAAGTGCCAACTGGAAACACAACTGGAAAAAAACCTTGAATAAATGGGGGAAAAGGTAAAGACAAATGAATTCATATGGCTAAGAGACTTCAAAGAGAGTCAGGAGATCATCCCAAATGTAATGCTTATGCACACCTCAGTAGGCTCTCATAGAACACCAAAGTGGATAACACCTCACAAAGAGGGGCTCCTGAGGGCTCTGGAAACACCCAGGTCCTATATAAGGGGGGATAGTCCCAGATATTGATGCCTTTTCAATGGGCTCTACTTTGGAATCTGTGCTCCTGTGAATGACAGAGTTGGACTCAAATAAGTCCTCCCTGCACATGGTCCATCAGTCCCTTCTATTCAAACCTATATGTGAGGCTGGAGTTGTAGGTGTACTTCCAGAGACTGGAGCCTCTGGCCTGCCCATGTGCCAGCTGTGCCTGGAATCTCGGTGGAGCTGCAAGTCCTACTCTACAGCTCAATGGACTCACCCAAGTCACCTGGTGAGGAGACGATGATGGACAACGGCCATCCCAGGGAATGGAGAGAGCCTACAGCTGAAGGCAGGATAATCCCATCCACCATATCCATGGGATATAAGCCCACTCTCACTTGAAGGTGGAGTGGGCATCACCATTCCAGTCCTCTCAGGATTGGGGGAAGAGCTATGGACTAGAGTGGACTTAATGGTATTCTGTTGTAGACATATTGTGACTCAAGCAATGGAAGAAATTATAACAGTGAGGTGGAGCCAGTGGCCCCTAGATGCTTTCGGGTGGAGAAGGGAAGGGCAGTTGTAATACAGGGGCTTTTTCAGGACTTGGTGGTTGTCCTGAGTGACATTGCGGCAATGGATATAGGCCATTTTACATCAGCATATACCAGGCAGAACTGTGTGCGAGAGAGTGTGGTCTACGATGTGAACTGTGGTCTATACTTAGTGGCAAATCCCCAGGATGTGTATATCCATTGCAGTTGATTTGCCACACTAATGAAAGATGTTTATGTGAGATATTATGGGAGGTATGGGAGGTGGGGTCATTGGAATCCCTGTAATTTTTGTGTAACATTTATGTAGTATAAGCATCTTTTAAAACAACAACAACAACAACAATATATATATATATGTCATTCGCAAATGCCCCAATTGCTCATCCTCCCACATTTTCCCACAATAACAGCATCTTCCCTTAGTGTGGTACATTTGTTACAATTGATGAACACATATTGAACATTGTTACTAAACATTCACTATAGTTTACATTATAGTTTACACCCTGTCCCACACAATTTTGTAGGTTATGACAAAATATACAATGGTCTGCATCTGTCACTGCAAAGTCATGCAGGATAATTCCAATGTCCAGAAAATGGCCCCATATTACAGCTATTCTTCCTTCTCCCATCCCTCAGATCCTCTGATGACCACTGCCTTTATGTTAATGATAAGAGTCCTTCCATTCCTAGAATAATAATAAATCTATAGTAGAATAATACTAAATCTACTTTAGTCCATTGTTCATTCCCCAATCTTGAGAATTTGGGGATGGTGATGCCCATTCTACTTCTAACTGAGAGGGAGATTAGATCCCATGGGGCAGATGGATGGAACTATCTTGCTAAGGGAAGTGCAGGGACCCTAAACCCCCTCAGCAGAAACCCACAGCTTTGGGAAAATAAACTCCCTTCTGTCCCTTTTCTCCCCTCCTCCCTTTTCTCCATGGAATCCACATCTTTAGGAAGATAAGCTCTCCCCACCTTCCCCTTTCAACTGGAACTTACAACTCTAAACAGATAATGACTCTTTTCCTCCCTAATAGCCTTCTGCTTTAAGAAGATAAGCTAAGCTTGCTCCTTTTGCTTTTGTAACTCTGCCTGCCACTTACTTAGGAATTTGCCCACTTAGAGTTCTGCTTAAAATTCCTATATAAACTTATGAAAAGCAAGACACAGGCCTTAGATATTTTTGGAGACTTGACTCTCCTCTGGGCCTGCATGTAATAAAACTTTATTCATCAACCCCCCCTCCCCCAGAGTGCCACTTGGGTTTTTCATTCCATCTGCCGCAACATTTGTTTCCCTTACTGGGAAAACCCAATTGAGCAGGTTTTTTGGGCCTCTGGCTTGGGGCTAATGGGTGCAGTTGATGGTGATCTCTGAGCTCACAAAGTGGGCACCTCCTGTCCTCTTGATGGGACATCCTTCTGTGGCAGTACCTGTGGGCCATTTCCTCATACCCCAGCCTGACTCAATGAGGAGGTGGACTGAACAGTGCCAGAAGGCTCCAGAAAGGTAAGGCCCTGAGTGCCAAGTCCTCAGTCAGGCATGTTTCCAGACAGAAGGGGAGACTGATCACCTGTCAAAATCTCAAATACCAAGATTCCAGAATAGGGCAATCCCTTTGGGAGGGACTGCATAATCTCTGAGCGATTGTGTGTGTGAATGAGGATGACAGAGGCTTGCCTCTGTTGTTCCAGTCTGTGACTCCAAAGCTTTTTGCTACAGAGCCCGTGTGGGCCCTAACCTGTTTTCCACAGCTATGTCATACGGCATAATGGCCCACTCCGAACTCTGCCTGTGTGCTTTAGCCAAGATGAGCTGAAGTTCTTGTGAGAGACACAGACAGGCAGGCATCTGAGTGGCTTCAGAAGAGGCAACCCATTCCTTCCTCTCTCTTGTGCCACCGACTCAGTTTGTGGACTTATTACTGTTAATTCCTGAGGGAGGGACTGTGTAAATTCTGAGTGATTGCATGTGTGAGTGAGGATGACAGAGGCTTGCCTCTGTTATTCCAGTCTGTGACTCCAAAGCTTTATGCTACAGAGCCTGTGTGGGCCCTAACCTGTTTTCCGGGGCTACGTCATATGGCATAATGGCCCATCTCAAACTCTGCCTGAGCTCCTTAGTCAAGATGAGCCGATGAGCTGTTCTCATGAAAGACATGGACAGGTGGGCATCTGAGTGGCCTTGAAAGAGGTAACCCCTTCCCTTGTCTGTCTTGCACCACTGATGCAGGGTATGAGCTCATCACAGTCAAAACCTACCCTCTTAAACTGCATGCTCAAGAATTTCAAGAAGGGTTTTTCTGGATATTATGGCATCCAGATGAACCCCAGCACCCTCCAAAATTTATGTGAAGAATAGTGGCCTACTTTTAACGTTGACTTGCCCTTGGAAGGGACCCTGGATACAGCCAGGGTCCATGTGGTGTGGCTGGTTGTCACAAGAATGCCTGGCCACCCCTATCAGTTTTCCTACACCAACTCTTGGTTAGAGATAGTCCAGACACTGCCTCCTTGGGTTTGATTGTGCATTGGAAAACAGGGACAGAGCAGGGTCTTGGTTGCACAGGGAACAGGGCTCCAGAAACCACTCATTCATCCAGTGTCCTCAGAGGAGGACCCACCACCCCCACCACCAAAGCCATACACTCTGGGCACTCTAGCCTCTCCTCCTAGCTTGGGAGTGCAGGCAGATCTCCCAGAAACACCCCAACCTTTGGTACCTCCAGGAACATTGACCCCCTCTGAGGAAAGCCCTGAAACCCCAATAGCAAGGAGGCTCCAGTTGGCACAACAACCGTTACAAATGCCCCTCCATGAAACACAGGGTCTGGCCCAGATTGGCGAGGATGGGACCATCTGGCCCAGGAGGCCTGTTTTATACTACCAGCCTTTCATGACTACAGACCTCTAAACTGGAAGCACCAAAAGCCCTCCTACTCAGAAAAGCCCCAGTCCCTTATTGATCTCATGGAATCTATTTTCCAAATCTATCATCCTGCTTGGGATGACTGCTGCCAATGCCTCCTGACTTTGTTTAACACAGAGGAGAAATGATGGATTATGATGAAAGCCTTAAAGTGGCTGCAGGAGCAGGCCCCTACTGGTATCTTAAACCTGGAAGATTGGGCACCAGAGGCAGCACAAGAGGCCCAACCAAACTGGGACTTCAACACTGATCAGGGATGGACTGCACTCCAGCAATATCAGGAAGCACTCCTCCGAGGGGTCCGAGAAGGGACAAAACGACCCACAAACATGACAAAGATGACTTTAGTTACTCAAAAGCCCAATGAATCTCTGGGAGATTTCTATGAATGGCTTTGCAAGGCCTTCAGAATCTACACCCCTTTTGACCCAGAAGCTCCGGAAAACCAGAGGATGGTGAATGCCGCCTTTGTTGTGCAGGCAGCAATGGACATTAAAAGAAAGCTCCAAAAATTAGAAGGGTTCATGGAGATGAATAGCTCTCAACTTCTGGAAGTTGCCAACAAAGTATTCTTCAATCTAGATGAAGCCACTGAACGAGAAGCCAAGAAGTGAATAAAACATCAAGCCTCCCTACTGGCAGCAGCCTTGGCAAATCCTGACCCCACCAGATAAGAAGGGCCACCTCGAAAAGGGGGGACAAGCACCGGAAAGGTGCCCCTCACCAGAGACCAATGTGCCTACTGCAAGGAAAATGTACACTGGAAAAATGAGTGCCCCCAAAAGACTCAGGCACATAGAGGGAACATCCCTAAATGGAAATACCGACTTAAGCCCCAAGACCATCTGATAGGGCTGGCAGGGCTCAACCCTGAATAGGGGCGACTGGGCTCACTGGAACTTGGCTCTCATGAGCCCATGGTCAAACTACAAGTTGGGGGCCAGTCAATGACTTTCATGGTGGACACTGGCTCTGAATATTCTGTAGTCACAACCCCTGCCACCCCTTTTAGCAGAAAAACCAACAATATCATAGGAGTTACTGGGGACCAGACAAGCCAACAGCCTTTTTGCCAGTCAAGAACTAGTCAGCTTGGTGGCCATGAAGTGACTCATGAATTTCTGTACCTGTCTAAATGTCCAGTTCCCCTACTTGGTAGGGACCTCTTAACCAAACTGGGAGTCCATATTACCTTCAAACCTGAAGGGCCAGCAAGCTTAAGCCTCAGGACTGGCTTCACTCTCCTCATCACTGTACCCCAAAGCAAAGAATGAAGACTTCATGTGGAAGAAAGTTCAGGTTAGAATCCAGAAAAACTGCTGGAACTTTTTCCCCAGGCTTGGGTGGGAAAAAACCCACTGGGAATGGCATGGAACCATGTACCCTTCATCACCGACCTGAAGCCTGGAGCAGTCCCTGTCTGGCAGAGGCAGTATCTGATCCCCTGCAAAGCACAATTGGGCATGATCAAACACATAGACTGTCTGAGAAAAGCAAGAATTCTGATCAAGTGTCAGTCATCCTGGAAAACCCCATTATTACCAGTAAAGAAACCAGATGGGACCAGATATCGACCAGTGCAGGATTTATGAGCCATTAATAACACCACTCTCACCTTACATCTGGTAGTTCTCAATCCGTACACTTTGCTAGGACAGCTGCCACCTGGTTCACTTTCCTGGACCTGAAAGACACCTTCTTCTGCCTGTGGCTGGCCTCCCTGAGCCAGCCTCTGTTTGCCTTTGAGTGGGAAGATCCCAAAACCCAGCAGAAAACTCAGCTAACCTGGACCTGGCTCCTGCAAGGCTTCAAAAACTCCCCTGCCCTTGTCAAGTAAGCCTTGGCAGCAGATCTAGCCACCTACCCCTGGGAAGACTGCAGGTGTGCCCTCTTGAAATATGTAGATGACCTCCTTACTTGCCAGTGAGATGGAAGAAGACTGCTGGAGAGGGACCCAGACTCTCCTACAACTCCTAACACAGACTGGGTACAAAGTGTCTTGGAGAAAGGCCGAGATCTATAAACAGCAGGTCAAGTACCTAAGGTTCAGCATCACACAAGAGCACTGGACACTAAGACTCAAACAAAAGAAAGTGATTTGCACCATGCCTACCCCCACCACAAAAAGAAAGCTTCATGAGTTCCTCAGGGCTGCAGGGTTCTGCTGCATCTGGATTCCTGGGTTTGCAGCCATAGCCAAACCCATTTACAGGAATGGGCTCTGACAGGTCCAGAAAAGGAGCCCCTTGCCTGGGGAGAAGCTCAACAGGGGCCTTTTGAAAATATTAAAAGACAACTAAGCCGAGCCCCTGCCTTGGAGCTCCCAGATGTAACTTGAAACTTTAGCCTGTTCATGCATGAAAAGAGCAAAGTAGCATTGGGAGTTCTCACACAAACAGTCAGCCCATGGTAAAGACCCATCAATTACATCTCCAAGCAGCTGGACCCCATGGCTGCAGGGTGCCAGCCCTGCCTGAAAGCCCTGGCAGCAACCATAACCCTAGTCAAAGAAGCTGACAAATTAACCCTCGGACAGACTATTCATGTTATGGTGCCACACGCAGTCACTGCCCTAATGAACTCACACGGGCATCGGTGGATATCGAATCCCTGGCTCACACATTACCAAAGTTTACTCTGTGAAAACCCCAGAGAGACAATAGAAACAGTGTGCAGTCTAAACTCTACCACCTTTTTGCCAGATGAGGAAGGGGCTCCTGAGCATGACTGTGTTGAAGTGGCTGAAGAAGTTTACACCTGTCACCACAACCTCCAAGAGAAACTGCTCCCTTCCTCAGAACAGACACTATTTACAGATGGGAGCAGTCTCATTAAAAACAGGGAAAAGCTTGTGGATATGCAGTCATCACTACTGAACAGGTGGTGGAAGTGGCATCTTACCATGGGGATGGTCTGCACAATGAGCAGAACTCTGGGTGCTGGTCTGAGTGCTGCAGCTAGCTACCGGGCAAGCGGTAAACATTTACACTGACTCTAAGTACGCATTGCTACCATTCATATCTATGGGGCAATTTATAAAGAAAGAGGTCTCCTACCACAGAGGGAAAGGAAATCAAAATCAAAGAAGAAATCCTCCAACTGTTAGAAGCAATCTGGAAACCAGACAAAGTCGCCATCATCCACTGCCAGGGATATCAGAACGGAATGGACATGGTCACTCAATGAAACAGGCTAGCCGACAAAGCAGCTCGGCAAGCAGCTGAAGAAACCCATGGAATACGAATGCCAGAATTGACTCGTATCACAGCTGTCCCTCTTAGGACAAGGGACTAATCAACTAAGCTATACCCAGGAATAACAGGAATGGGCTAAGAGAGAAGGGGGAAGCCAAACCCCCGAAGGAAATTGGGTGCTCCCAGATGACCAGATTTTTGTCCCAAAAGGAGACACTCATGCCCTCATCCAGGGAGGGAAAACACCAACTCACCCACATAGGGAAAACTGCGCTAGAAGTCTTGCTCAGGAGATACTACTGCATAGCCCAGCTAGCTTCTTTCTGGGCCACCATCGGGAGCCAGTGCCAAGTTTGTGCCAAAAACAACCCTTTGTAGGACCCCCATGCTCTGGCAGGTGTCTGGCACATGGGGATGGTCTCCCATGAAGATCTCACAGAAGACTTCACAGAAATGAAACCAAGTCGGGGTTCAAATATCTGTTGCTGATGATATGCACCTTTTCAGGTTGGGTTGAAGCTTTCCCCACTCGCACCGAAAAGGCAAGAGAAGTGACTAAGGCTTTACTTAGAGAAACTATTCCCTGACACGGGCTGCCACTGTCTATTGGAAGTGACAATGGCCTGGCCTTCATGGCTGCCATAGTCCAAGAGCTAGCAAAAATGTTAGGAATCAAGTGGAAATTCCATAAGGCTTACAGGCCCCAGAGTTCAGGGAAAGTTGAATACATGAATCGAACCCTCAAAGCCACCCTAGCCAAATTCTGCCAAGAAACTGGTCTCCCCTGGGTAGACTTACTTCCCTTGACCCTTCTTTGAGTTAGGTGTACCCCAGGACCCACAGGCTATTCACCCTTTGAAATTCTATTTGGGCCACTACTCCCAATTATCCAGGCCTTCAAAGGAAATCTCAAACTTCTGGGGAAGGTTAGCCAAGATTCCATTCTCCAGCAGCTGGGGAAAACTCTAGCCAAAATACATAAAACTGTCTTGTCACAGAATCTCATCCCCCTGGAACACCCAGTGCACCCCCATTGGCCAGGGGACCTAGTCTGGGTCAAAGACTGGAAAAAAGAACCCCTTCAGCCTTCCTGGACAGGTCCCCATACTGTGATCCTTGTAACTCCTACTGCTCTTAAAGTTGCAGGCATCGTCCATTGGATCCATCATTCCAGGGTCAAAAAGGCACACCCTGATAAAGAGCAGGACAGCTGGACAGCCCAACTCATACCCAGCCATCCCTTGAGAGTGCGAGTTGCCTGGGATACCTGAGCACTGACCTCGTCAAATGCCTGCTGAATGGACCCCTGCCCCTGGTGGATCCTGTACTTATACTGCCTGCTTGCCTTGGTATTTGGAGTTGGACTCATTGCTGTGGCCCCTGAAGACTGGACTATAGTGAATAGAGCCCTAATTGCAATTGCTTACTGGTGTATAATAGGATGCTTCTGTGCCTTGACTTGCTTGTCCTTTCCTTCCTTTGCCCCTCCCTAGGAGCCAATACCTGCCCCCAAAATCTATGGCAGCTGCAAGTTAGTCAAAGCTGGGACAAACAATCCATGCTGAACATTTGTCCCATTTTCAACAAGTGCAACTTCAGCCTCTGTAATATTTGACACTTGCAGGGCAATCCAAGATCACACCACTTATACCTTGTTAGTTGCCCTGTACCCCCATGCCTCCATACCTGGCCCCAGGACAGGATGTAGGGTTTGCAACTATGGGAGTAATGACAAATACCTCTGCCAAGAGCCCCAAAAGTGCAGAGGATTCTGCTGCTCTTGGAGCTTGCTAGTAGGTGCCACCACTCCCTGGAAGGGGGTCCCACTGACTTCTCCATATCTCCTACAGAAAATCCCCAGCCCGGCAGAGTGTGACATAGAAACCCGTGACTCCATAAAACTCACCTTATTAAACATAACCACCGGATCAGAAAATACCTTTTTAAGGGCCCAAACAGGACTAAAACTAGGAATCGGAATATACGACCCATCAGTGCTAGACCCAGGGGACCTCATACTGGACCAACTGATTCTGGTAACCCAACCTCCAGAGAAAACCCTGATGAAAAATATCAGTAAAGCTGCCCAGACACTAAAAGCCAAAGTTAGAACAACCCCCTACAGCATTCTTTTGAACCAGGTTCGAAATTTCCACCAACTCCTAAATAAATTTTGGCCCGCCATAGCTGCATACTGCTGGCTATGCACTTCCTCAAGTCTAACCATCTTCCCCATACCTGTTCCATGGAACATAACCCTCCAGACCCATGACAGCTCTATGGCAAGAACCAGGCTCCTCCCAGTCCACATAACTGAACCCCCAGGAAAACTGGCTAACTGTAGAAACATAACTACGAGGTCTCCTTCAACCATCCTCCCTCTTGGGAGGGCCAACTATAACACCACCTGCCCACTCAATGAGCCTGATCAATGCACCTCAAGCTCCACCATCTGGGTCTGTGGTTCTAATGCCTACTAGTGTCTACTCCAGGATGGTCAGGGCATCTGCTACCTGGCTTGGCCAGTACCATCATTCTCAGTGTATGGAGAGGAATTTCCAGGAGAGCTCTCCCAAGACAAATGAGAAATACAGGCAATTCTGATATTCTTAGGACTAGGAGTAGTCAGGAGCACAGCAGTTGTGGGGGCCTCACTCACAGTTGGTCAGAAGGCTTACAAACACTAGCATGGGAAACATCAAATGACCTCGAAGAAATATCGGGGGCTCTCAACGTGTTGCAAGACCAGGTAGACTCATTGGCAGAAGTGGTTTTACAAAACAGGCAAGGATTAGACTTGCTCGCTGCAGGTTCAGGGGGGATCTGCCAGTCCCTAGGAGAAGAATGCTGTTTCTATGCAAACTCCTCAGGAAGAGTTAGGGACAAGGTGGCCCTACTAAAGGAATGAGCCAAAGACTGCTTAAACCATGGATACCAGGCATCTGCCAACAGGAACTACTTCCAATATCTCTTGTCCTGGATTTTGCCATTTTTGCCAGTAATAGCCTCAGTCTTCTTCTTCTTAACTTTCAGGCCATGCATTCTATGGTACCTAACACAATACATCACTTCCCACTTAAATGCCTTAAAACACCAAGTAATGCCTCGTGTTAAATATCAGACCTTGGAGACTATAGAAAAATCCCCATGTTAATAGATGTTGCCCCATAAAGAATTATAAGGGCATCAAAAGGGGGGAATGATAAGGGAAGTCCTGGAACCCTAAACTACCTTAGCAGAAACCCACAGCTTTAGGAAAATAAACTCCCCTTGGTCCCTTTTCTTCCCTCCTCCCTTTTCTTCATGGAATTCACATCCTTAGGAAGATAAGCACTCCCTGCCTGCCCCTTTCAACTGGAATTTACAACTCTATAAACAGATAATGACTCTTTTCTTCCCTAATGGCCCTCTGCTTTAGGAAGACAAGCTAAGCTTGCTCCTTTTGCTTTTGTAACCCTGCCTTCCCACTTGCTTAGGAATATGCACGCTTAGAGTTCCACTTAGAGTTCCTATATAAACTTATGAAAATCAAGACACGGGCCTCAGATTTTTTTGGAGACTTGACTCTCCTCTGGGCCCACACATAATAAAACTTTGTTCGTCACACCTCCCAGAGTGTTGCTTGGGTTTTTCATTCCATGTGATGCAACAATCTGGCTTGCAGTTGCAGACACTTTCAGTTCCTTGGGATGGGCATTTTCCATCATCTCCTTGTTAGTTGTCTTGGTTGAGTCCAATGAACTGGAGAGTATGTGTTGTAACTCTACGATGATTCAGGGCTCAACCAGCAGATGAACAGACCAAAGGTTTAAGTCTCTGGGACATGTATTTTTAAAATATAGTGCTAATTATAGGTTCAAATAAAAGGGGCAGAATAGCCATGTGTAGGGAAAATTTATTTGAGTCTAACTATGTTACAATGAGCAGCATAAATTCCAAAGAAAGGCCCAGTAACAGGGGGTAAAATTCCTGAGATGTCTTCCCAGTTTTTTGTGTGTCTGGATATCTCCAGAGGCATTAGGAGCCCTGCTATTTCTGGAACTGTTTACTGTGGGAGTCAATGAAATCCTGCTGAGATTTGCATCAGCATAACCTCTGGAATGACCTCCAGACTCACTTTGAAATCTCTCAGCCATAAAAAGTCATTTGTGTTTACCATTTCCCCCTTTTGATCAAGGTCTTTTTCCAGATGCATTGCTTGTTGGCACTTGGCAATAATCCTTTGGTTCCAGAGAGACTCATCCTTGGGAGTCAGGTTGTATGCCTGGGGGAAGGTAGTGTATTTATATGCTGAGTTTGGCTTAAAGAGAGGCCACATTTGAGCAACAAGGATGCTTTCATGAGAAAAATTTTAGGCAGTATATAATACTAGCCTAAGTTTCAATTTCACAAGAAAAGGTTCATAAGTATAATCATCAATATCTAGTTCATTGAGGTTGGTGGGCCACACTATGGGAGATGTTTGTGTTGGATGTGGTGGGAGGTGTGGGAGGTGGGCAACATGGGAATCCGAGTGGGTTCCGTATAATATTTTAGGTAATCTAAGCACCTCTTAAAATATATGTATATATATATATAAAAAATAACATTTTTGTAAGCAAATACACATATATGCATATATATTTATATATCATTTTACAAATGTTTGTATGTATTGTGAGAATTTTGATTTTTACCCATAATAAAAAAAAAAAAAAAATATCTAGGGCCTGGAACAATGGTCGATCTTCCTTCACTAAGCACTGATTAAAGAATGTAGCAGAACTCCCCAGGATGGGAATTCAATATTCTTTTGGTTATTGTGTTGATCTCCACCCACAGAGACAATGCTCCATGAATATTGAACATATTCATATGCCTTAGAGTTATGCCTCAGGTGAACCTCTTCCCATGCATCCCCCCATCCCTGACACCCTACACTAGTGATCCTCCTCTGCCACTGTTTTGACTCTTCTGTGATCCAAAACCTCTCCAAAATGAAGGCAAAATAACCAAATAAAATTAATAAGAAAATGAAATAATAATTTTAAAAATAACCAATACATTACAAAAAATTTTTAAATTGAAATAAAATAATTAGGCATCTTGTCTTTCATTACTGTAAGATCAGTTGTATTTACACTGACATTTTCTTCCTCATATACCTCCAATGTATTATTTTTTTATTTTATCTTCAAAGAAGCTTTAGGACACAGAAAAGTCACCGAGAATATAGCTGATTCCCATATATCTAATGCCTTCCCCCTTTTTGCCTCTTGTCGATTAATAATATTTTACATGTGGATGGTATATTTGTTACAATTGATGTACAAATATTGAAGAATGCTACTAACCATGGTCAGTAATTTACATTATGGTTTAAATTTTGAATCATATACTTTTATACGTTTTGATGAAATTTGTAGTGGCCTGTATCTGTTATTGCAAGATCATGCTGAACAATTCTAATGCACTAAAAATATCCTACATTCCATCTATTCTATTCTTCCCTCCCCCTCCCCTCAGAATCTATGGTAACCACTAATTTTCAATTTTTGAAGAATAAGATTCATAGTTACTTTCAATGAAATAGAGGGCTTGACATATTGGTCTGTTTTCTTTTATTAGGCACTGCCTATGTTTTGGGGGGATTCTTGTCACACTAAATGAGGATGTAGCAGGCCTCAGCAGGATGGGAGTTTGATATTTTCTTGTGTATTATGTAGGTTTCCACCCCGTGATATAATATATTATGACAAGACAAACATTTTCCATAGAAGCCTGCTGAAGTTGCACTCTGTCCCATATACCCCCCACAACATCCAACACCTTACATCAGAAACCTTTCCCTGCCATATTTGCCAAAAGAACATTCTCAACATTGGAGTTTTAACCCCAGACCCTCAAATCCCCAGAGTCCACCTACTCTTGTCCTGGAACCTCCCCCCAGTTCCATGGATAATCTAACCCAAAACCCCACCCTACTCCCCCTTACTGTCCAGCACTGCCAAACCCAATCACATAACTGCACTACTATCATGCTCATTCACTGCAAAACTACACCATTCCACCTTTTCATAGATTTTGCCCATATTGCATTGGCTCACCACCCTCTACTCCCTTTCTGTCACATGTAAACTTATCTTCTACACTCTAGCTCTGTGAGTAAGCTCAATTTGCTTAATTCCTATCTGTGAGGTCATGTAATATTTAGCCTTCAGTGCCTGGTTTACTTCACTCAACATAAGGTCTTTAAGATTCATCTATGTTATCCCGTGTGTTAATACTGCATTCCTTCTTACAGCTGAGTAATATTCCATTGTATGTATATACCACAGTTTGCCTACCCATTCATCTGTTGATGGATATTTGGGTTGCTTCCAACTTTTAGCAATAGTGAATAATGCTGCTATAAACATTGATGTGCATATATCTGTTTCTGTCACTGCTTTCGATTCTTCTGTTTAATACCCAGCAGTGGGATTACAGGATCTTATGGCAATTCTATATTTAGCTTCCTGAGGAGCTGCCAAACTGGCCTTCACAACGGCTGCATCATTCTACATTCCTGCCAGAAGTGGATAAATGTTCCTTTTCCACAACATCCTGTCCAACACTTCCAGTCCTCTATTTAATAGCTGCCAGTCTAATGGGTGTAAGATGATATCTCATTGTAGATTTGATTTTCATTTCCCTAACAGCTAGTGATGTTAAGTATATTTTCATGTGTTTTTTCAGCCATTAGTATTTCTTCTTTGGAGAAGTGTCTATTGAAGTCACTTGCCAATTTTTAATTGGGTTGTTTGTCTTTTTATTTTTAGGATGTAGGATTTTTTTATATATGCATGATATTAGGCCCGTATCAGATAGATGTTTCCCAAATATTTTTTCCCATTGACTAGAATGCTATTTTATTTTATTCACAAACTCCTTTGAAGCACAAAAGTTTCTAATTTTGAGGAGTTCCATTTATTTATTTTTTTCTTTCATTGCTCGAACTTTGGGTGTAAAGTTTATGAAACCATTTCCTACTACAATATCTTTTAGATGCTTCCCTACATTATCTTCTAAGAGATTTATGCTCCTGGCTCTAATATTTAGTTCTTTGATATTTTTTTGAGTTATTTTTTGTATAGGGCATGAGATGGTGATCTCTTTCTCTTTTGGACATAGTATCGAGTTCTCCAAGCACCGTTGGTTTAATAGGCCATTCTTTCCCAGTTGAGTGGGCTTAATGGCCTTGTTGAAAATCAGTTGAGAAGATCTGTATCAAAAACTCTCAATTTTATACCATTGGTCATTATGTCTATCCTTGTGCCAATACCTTGCAGTTTTGACCACTGTAGCTTTGTAGTATGTTTTAAAGTCAGGTAGTGTAGTGTGATTCCTCTGATTTCATTTTGTTTTTTCAATATGTCTTTGACTATTCAGGGCCCCTTACCCTTCCAAATAAATTTCATAGTTCGCTTTTCCAATTCAGTAAAAAAGGCTGCTGTAAATATTATTGAGACTGTATTAAATTGGTAGATCAGTTTGGGTAGGATAGATGAGGTTTAGACTTTTATCCGTGAACAGGGAATATTCTTCCATTTATTTAGACCTTCTTTGATTTCCTTTAACAATGTGCAGTTTTCTCCATACAACTCATTTACATCTTCATTTAATTTTATTCCTAGGTATTTGAATATTTAGTTTCTATTGTAAATAGAATTTTTTTCTTGATTTCTTCCTCAGATTTCTGATTATTGGTGTACAGAAATGTTACTGATTTTTGTATGTTGATCTTATATCCTGTCACTTTATGTAGCTCATTTATCAGCTCTTGAAGATTTGATGTAGATTTCTCAGGGCTTTCCTATGTGTAGGATAATGTCATCTGGAAATAGTTACATTTTTGCATCTTCCTTTCTAATTTGGATGCCTTTTATATCTTTTACTTCTTAAGTGCTTGAGCAATTACTTCTAACCCAATGTTAAATAAGAGTGTTGACAGTGGGCATCCTTGTCTTGTTCCAAATCTTAGAAGGAAAGATTTTAGCAATTCACCATTGAATATGATGTTAGCTGTGGGTTTTCAAATATACATCCTTTATCGTGTTGAGGAAGTTTCCTTCTATTCCTATCTTTAGAAGTATTTTTATCAATAATGGATGCTGTATTTTTTAAAATGCTTTTTCTCCATCAATAGAGATGATTATGTGCTTTTTTTCTTTCAACTGTTAATGTGGTGTATTACATTGATTTATTTTCTTATGGTGAGCCATCCTTGCATACCAGGAATGAAACCAACTGGTCATGGTGTGTAATTTGTTTGATGTGTTGTTTAATATGATTAGCAAGTACTTTGTTGGGGATTTTAGCATCTAAGTTCATTAGATATATTGGTTTATAGCTTTCCTTTCTTGTGGTGCCTTGTGTGTCTTTGGTATTAAAGTGATGTTTGTATCATAGAATGAGGTACGCAATGTTCCCTTTACTTCTATTTTTGGAAGAGCATAAGCAGGATTGGTGTTAGTTCTTTCCAGAATGATTAGTAGAATTCACCTGTGAAGACATCTGGTCCTAAGCTCTTCTTAGTATGGAGGTTTTTGATGACTAATTCAATCTCCTTACTTGGGTTTTGTCTGTTGAGTTCATCAATTTCTTCTTTAACAAATGTAGTCTGTTTGAGTGTTTCCAGAAATTTGTCCATTTCATCTAAATTATTCATCTTGTTGGCATACAATTTTTCAAGTGTCTTCCTATGGTACTTTTTATTTCTGTGTGGTCAGTTGTGATATCCCTGTCCTTATTTCATATTTTATATATTTGCATATTCTCTACTTTTTTCTTTCTTATTCTAGCTAAAGGTTTGTCAATTTTATTAATCTTCCCAAAGAACCAGATTTTGGGTTTAATTTTTTCTAATGTTTTTGTATTTTTAATTTAATTTACCTCTGCTCTAATTTTTGTTCTATCCTTCTTTCTACTTGCTTTGGGATTAGTTTATTGTTCTTTTTCTAATTCCTCCAGGTGTGCAGTTAGGTCTCTGATTTTAGCTTTGTTTTCTTTTTTAATATAGGCATTTGTGGCTATAAATTTCCCTCTCAGCACTGCTTTTGCGGATTCCCATAGGTTTTGATACATTGTGTTCTCATTTTCAATCCTTTTAATGTAGTTACTGGTTTCTTATTGTCTAAGTGTGTGTTGTTTAACATCAATATCTTTGTGCCTAATGTGGTTCTCTGCCCCTTACTGATTTCCTGCTTGATTCCATTGCAGTCACAGAAATTACTTTGCATACTTTCAATCTTTCTGAATTTGTTGAGTTCTGTTGTGTAGCTTGGCATGTGGTCTATCTTGGAGAATGATCCATATGCACTTGAGAAGAATCTTCACCCCAATGTATTTGGGTGTAATGTTCTGTATATATCTATTAGGTCAAGATCCCCTAATGTATTATTCAAGGTCTCTGTTTCTTACTTGTTCCTCTGTTGAGATGTTCTGTTTAATGGTGATAATGGTGTATTAAACTCCCTCACTATAATTGTAGAGGCATTTATTTCTCCACTCAGATTTTCCAATGTTTGCCTCATGTATTTTCAGGTGCCCTGGTTATGCACATAAATGTTTATGATTGTTCTTTCCTCTTGATGGATTACCCTTTTTATTCATATATAGTGTCCTTCTATGTTGTTCCAATTGTTTCGCATTTTTGTTTATTTTGTCTGATGTTAGTATAGCTACTCCCACCATTTTTTGTATATTTTTTGCATGTAAAAATATTTTCCAACCCTTCACTTGTAATCTTCTTGCATCTATGTGTCTAAGGTTTCTTGTAGACAGCATATAGATTTGTCATATTTCCTTATCCATTCTGCAAATCTGTGTCATTTTTGGGGGTGTTTAATCCATTAACTTTAAATGTTATTACTGTCAATGCATTACTTACATTAGCCATATTTTTTAGGTTTATATATGTGATATGCTGTTTTTATTTCTCTTTTTATCTTTTCAGTTATTCTTACCAATAATCTTCCTTCCCACACTTTCTTCCAACCCTCTCTGTCCTGTTTTTTCCTTTCAACCTGCACAACTCCCTTTAGTATTTCTTGAAGTTGATGTTTCTTGTTGACAAACTCTCTTAATATTCATTTTTCTGTGAATATTTTGATATCTCCCTCATTTTGAATGCCAGTTTTGCTAAATACCACATTCTTGGCTGGAATTTATTTTCCTTTTAACAACTTAACTATGTCATAACACTACTTCCTTGCCTCCATGGTTTCAAATGAGAAATCAGTGCTTATTCTTATTGAGCTTCCCTTGTATGTGACGGATCTCTTTTCTCTTACTGCTGTCAGTATTCTCTCTTTGTCTTGAGCACTGGACAATTTGATAAGTGTATGTCTTGGGGTAGGCCTGTTAATACTTATACTGTTTAAGGTGCACTGGCCTTCCTGGAAATGTACATCCATGCTCTTCAAAGATATTAGGAAATTTTCAGCCATTATTTCCTCCAACACCCCTTCTTCCCCCTTTCTCTTCTCTTCTCCCTCTGAGATTCATGTAATGTTTATATTTGTGCATTTCATGTTGCCATCAAATCACTAAGTCCCTGTTGGATTTTTTCTAGCTTTTTATCTCTCTGTTCTACTATCCATCTGTTTTCATATGTACTGTCTTCAACATCACTGATTCTTTCCTCTGTCTGTTCAAATCTGCTGTTATGTGTTCCCAGTGTATTTTGGATTTCTTGCTTTGTGCCATTCATCACCATCATATCCATTATTTTTTTATGTATGTTTACAATTTCTTTGGTATGTTCTCCCATTCTCTTCTTAATATCCTTTATCTCTTCCTTCACTCTATTATGCTGATTCACGATATTTATTTGGACCCCCCCACACTTAGTTGTTCCATGTTCTCCATCTCTTTCTGTTTTTTGTTTGTTTGTTTTTTTTTTCATTAGACTGAGCCACGTTTTCCTGTTTCTCAGTATGGCTTGTGATTTTTTTGTTTGCATCTAAGCATCTGTTTATCTTGATGTGCTTCTTAGATTAGCTAATTTTTCTTTCTTCTCAAGGGTTTTATTTTGTTGGTTTTTAAATTGTGTGTGGTAAGTTTCCTTTTTTACACTTGGTTCCTCTTATTCTATATCCTTGTAGTTTTCTGTGTTCCCTTAAAAAAGTTAGGACCAGAGAAAAGGAAAAAGAGAAAATAATAATAATAATAATGTAGAAGAGGCACTGTGCAAGTACTAGGAAAGTAAATAAGTAAAATGAGTAACAAATCTGAAAAAATACAAAGGAATAAGAATAAAAAAGGTGGAATAGAAATAAATGAAACAAGAAATGAAATAGGGAAAAAATAGAATTAATTAAAGGATGGAAAGATAAGAAGAGAGGAAAAAAAAAACAGAGAAAGAAATAAAATATGAGCTCCAAACATGAAGAGGTTGAATGCAAGAAAAGCAATCGAAGACAGAAGATAATAAAATGAAGAAAAGAAATGAAGGAAAGAAAGTAGAAAAATATGTAAAATTTTTTTAAAAAGAAACTAATAAAGGAGAAAGAGAACAAACAAGAAACAAAACAATGGCAACAACAACAAGAAAAAAAACACTACCCAGGAAAAACAACCTTCCCTCTTAGGCCCCTAAGAAGCATCTCATGCTGCTGGTTCTCATCAATCAATCATTCTATAACCTGCCCTATGCAAGTGATGTACGATTTTTCAGCAAATAAAATAAATGGAAAGAGGGAGGAAAAAAAAAAGGAACTGATTAAAATTTAAAATAACAAATTTAAGAAAACCTAAAATAAGAAAAAAAATCCTTTTGTATGTTCCCTGTCACCAGCTGAGTGCTTGATTACCTGGTGGATTCCCTTCTCTTAGCACGTACTGGGAATCGAACCAAGGACCTTGCATATGCAAGTCAGGAATTCTACACTGAGCTACCCCTATTCCACAGTTTTAGTATGCTTATGAAAGCTTATCTGAGTCTTTCTGTCCCAGTTCCATTAGACGAGTTGGGTTTCTAACAGCTTGCCAGAGCCAGGCTGTTCAGTTGCCTGCTTCCTACTTTTTACTACCCTAGTTCCTCTCTCTCCCAGGGTAGCTGCCTGTGACAGCCTGACTGATCAGATTTCCCTCCCCTCAGGCTGGGGTCTCCTCACTGCTGGTCGGGGTCTTTTTTGAAATTCAATGGGAGTTCAGCAGGCCAAACTCACTGAAAAGAAACCACTCTCTACCCTATGACAGACCCCTCTTCTTCCCAGGGAACACTCCCTGGATTGGCTGCAGTGAGATGGGGGTTTTACCGAGGCTATTTGCCTTGAAGGTGGGATATATGTGATGTTTCCAGCAACAAGGGCAAGCAACTCAAGATTTCCTTTGGCTTCTTTATCTGTCTCTATCCTTCTTGGTTAATTCACAAAACTTTCCTGTTCTATAGATCCCCAAAGCAGCTCCCTCGAGTAGGTTTTGTGCTTTTTCTGTTTTTTGTGGGAGAGTTGAGCTCTGCCTATCTACTTCTATGGCTTCTTCCTGGAAGTCCTCATATTGTTCTTAAAACAGTCAACTCCTATTTTTCCAGGTTCCTGAAATTATAATTTACTATTGGAAAATTGTTTTCGTCTTATTTAGGGGGTAATTTCCATGTACGTGAAGTATCAAGAACTATTGAAAAGATCTAATTTTTTGATAACTGTTTTTTTCTTGAATTCATTCCTGTCTATATCCTGAATAATAGAATATCTTTTTCATGGAAAATGACCAAATTTGGACATCAGAACCCAAATATAGACATGACTATATTTACAAGCTGCTGTAAAGTCTTACCAAAGCCAAAGATTTCAATGCCATAAAGAAGAAAAATTGAGGGAGCAGGGTGTCACAGACAAATGTCCAGTTAAAAATTATTCTTTACGGTCTTTCAACATAGGAGGGAATAATCAGTGTACACTAATTCCATTGACCTTTTATTGAGGTTAACATCTAATATGTAAGTTGTTTTCCTTCTATGTAGATAAGTATCTGATGCTATTAGAAGGAATAAGAAAGAGGGAGGAACATTATCAGAATAAAATAAAAAAGGATGAAACTGAGAGGCCTATGCACGTGCCAGATTACACATAGAAAAAGTTTGTCATTTAGCAAAAACAAGTGATAGCAACAATGAAACAACTATGGAGAACTAAAATTAACTGTACAGATGAGGTGTAAAGAGGTACATATGAACACGAAAAAAAAAACAACCATATGAATCGTGGGGGAGGGGGCACTAGGAAGTGTGGGGGAGGAGAGGCATGATTGGTAGAAAGGTTGTGTCGTCACAGAGCCAGCTGGCTCGAAACTGTTAGCAACGCTGTTTCTACCTGCTGTTGAAGTAAAGAGTGAGACTTGGCCTTGGACACTTGCTTATGTGTCATTCACTAGCTCCCCCAGAACTGTCCTAGCTTTACTTCAACGGTCCCTGATTCCCAAGACAGTGAAGACCGGCCTCATACATGGAGGCTGCTGGGGAAAGATTGCCAGAGACCCAAACTCCGGTCCAAGACACACCAATCTCAATGAATATTGACACAGGTGTAGACAAATTTCTTGCTTTACCAGCCGGCAAGAGGAAGCGGAAAGGTTATTTGCCGACCGAGTCTGTGAAGATCCTCCGCGACTGGCTGTATGAGCACCGGTTTAAGGCCTATCCTTCAGAGGCAGAGAAGCGAATGCTTTCGGAGCAGACCAGTTTGTCTTTACTGCAGATTTCTAACTGGTTCATCAATGCCCGCCGACGCGTTCTCCCAGAAATGCTACAGCAGGATGGAAATGACCCCAACATGATCACCATGGGCCACCAAAAAGGCAAAGTTGCTGATACGGGCCAACTGCAGAGCACCCAACAGTTTATGCAAGGCAAGTCAGGGTCCAGAGATGCAGAAAAGGAACAGTACCTGACCCTGAGCCCTCTGCCAATGGGTCTGGAGTCAGGGGAGAAGCTGCTGGATCCAGAGCTGGCCACCAGCCAGAAGCTCACCTTGAAGGCCCAGGAAAAGATAAAGGTCAATATTTTCACCAGTAGAACTTTGCTTATGCCGTCTCAGGAACCCGAGTCACCAGAGCAGTACAAAGACTTTAGCAGCTTCCAGCTGCTGGTGGATGCAGCCGTACAAAAAGCTGCTGAACTGGAGCTCCAGAAGAAGAAAGAGGCCAATCCATAATTTCCCATGTTCCTGAAAGGCTCAAGTAGTCAATTCCTTGTCTACTGTTATAGTCCCACTTATTCCTACGCCAATTAATTTGTCTTTTTACCTTTTATAGAGACGCCTTTCCTCCTATTGGTTTATGAGAACCATTGCTAGCTACTGGGACTCACTTCTACCCAGATATTTCAACAATTCCAGATGGAAGTTAATAACTTGCCAACATGCTCAAACCGCAGCAAATGTCTCTTCTATATGTTTTTCTCCTTCCTTCTGGATTTAAATGGTTCATACAAACCAATAAATACATTTGAGACTAAACACCATGTTGATACTTCTTCAGAGAAGAATGTTTTGACTTTTTTAGACAGGCTTCTTTGTCCCAGGGCTCCTGCAGATACCAAGACACCTCTTTTCTTACTCCCTCTTTCTGTAATTTGCCTTTTTTATTAGCTTGAATTATGGAAAAGAAAATCTCTATAAAAGATGGTTATAACAGCACTGGCCTCATTTTAATGTTGGAGATTTTGTGAAATTTCAACTGTATGTTTCCATTTGTACTATTTATTGGCTATTTTAAGGGGGCTTTTTATTCTCCCTATGAGGGGATGAGTGTGAGAGTGAAAGTACAGTGAATTCATAAACATTTTACTAATAAGGGTGAACTCTTTGGTTGGGGTGCTTTGAAAATTCTGCAGTAGAAATAAGAAAATTTGAAATGGTAAGTCTTCTGCTGTTGGTTTTAGGTTGGTTAGTTAGTTTTAAAGACAATTTTGTTACCTTTAATATTCTGTATCAGAGGAAATAAGTAACAATATAAAAATGCAGAAAAACTGACCAAAAGTTCCCTAGGGAAAACAGAGGAGAAGAAAGTGATTTAAAAAAAAAAAGGAAATTAATCCTTAAGATTTTGTGAGCAAAAAAGAAACTAGACTCAAGCATTCTATTGTTTTAGTTAATTTTGCTTTTGCCTTTTTAAATATATGTATTTCTTTTTCCTTTTAAGGTCTCTGGATTTCTAAGGATAAGGGTAGGAATGTCAAAGCTTCTGGGAATTCTAAATTGGAAATAGTCCTGTTGCTTGCAGACACAGCTCTGCTTACTGTCTAAAATGCAGACAGTTATTCAATGAGAACAGAAATCTCTTCCACGAGAAAGCTGTTGTTAAGCTCCCCCAACATTAGAGAGCTAATGCATGAAGAATCTGGGTGTCTTGCCCTGAAATGAAATAGGTCATGATTGGTCTTTATGTCAAACCCCATTTTTTTATATAGATACAAATTGTTGACAATTTTCAATACCAAATAACCTACTTTCTTTAAAAATCTTAACAAACAATAATCACACAATATAATCATACAATGAATAATATGGTTTTGCATGAATAATCATCATGTACCAGGAAGGAAATAAACTGACTTTCCCAAAGTGCTGTTCCTGAAATAAGCAGATTAAAGTAGGAAGTAACCAAGGTTTCTCAGGAATATAAGAATTCAAGGGGATATGTAAGAGAAATGGGCAATAAAGAAGCTCCTTTACTACCTTTCATGTCCCTTGGCTTGGGACTTGTTTTGCATATGGAGGCATAAAGTGCTGTTATTCAAGGAGAGGACGCTTGTTTCTGAGTGAAAAGATTAATATGGTAAAACCTACGTATTTCTGTACCCTTCTTACTTTGTACTTTGTAATTTTTTTGTACTTTTGTGCCCAAAAAGGTCTTGGGAATCCTCAGGCTTTCTCTGGCTCAGCTGAAAATGAACTGGTATTGCAGCTTTAGGACTTGAGTCTGAAAAGGAAAGTTTCTTCTTGTCCAACATCTTCTAGTTTGTTTCTGGGGTGGATTGCTGTTGGATTATTGCAGAATGATTATTATAGAATTTTTTAAGGGGAATATCTGGGGATGACAGTGGTATTCTCCCATTTCCATAGTGGAAACTGGAAGTGGAAGAGTGAACTGTGGGCTATAGTGGTCTAGTTTTCACTGCTTTATGTAGGAAGATGGTGGGAAGAACTGTTCTTTGGTTTATGCTTTGGATTTGTGCTACAAACATGGGGAACTGGCACCATTTTTACAGTTGAACTAAAAATATAAGCAAGACCTTTTTTGTGGAAGTTGTCACATATATGATTTTCTTTATTTTATATATATATATAATAGGATGGTTCATGTTGTTTGTCATTCCTCCAGATTTTAACCATTCTAAGTTACAGCTTCTCTATGTCTATACTTTTCTGGAAGTGAAGCTTAGAAAGATTTATTTCTACTGCACTTTGTGGAGAGAAATGACGGTAATTTTTTAATGAAACTATAATATTTTAAAACTTAATCACCAAGTCCATGTTCTTTGAGTTTAAGAACTATGTAATCAGTTTCTAACACCGTGATCTTGGAGAAATGAAAAAGTTGAAGGTGACATTGAGAAAACAACATGTTTGGGTTAATTTCTAGGGAAAGATACATTTCTATTGATATTTTCAGAGTAAGGAAAGTATAGTGTAGAAAGGTTTAGAGTATATGGGAAGTCAATAAGGTGACCCTAAACAAGGAGTAAGGCATAATTGTTGAAAAATGAAGTTGCTTTGTTTGGGCATCCCTCTCAATCTCTCCCTCTCTCTTTCTGTTTAGATAGTAGATGGTGTGGAAGTGAAACTCATCAATGTGTACTATACAAGTTTCATATTAAAATATTCTTATGAAGGGATGTACCAATTATGTGTTTTAATCCTCTTATATAGGAGCACATTTATAAACAAATTAATAATAAGGTGTAAATTCACCCTTGTGTTCTTTCATATCTCTCAGAAGCAAAACTTGCAAGATCATGGATTATTCTTTATTTTATTAAGTCTAGATTGTCTTGTACATTATAAACTGATCTAATACATGCAATGCATTTAGTTGAAGGGAAAATCTGAGAGTGGGCTATACCTTGACATTTTATTCAGTAAAGACTAGGGCAAAGAATATATTTCATTTAACTGCTAATCTCTCCAGCCAGCAAAAACATACTTTTGTACCATGATTTCATCATTCTAGTAACTTTCCTTTAAGTCATTTAAAGCATCTGTTTTTGGTTTTTGAATATTTCCCAACTCTTACATTTGTCTCATTATTTTAGTTTCTATATATATGTTATCTGTCAGAGTCCAATGACTTGGAATATGGGGTATAATTGTTTTTGAATACTTTTTTTTTTAGCTGTTTACTGTTAAAATCTGCAATAGACCATTTGGCTTTTTTAGTTAGACATGCTAAAATAAGGACAGTAAGAGCAAGGTAAATACCAATTTGGCCACCAATTCCCCAGAATATTAGAAAGAGGTCAAATCAATTAGAGTTAGAGCAGGCAAAAAGTAAATTGAAAGGAGACCAAAGTATGTGATCTTTCAAATAAGAAAACATGCAGTTTTGTATTCAATTATATACATAGTGATGGATAACTTTGTGTTTATGGAACCTCAATAACAGAGATGCAGTGAAAACCATCAAAAAATATTTTTTAAAAATTTAGTTAACATTGATTTTAAAGGAAGGTTGAAATTTACTGGCAGAAACCATTAAGAATGAAACCCATCAGGCCAAGCATGGCCTTTCATAATATAGATTTTTCAGTCACTCCTATAGGCAAAATTCTAGTCTGCATAGTCCAGAATTTTTATGTGATAAATATATTTTAGACCATCTCCCTTCTTTGGACATGTTTGAGCTCATTTTCACTCTCAATAATGTTTTGTTTTATTTTAGCAATTTTTACTTGCTCAATGATATAACATTTGGGCCTTTTTAATTTTCAATTTTTTGCTTAAAAATCAATAACAATGGGTGATCAATAATCTTCTACTATATTCTAAATACTGCAACTGATATTTCTTATCATAAACATATATAACAACTGATTGCTCTTTATAGGATAATTATTCACCTTATATAACAGAGATATATTAGATATTAAAATATAGAAAATATCAGGTTCACTATAAGAATATGATGCAAATTATTATTGTTGTTGTTATTACACTATTGAAAATGTTGAAGTTATTTTCTTATATTTTGAGGATAAAATGTAGTAAAAGTTTAATAAGAAAATATTGAAATGGGTAATAACTTTTAAAAAATATCAAAGAAATAAAATAACCTGAGTGTGTACTAAAGTAAATATAAAGTATATGAAAATTAATTGTCAACTATATGTGATGACATAAACTTTCACTGTCTTACTTTAACATAAAAGTATTCTCAATTTTCTGAATTATTACCATCTAATCATTAATTTCTGCACAATATGCTTACAAGCACATAGCAGAATATTAATAAGATTCTAAAATTAAAATAACACTTAAATATTTTATTAAATCAGAATATTATCTTTTTCATGTTTTTTTTTTATTTTTTGCTAGACTGTGCTGTCTCAAGACTGAAACTATCACTCATTTTACCTTGGCTAATCCAACATGTTGCAAACTCAAATAAACTCCCTTGGAATCAGGCAGAGAAAATCCTCCTCTAATTATATTGAAACAATCTTTAGTTTCTACTTGAATTGTCACCTTGATAGAAAAACAAACAAAAAAAAATTTACTATTCAAATCACTTCACTAGAGGTGCAAACATTTTATAAAACAAATCTAGCAGATTTCATAAAATGTGACTTTTCTCAAAGGCAAGGTTATGATTAACTAGTCAGATTATGCGAAATTGAGAGATATTTTACTAATAGAAATAGGCTCTTAATGGTAGTAAACAGACATGGGGAAATTATGGGCAACCTAAATATTATTAAAAAATTAGTTGAGTCTGGGTGTTTTAGTAGATTTAGTCTAGTAATTCTCTTTGGTATAAAATAGCAGCCTTGAAAACAGTCTGACTAGCCAAACTATCAAACAGAAGCTTTCTGCATATTCAGTGCCTTACTCCAAAATAATGCATTCCTAGTGGTACTAATTAAGTAATTAGAGTTCCTAGAGCTACAGAATTGATTGATTGTTTCAGAGCGTCTATACCACTATACTGTCTATGTGAAATTGAGTATGTATGCGTGGTATAACAAGTCTTGTAAAATTTAGTAGAAATGGCTTTGATTCTTCCCAATAAAATGGATATATATTTATTCATCTGTGTTTACTTTTTAGTTGTTTATTGCTTATATTTTCAATTATTAAATGTACAAAATAAAGTTAAAAAAAAACCTTAATGATTGAGTGCTAAAAAAAAATGGATATAGTGTTATTTAGAAGCCACTTAGCACCTTCTGTTTGTAATTATCACTTGCATCACTGTGTAATAACTGTATAAGACCAGTAGTATGTCCTTGTTTCACCACATTCCACAATTTTTCAGTGGAAAATAAAAAAAGATGATGTGAGGCCAATAACCATGGAAGCCAAAGTGACGAGAGTAAAACTGAAAGGTGTTATAATGAGGGGGCTTTTTCTCTAATATCTGTCTGGGGCAGTATATGTTGAAAACTCCTGGACACTAAGAGAAAAAATTAGTCTGAGTAGTTTATTTAAATAGTGAAAAAATAATATTGGGCACCATAAACCAGCAACAGATTTTGATTAAAGAAAAAGGTATGCAAAGCTGTGTGGCAAAAATGAGGATGCTAAAGATGTTTAGTGATGGACTTGTATTAAATTAATAAAGTGGAAAATTGCAGACTTGTGAATTTAGGTCTTCATAATTTTAAAAAACAAATGCAAGCTGGATGAATAGTTGGAAATACAAGAAATCATTCAGAATCTGAATTATTATATTTTCTCCTTAATTGATTGTGAACAAATCATTTTTTATATTTCAATCTCTGCTATTGAATGTCATTCTAAAATCTATTTGATCATTTTCTACATTTGTGACTATAAGCTAGCAAACAGAAGATCGAGTATCTTATAAGCATCAGAGGGTGCTTAACTGAAAAATTAGTCTCAACACATACTCTCCTATATGTAGACTAACTTGGAAACTGTACTAGATCTATGAGTTGCAGTTTCCTCATCTTTAAAATATGAATTTTGATATCCACATTTTGATGCTGTTACCCTAATCAAATAAGTAAATATATGTGAAACAAGCTCTTAATGTTAAGTTTTATTTTAGTAAGAGAATAAATTTGTTTAGGAAAATAATTAAGTAGCTAGAGGCAGAGTTTGAGAGCCCTCACCCCAACCAAGGCTCAGCCAAAAATCGAAAGATGATTAATAAGTTTACAGGAGCAAAGAAGTTGATTTGATTTAGTTCAGAATTGGTAAAGAAAAAAGCTGTCCATGTGCCAGCTGAGCCCTGAGCCTCAGCGGAGTTGCAACACCTAATCTCCAGTAGGTTGCACTCACCCAGAACAACTAACAAGAAGATGAGGATAGACAACCACCATTCCAAGCAACCGAGAGACTCTGTGACTGCAGTCAGGAGAGTCCCATCCATCAGCCATATGGGATCGGAGCTCCCTCTCAATTGGAGTTGGAGTGGGCATCACCATCCCAGAATCCTCAGGATTGGGGAATAAAATATGGACTACAGTGGACTTACGGGTATTCTACTATAGACTTATTGGGATTCTAGCCATGGAATTTAGCCTCCAGGGACCACTGGAGGTGCTGAAGGCAGGGAGAGAGAAAAAGAGGTGTAATATGGGGGCACTTTCGGGACTTAGAATTGTCCTGAATGACATTGCAATGACAGATACAGGCCATTATTTATCCTGCCATAACCTACAGAATTGAGTTGGAGAGAGTGTAAACTACAATGTAAACTATAATCCATCCTTAGTGGCAATGCTTCAAAATGGGTTAATCAATTGCAATGAATGTATTTTTTTATGTAACATTTTATGTAATCTAAATATATTTTAGAAAAAATTAAAAATATATATATTTTTAAAAAGAATAAAGAAAAGATTAAGAAAGAAGTTTTTTCCAAGAATGGAGGAAATCTAGAGCTAATTAAGATGGACAGTCCTGTAAAACTCCCTACAAATGGAGTAATTTAAAGGATTTGTAGAAAGGAGAAGCTTGTTATTACATAAAAATTGTTTGAATTTCTTTAGTGTTAAATTCTTCTACATCCTCCTTTTCCCCAACTACATATTTAGTGGGGTCTACGATACACAAAAAGGGTAATGGGTAATGTCGCATTTGAATGATGTGAGCTATGTGTATGGATGTGTGTGAGTGTATGTAGAAGGTGAAAGTGTGTGTGTGTGTGTTTGTGTGTGTGTGTGTGTGTGAAAGAGAGAGAGAGAGAGAGAGAGAGAGAATCCAAAATTTAATAATCCAAGAAGAGGACAAGATTAACTTTAAGGTCAATGCATTGTGTTAAAAGAATCTTCACCATAAAAACAGAACCTCAATTGATAAGGTATCCATGAGATTTTACACACCTTCTTTGGTATTTCATCACAATCTTAACAAAGAATTTTCCTTTTAATAGGCAGAATGATTTGCAATGAATTAAGCCAAATATATATGGATTCTGAAGTACCAAAAGACTCTAAAAGAAGCTGTTACTAACATATATGGATATCAGAATATAATTTAAAAATTACTTTGGCTGAATAAATATCATTGTGAAAATGTCTAAAAGAAAAATATCAGGATTTTATTTGACAGTGACCAATTAACTGGATACCAAAGCTAGGAAATTAACCTAAGGTGTTAAGTATATCATAGACAAATTATAAACATATTAAATCATCCACCATATTGTATAATTTAGTGAATTCCTAAAACTTTCCTAGAAAATCCCTATAAAATTTAATTACCTGTT
This sequence comes from Tolypeutes matacus, assembly GCA_026826555.1. NCBI lineage: Eukaryota > Metazoa > Chordata > Mammalia > Cingulata > Chlamyphoridae > Tolypeutes > Tolypeutes matacus. The sequence goes on along the minus strand of JAKSZT010053807.1, from coordinate 1,436,687 downwards.
CATAAATCTGTTCATTTGATGACTCTCGCCTTTACTTGTGACTTACTGTAACCATAAATTGAGCCAGAAATGGTTCATCCTTCCTTGGTACTTTAAAATTAAAATAATATAATTGAAAATCAGAATAATGCAGGCAATTAAATTTGTGTTCTGGAAAGCTCAGCTACTTTCAAGCTAACAAAGTTAAGATACTTCCTCTACTTTTCATTAGAACTAATGCTATTCCAACCCTATTTTAGTCACCGGGGGTGGCAGTGCATAATGATATTTTTTGCCACAAAATGAAAACATCATGATTTGTTCATAACAACAATAGAGCTTCATTGTTACTGTTAGCACAAGTGAACATATGACCTCAGTGTTTGAATGTGGAACATGTGGAACATTGTTTATATTACCTGCCACATAGTTCTCCAGACTGGAAAACTTATGTCCCTCAGTTGAGTAGAACAAAGGTAATTCTGTTGCCATATGTTGTTTCAAAAACCATATTCAGATGAAGAAAATATCTACTAATAGGGAATTAATAAAATTAAACTCTAAAGTTCCAGTGAGAAGACAAAAAAAAAAAAAAAAGTCTCTGTACCATACTTTTGTTGCTTTCAAATGCAATTCCAAATTATAAATAAAATTAATACACAGAAAAAAAAAAGCTACTTCTATATTATCAGTGATGTGTGTCTATGAGATGGCCATTTTCTCCTTTGAGAGAAATCACTAAAGTTTGTGGTGTTTTATGATAAAGTAAGCTCTTCCATGAGCTCCTTTTCAGAACTAGGAATTCCAGCCTACATAAAAGACCCATTTAAGTCAGAGCAGGATTCCATTGCAATCATTAAAGAAAGTCAGATTTCATAAATGTACCCTAGTCCTGACAGCCAACCCATGCAAGGATTCAGAATGTAGGAATAAAAGAATCTCATCTCCAAGATGAAACAAAAGTTTTGTTTAAGTATATTAGGAAACAAATCTATTGAGCGTTCATTCCTTTTCCCCTTTTATTTTTTTAATATTTTTAAAAATTCATCTTTTGAGAACTGATTTCTGGGGAAAAAATAATAACCAGATAACTAACTGTTCCATTGTCATAAGGCCATGCTTTTAGACACAAAAAATACAATATGAATATAAATAACAAGGGTACTAAAGCATTCCACAAAAATCCTGATCATGCTATATTGTGTCAGTGGGTTAAATAAATAAAATTAATAATTTAACCTACTGTATGTTCTGGAAGAAGCCAACATAGCATATACCTTAGGGCTAGTGAAAATTACTATTGTTCCTGCCCAGTGCAACAATTATTTATTTATATAAAGGGAAAAATGTACATAAAACTTCTGCATTGTGTAACTGATCTAAAGTTGAAAATACATAGAGAACATAAGGTAGCTACTTATTATTTTTCAAACACTTTGATACATAGCCTTCAGTTTGTTATATATCCGAATGATATCTTACAATACACCTGTATTTCTGTAGTTAAATTTTACTATATAGATCATTATTGAAATATCTTACAGAAAACCTTGATATTCATGGACTTCTCTATTCAAAAATCAATTTTTATTGTATATCCAGATGAATAATATAATCAGATCATCTAGTAAAGTTTGTATATGTAGATTGCCTATGTTGTTGTTATGTCAAACTCTAAATTTAGTCACCTGACAAGGATATTCACAGTATTTTTGTCACCTTGAGGACTTTTAGAATGAATGGAATTTAAAAAATCATTTTACCCAAGGAAATATATTCTGAGAATATATTACAAAATGTTTTTACTTTCACTTTAATGTATATCGACTTGAAAGTTTTAAAGAAAGCTTAAATCTTTTGAAATGATAACCAATGTTTGGACTTTTCTTCTGAATTACAATTGTAATTCCCTGGTTTCTTCCACTTTCAGTCAGCATGTGGGGAAAATATTGAGTTTCTCTCTGTCCCCAAGACCATAGGAATAGGTAAATAATATTATCCTCTCAAAGTCAAGCTATAAAATGCATGATGGGGAGAGCAGCATTTTCAAGATGAAACATAAACCAAGATATACCCTACAATGTCTAAGGACAAGATGTCCAATTGACCCCAGTGTACTGTATATGAGGGGATTCAAAGGCTTAGAGAGATTGGAATGTTAGAATGGATTCACCATTTAAGACCTGCCCATCCACCCCAGCAATGTCCAGAGGACACACTCTTAAGCATTATTGTGAGGTATAAATTTATAAGACTAACTCCATCTTCCCTGAAGAGCTCTGTGTTGCTCTTCGTTGTAGTCCAGATATTACAGTGGGAACTGCTTTCATGGAACTAGAATCCTTAAACACTATGAGGATGATCAGATCTTGGGCTGGCAGAAGCCAAGTAGCAGCACTTGATCACCAAAGAGAAGGTGGGCATGAATACCACAATTAAAGGAAGATGCAAAATATCAGTCAAAAGGGTCTGAGTCACATAAAGCTGTGGCATTGGCTAATAGATCATGGGTTATGTAGAAGTAAAATAGATAGGCAGTCTAATAAATTCCTATTTGATCTGTATAAGCAGAAGAGTTCTAGGTTGAGTGAACAAAACCCTAACTGTAATTACAGAAACAGAGAACCACGGCCTCTTAATCAATTCCCAGACTTGAGACAGTTTACAGACCCAGAGTCCTTTGAATGAGTGGAAGGCTGGGTCCCCTTAGGGGAGGATCAAGTGTGTTACACTGCCAGAAATGTTTACTGTTAATCTTCCTCCCTGCTTTCCCTAAGGAGACCTATGGCCTATTAAGAGGGTAATGCTGCATTGGGGAAAAGTTAATGAACAGACATATTGGGGATTATTAGACACTGGCTCAGAAGTGACATTAATTCCAGGAGACCCAAAAAATTACTGTGGTCCACCAGTCAGGGGCTTATGGTGCTCAGGTGATGGATGGAGTTTTAGCTCAAGTCAGTGTCACAGTGGGTCCATTGAGTTTCCAGACCCATTCTGTGGTTATTTCCTCAGTTTCAGAATGCATAATTGGAATAGACATACTCAGAAACTGGCAGAACCCCCACATTGGATCTCTGAATTGTGGAGTGAGGGGTATTATGGTAGGAAAGTCCCAAGGAAAGCCACTAGAACAGCCACCAGCTAGTAAAATATTAAACAAAAAGCAATACCAGATTCCTGGAGAGATTGCAGAGATCAATGCCACCATCAAGTATTTGAAGGATGTAGGGGTGGAGATTCCCACCACATCCCCTTCTAAAGTGAACGATAAATTGTTACATCTGGCCCTTCTTATGGCCAAAAAAGAGGCACAAAGCTTAGTTTGTCTCTTTGGATTTTGTAGACAACAGATTTCTCATTTGGTCCATTTCCTGAGTGACCAGACAAGCTGCTAGCTTTGAGTTGGGACCAAACAAAAAGAGGCTCTGTGACAGGTCCAGGTAGCTGTCCAATCTGCATTGCCACTTGGGCCATATGATCCAGCAGATCCAATGTAAGTGTAAGTGTAAGTGGTAGAGATGCCATCTGGAGCCTTTGGTAGGCCCCTATAGAAGAATCACAATGCAAACCCTTAGGATTTTGGAGCAAAGCCCTGCCATCCTCTGCAAATAACTATTCTCCTTAAGAGAAACAGCTTTTGGCCTGCTACTGGGCCTTAGTAGAGACTGAACATTTAACCATAGGCCACCAAGTTACCATGAGACCTGAGTTGCCTATCATGAGCTGGGTAATGTCAGACCCACCGAAGCATAAAGTTCCACATGCACAGCAGCACTCCATCATAAAGTGGAAGTGTTATATATGAGATAAGTCTCAAGCAGGTACTGAAGGCACAAGTAAGTTACATGAGGAAGTGGCCCAAATGCCCATAGTCAACATTTCTGCCATGTTACCTTCTCTTTCCCAGTCCACAACTTTGACTTCTTGGGGAGTTCGTTATAATCAGTTGACTGAAAAAAAAGAAAACTAGGCCCTGGTTTAGAGGTGGTTCTGCATGATATTCAAGTACCACTCAAAAGTGGACAGCTGCAACAGTGCAGCCTCATTCTGGGATGTCCCTGAAGGATAGTGGTGAGGGTAAATCCTCCCAGTGGGCAGAAATTTGAGCAGTGCACCTGTTTGTTCATTTTGCTTCCATGGTGAAATGGTGGGAGGTGCATTCGTGCACTGATTCATGGCCTGTTGCCTATGGTTTGGCTGGATGGTCAGACACTTGGAAAGAACGTGACTGGAAAATTGGTGACAGAGAGGTCTAGGAAAGATGTATGTGGATAGACCTTTCTGAGTGGGAAAAAACATGCAAATATTTGTGTCCCACGTGAATGCTCACCAGAGGGTGCCTTCTGCAGAGGAAGATTTTTGTAACCAGATGAATAAGTTGACCCTCTCTGTGACTAACACTCAGCCTCTTTCCCCAGCCTCTCCTGTCATTGCCTAATGGGTTCATGAAAAAGGGGTCATGGTGGTAGGGATGGAGGTTATTCATGGGCTCAGCAACATGGACTTCACCTCACTAAGGTGGACTTGGCTACAGTCACTGATGAGTGCCTAATCTGCCAGCAGCAGAGACCCACACTCAGCCCCCAATATAGCACCATTCCCTGCAGAGGTCTTGGTGTCAGGTTGATTACATTGGACGACTTCTGTCATGTAAGGTGCAGTGATTTATTCTAACTGGTATAGACACATACTCTGGATATGTGTTTGAATTTCCTTCATGCAATGCTTCTTCCAAAACTACCATCCGTGGACTTACCTAATACTTTATGCATGCAGCATTGCTTCTCATCAAGGAACCCACTTCACAGCAAATGATGTGCAGGAATGGACACATTCTTCTGGAATTCACAGGTCTTATCAAGTTCCCTATCATCCGGAAGCAGCTGGATAGATAGAAAGGTGGAATGGCCTTTTGAAGACTCACTTATGGTGCCAACTAGATGGAAATACTTTGCAGGGCTGGGGCAATGCTCTCCAGGAGGCTGTGTATGCTCTAAATCAGCATCCACTCTGTGGTGCTGTTTCTCCCATAGCCAGGATTCATGGGTCCAAGAATCAAAGGGCGGAAATGGGAGTTGCACCACTCACTATTACCCCTAGTGATCCACCAGAAAAATTTTTGCTTCCAGTCCATGCACCCTACATGTGCTGGTCTACAGACTTTAGTTCCAAAAAGAGGAGTGCTCCTACCAGGGAACACAACAACAATTCCATTGACCTGGAAGTAAAGACAGCCACCTGTGCTCTTTGGGCTCCTCATGCCTCTGAATCAACAACCAAAGATGGGAATTCCTGTATTGGCTGGGGTGATTGATAGTGATTATCAAGAAGAAATGGGACTGCACCTTCACAATGGAGGTAAATAAGAGTTTACCAGAATACAAGAGATCCTCTAGGGTGTCTTTTAGTACTACCATGCCCTGTGATTACAGTGAATGAGATATTGCAATGATCCAATCCAAGCAGGGCTAACAATGACCCTGAAACTTCAGGAATGAAAGTTTGAGTCACCCCAGCAGGCAAAGATCCATGGCTAGCTGAGGTGTTAGCTGAAGGTAAAGGGAACATTGAATGGGTAGTGGAGAAGGTAGTGATAAATACAAAAACTGACCATGTGACCAGTTACAGAAATGAAGACTGTAATGGTCATGAATAATTCTTCCTTGTTTTCTTATGAATATATTTGTATATGTACATAAACAAATATCTTTGTTTTCTTCCCTAACCTTTTCCCTTTTCATATGGCATAAATTGTATTAGTTTCATGTTGTAATATTTAAGGATGTCAAGTTTAAGAGTGAATATTATCCAAGGATTTGCACCTTATTCTGGAGAGAATTAATGCATTTTTGGTTGTATGCATGCCAGTTGAATATTGTTAGGTGTATTTGTGTGTGTGTGTTTGTGCGTGTGTATAATTATTGTTTTTATTTAGAGACTATGGTTTAAGGTGATGTGTATGGCTGTCTAGTTGATGAGGGGAGACTGTGATGGTTAAGCTAATGTATCAACTCAGACAAGTAATGGTGCCCAGTCATCTGGTCAAGCAATCACTGGGCTAAATGTAATTAAAGACGTTGTATGGACTTTCATAATCAGTGATTTGATTGCATAGATGACTGATTACATCTACAAACAATTAAGGAGATTGCCATCATCAATGAGTGAGGTCTTTTCCAATCAGTTGAAGGCTTTAAAAGGGGAAGTGATTTCAGCATTCAGGGAGAGAATTCCCATCTCTACCTCAGACAACCAGCATCTCATGAGAAATCATCAAGGATCTTCATCAGAGCCCTTCCTTTACAGCCTTCCTTTTGGAATTTGGACTTGTGCATCCCCACAGTCATGTGAGAGAATTTTACAAGACCTATACTGTTTACAGATATCTCCTGTCAGTGTTGTTTCCCTAGAGAACCCTAACTAATACAGCAGCTTAATACATTCCCAGGAAAATTTCCCATCAGAGACACCTAACCATTAAATGGAAGCTTAAAGTTGCTTGAAACTCTGGAGGATATTATATAATGGAAAAAGTCTCCACAAATTCTGAATCAAAGAAAAAAACACCAAAATAAGAAGTAGGGGGTCTGCAGCTTTTATCTCCAATCTGCACCCTAATAAACACACTCATTCCCAAGTGGTTTGTGTCACACAACAGCAAAACTTTGGTTCAGCCATGTCCTGCAGTGGTTACTGACAACATAGCCACCCACAGCAGTGACTTAGAGCCCCACACACATTCAGGTGGGTTTTGATGTGCAGTTGTTGGGTCAAATAAGCACTGGTTTGATCATTACTGGGAGGATATTTCATGGACTCATATAATCAGTAAATTGATTAATCTATGGCTGATTACATTTAAAATCTATAATCAACTGAGGAGATAGCCTTCAAATATGAGAGAAGTCTCATACAATCAGTTGAAGGCCTTAAAAGGAGAAATTATTTCAGCAATCAGAGGAGAGAATTTCCTTCTCCACATTAGTCAGCCAGGTTCTCCTGGGAGAATTCATCAGGACTGTTTACTATAGTCCCCAGCTTGTGTCCTGCTGAACTTGTATTTGCTCTTTCCAATGGTCATGTGAGATAATTTTCATGAAGTTCTCATAATATGTATAGATATTTCTTGTTGGTTCTGTTTCCTTAAAGAACTCTGACTAATACAATAAATAAATGATATATATGCTGGTTATATGTTATATTGCACTTAAACATTTTTTTTTATATTGGTATTTGCCTCAATTCATGTAACTTTAGTTGGTCACATCTGAGTAGATCAGCAGAACCTAGTCTCTAAGCTGACTATGCATAGGTTGAGATCCTGGAGTGTGGTAACCACATCAAGGTATCTGTAGATATCTCTCTAGATGGTCATTAATCTTTGGGCAAGAAACTTTTGACTCTTTTTTCACTTTCTTCGTAATTCCACAACAAATATATTAAACATATTTTCCTTTATTGCAGTGCACATTTAAATTTTGGGTAATGTTCATGTTTTTATTGTACTTTTTGTCAAGAGCTGAGCTGAGCACTGAGTTTAGCTGCCAGGTGTCAAAGATAGTCAATTAAACAGTCAAAGGCAAAATGGAAATAAATGTAAAGCCTTTAATTACTGCCACCATGGCTACTTGGTTCTGAGCTTATTGAGCAGCAACAAGAGTGGCAGGGAGAGAGGCTGACTTATATCCACAAATTGTGTCATCTTATTCACTTAATTATTAAAATTCTCATCTGCTCAGGTCACCCTATGTTGAACATTCACATTGGACACAAATATATTCATATTTTACCCACTTAGAGAGATCTATCCACTTATATCTATACCCAACCTCCTTTTCTTCAATATTTCATTAATGTTCCTTACAAATACTTAGCATTCAGACAAACCATTGGCCACAGCCCATGAATCACTATACACATGTACCTATTGCCATTTCTCCTTACAAGCAAAGTTAACAACAAGATGCACTGCTTGAAGTTCTGTCCAAGGGGAGGATTTCCCATTAAAACTCTCCTTCAGGTTTGTCCAAGAAAGGGGATGTGGTGCTGTAAATGTCCTCTTTTGGGTGGTACATGTGTATCATGAAGAAACATCTATACAATAGACACATTATGCAGAAATATATGTAATTCAGGCCAGAGATTTTCTTCCTCAATTAAATGAGGGAAGAGAGAAACTAATATAGCTGTCGTTAAGGCCATGGGTATTTAATCTATTTCCTCATTTGATTTATTTGTCCTTCAGTGTTTGATTGAGTCAAATCTCCTATATACCATTTCAGCTTGATGATGGAGTGCTTTTGTACATGCCAAACTTATCACTTGATGGGTCTGACACCCAGTTAGTAAAGGACAGCTCAAGTCTCATGGTAACTTTTTCAAACATAATTAAGGGTTTGGTCTCTAGTAAGGCCCAATAGCACACCAAAGGCTGTTTCTCAAAGGTATAATAGTTATCTGCAGTGGGTGGCAGGGCTTTGTTGAAAAATCCTAATTGGTTGTGCTTTGATTCACCTATAGGGCCCTGCGAAATACTGCAATCAACATCTCTATCTTCACTTATACTTCAAGCACCATTGGATCTGCTGGGTCATACAAACCAAGTGGCACAGCAACTTACATGGTAGCAGTGACCTTTTGCATAATCTTCTCTTGTTCTGTGACCCACTCAAACCTGAAAGCATTTTGGGTAACTTAGTAAATTGTCTGAGGTAGCACATCCAAATGAGGAGATTGTTACCTCTACAATCCACAGAATGCAACCAGGTGTTGTCCTATTTTTTTAAAATAGGAAACACCAGATGCAATGACTTAATACTCACCATAGAAGATATATATTGACATGCTCCACACTACTGGACCCCTAGAAATTTCACTAAAGCAGAAACGCTCTGGATTTTTGTAGAATTTATCTCCCAACTCTGACATGGAAATATCTTAAGAATATGTCTGGAGTAGTTGATACTACTTGTATTTGCTCTTTCATTTCAATGAATTCCACAGGAGAAGCTGGCTGGCTGAAGTAAGATGTAAATACTCTCTTCTGACTGCTGAAATCATCACTTCTCCTTTTAAGGTCCTCAACAGATTGGATTAAACTTCCCTCACTGTTGAAAGCAATCTCCTCAATTGGTTTCAGATGTCATTAATCAAAGATGTAATCAATTTACAGATGATTTAAGTCAATGAAATATCCTCATAGTAAAATTCAGGTCAGTATTTGCTTGAGCAAAGAATTGGGCACTATAACCTGGCCAAGTTCACACATGAAATAAGCCATCACAGTCCACCCCATGTCAATTTGGCAGCCATACATCTCACTTAAAATGTGCACAATTGCTAAATAAAAAACACTTATGGGCATATTTTTCACCTAACAATATGCAACTGTCCTGTATACAACTGGAAACACACTAAATCTTTCCAAGAAATGGTGCAGGTACTTGGGTCATATTCACATTTAATCTTTAATATAACTTAAATTTTGTTAACAGGAAAACAGATTCTTGTGCATTGCAAATATGAAAAATGTTTTTTTAAAATGTTTGTAATTTGCTATTGAGGATAAGCAGGAAAAATTGTGATGTGTTTGATAGAAAAAAACTAGATTGATTGAAGAGACTGTTGATAGAAATAAGGATAATAAAGATGAGACCTTAGAAAGAAATGATGCTTGTGTTGTTGCAAACTGGAAAAAAGGCTACTCTTCTTTTAAAGTGGTAGAGAATTTGTGAAAACTTAGTCCTGATGTCAGATGGAAGGCTTAACTTGAAAAGCAAGAGCTTCTATATTTAGCTTTGGAGATTTACAAACTTAATGGGGAAAGTGCAGACTGCCTTCTTGTACTTTGTAGTAAAATGCCAAGAAAGAGATAAGCTGAGAACTGAAATCCTGGGCACAAATAAACCAGACATTGATGATTTGGAAAAGTGTGTGAGTGTTCACTTTGTCATAGAGTGTTGTATCAATGGGAGAAAACCCACATAATGAGTGGTAAGGAGTTGGATTCCCATTTTGGGGAGTCCCGCTGTGTTCTCAAATAGAGGGACGAGTGTTTCTCGGGAGCATAGGCAGTGTTTAATAGGGGAGGACAGATGAGTATGTTAAGAGCTCATTGTTGTTGAAAGTAACTATGAATTTTTTCTTCAAGGAATGAAGCTTGGTGGTTGCGTGGTTCCTGAGGGGAGTGGGAGGAAGGAGTAGAATAGATGGAACATGGGACATTTTTGGGGTCATGGAATTGTTCTATATGATCTTGCAATGATGGATACAGACCATGTTAAATTTCATCAAAATTTATAAAAATATAATCTAAAATGTAAACCACAGTGTAAATCATTGACCATGGTTAGTAGCAATACTTCAATATTTGTTCATCAATGTTAACAAATGTACCATCCACATGTAAAATATTATTAACAAAAGAAAGGGAGAAAGGGAGAGAATGTTGGGTATATGAGAAACTCCTATATTCTATAAGTGACTTTTCTGTAATGTAAAGCTTCTTTGAAGACATGATGAAAAAAATAAGACCCTCAGGGAATAAATGGAAGAAAATGTCACTATGCATATAAAAGAAGAGGCCTTACATAATGTCAAACCATTTTTCTTTAATTGTATATTTTTTTATTATTTCAATATTTTAAAAATTTTTGTATTCTATTTGATATTTTAAAAACTATCATTACTTCATTTTCTTATTGTATTTGGTTATTTTGTTGGCTTCACTTTGAAGAAATTTTGGATCACAGAAGAGTTAATACTGTGGCAGGAGAGGATCGTTAGTGCAGGGTATCAGTGATGGGGAATGCATGGGAGGAGATTCACCTAGGGCATACCTATAAGGCATATAAATGTGTTCAAGTGTTCATGGGACATTTTCACGGTGGATGGAGAGCTACACAATAACCTAAAGAATACCAAATCCCCATTCTGAGGAGCTCTGCCACATATTTCATTGGGACAGCAAGAATCCCTCGAGTACAGGGACAGTGACTAGTGAGGGAGGATGGACCATTGACGGGCCCTTGACATTGATGACTGTACTTATGAAACTTTACTTTTGAAATTGAAACTTTGCCTAGTATTATAGAATGCCTAAGAGTTACCTTCTGAGGGCCTCCCTGTGGCTCAAATGTGGCCTCTCTCTAAGCCAAACTCAGTATATAAATGCATTGCTTCCCCTCCAGCATGGGACATGACTACTGGGGTTGAGCCTCCCTGGCACTGAGGGATTACTACCAAGCACCAACTAGCAATGGAACTGGAAAAAGACCTTGACCAAAATGGGGAAAGTGTAAAGACAAATGACTTCATATGGCAAAGAGACTTCAAAGTGAGTCAGGAGGTCATTCCAGAGGTTATGCTTATGCAGGTCTGAACAAGATCTCATTGACTGACAAAGAAATATTGCTTCAAATAGTGGAGCTCCTAAGGGCTCTGGAGAATCCAGACACTACAGGCAGGGAAGACAGATCAGAAGTTTGGTACCCTGCCAGGTGCCCCTACTTTGGAATTTATGCTCCCCAGTTTGAAAAAGTTGGACTCAATTTTGATTTCTCTACATATGGTGCTTGTGCCCCTTCTATTTGGATGTATAATTTGTAAGAGTGTTGATAGGTGTATGTCCAAGAGATTTAAGTTTTGGGGCTGTCCATGTGTGAGTTGTGCCCTGAATCTTAACAGAGTTGAAACACTTACTCTCCAGTTCTTTGGAATCACCCTGGACAACTAACAAGAAGAAGATGAAGGACAAGTATCATCCCTAGGAACAGAGAGAGTCTGCAACTGCAAACAAATAGTCCCATCCATCTGCCCTATGGGATCTAAGCTCTCTCTCAATTAGAGGAAGAGTGGGCATCATCATCTCAGGATTCTCAGGACTGGAGAATGAATGATGGAATAGATTAGACTTACAGTTATTCTACTATAGACTTATTTTCATTTTAGCAATGGAAAAACTTTTATCATTGATGTGGAGGCAGTGGCCCCTGGAGTTTCTGAGGGAAGGGAGAGGGAAAACAGGTGTATTATGGGAGCATTTTTGACTTGGGAATTGTCCAGAATGGCATTACAATGACTGATACAAGTCATTATATATCTTCTCATAACTTAGAAAATTGTGTAGGAGAGAGTGTAAACTACAATGTAAACTAAAATCCAAGCTTAGTGGCAATGCTCCAGAATGTGTTCATAAATTATAACCAATGTACCAAAATAATGAAGGATATTGTTAATGTGGGAAAATTTGGGAGAGGTAGGAATTGGGGCACATGGGAATACCCCATATTTTTTGTGCAACATCTATGTAATCTAAGTATCTTTAAAAAATGAAAAAATATATAAAAACAGATTCATCCATGTTATCCCATGTTAATACTACATTGTTTCTTACAGCAGAATAATATTCCTTTGTTTGTATATAACACAGTTTGCTTATCCATAATCTGTGGATCGACACTTGGGTTCCTTCCAACTTTTGGCAATAGTGAAAATGCCACCATAAATGTTGGTCTGCATATATATTTGTTCATGTCCCTGCTTTCAGTTTTTCTGGTTATATACCCAGCATTGGTATTGTTCGATCATACAGCAGTTCTATAGTTAGCTTCCTGAGGAACAGCCAAACTGTCCTCCACAATGGCTGCACCATTCTACATTCCCACCAACAGTGTATAAGTGTTTCCTTTCCTTCACATCATCTCCAACAATTGTAGTCCTCTGTGTTTTAATAGCCACCAGACTAATAGGTGTAAGGTGATATTTCACTGTAGTTTTGATTTCCATTTCCCTTTTAGCTAGAGATTTTGAGCATTTTTTCATGTGCTTTTTAGCCATTTGTACTTCTTTGTAGAAATGTTTATTCAAATCTCTTGCCCATTTTGTAAATGTGTGTTGTTTTTTTGAAATGTATGTTTCTTTATATATGCTGGGTGTTAGGCTCTCATCAAATAGATGGTTACTAAATATTTTCTCTCATAGAGTAGGCTGCCTTTTCACTTTCTTGACAAACTCCATTGAAGCGCAAGTTTTTAAAATGAGAATGTCCCATCTATATATTTTTTATTTCATTATTGGTGCTTTGGTTGTAAAGTTTATGAAACCATTTCCTACTACAAGATCTCATAGAAGCTTCCCAACATTATCTTCTAGGAGCTTTATAGTCTTGGTTCTTATATTTAGATCTTTGATCCACCTTGAGTTAATTTTTATATAAGGTGTGATATAGTGACCCTCTCTTTCTTTTTTTTGATATGGATATCCAGTTCTCCAAGCAACATTTATTTAAAAGACCTTTCTCTCCCAGTACAGTGTGCTTGGCAGCCTTGTTTAATATCAGTTGAGTATATATGTGAAGATCTATCAGAACTCTCCATTCTTTTCCATTGGTCAGTATGTCTATCCTTCTGCCAATACCATGCAGCTTTGACCACTGAAACTTTGTAGAATGATGTAAAGTCAGGTAGTGTGATTTCTCCAATTTCATTTTCTTTTTCAATATGTCTTTGGCTATTCAGGGCCTCCAGTCATTCCAAATAAATTTCATAATTAGCTTTTCCAATTCAGGAAAAAATGATGCTGCAATTTTTATCGGGATTGTGTTACATCTCTAAGTCAATTTAGGTAGTATAGGCATCTTAATGATTCTTAGTCTGCCAACCCATGACCATGGAATATTCTTCTATTTATTTAGACTTTCTTTGATTTCCTTTAACAATGCTCTGCAAGTTTCTGTGTACAAGTCCTTTACATCTTTAATTAAATTTATTCCCAGGTATTTGATTCTTATAGTTGCTATTGTGAATGGAATTTTTAAATTTCCACCGCAAATTGCTCATTATTTGTGTACAGAAATGCTACTTTTTGTGTTGATCTTTTATTATGCCACTTTATTGAACTCATTTATCAATTCTAGAAGCTTTGCTGTAGATTTATCAGGGCTTTCTGAGTATAGGATCATGTCATGTCAAATAGTGAAATTTTTCTTTCTTCCTTTCCAATTTATATGCCTTTTTTTTTTTTTTGAGCAAGTATTACTAACACGATGTTAAATAAGAGCAGTGACAGTGGGCATCCTTGTCTTGATCCAGATCTTAGAGAGAAAGCCTTTAGCATTTCACCATTGAATATGATGTCAGCTGTGGGATTTTCATATACATCCTTTATCTTGCTGAGGAAATTTCCTTCCATTCTTGTCTTTTGAAGTGTTTTTTATCAAGAAAGAATGCTGTATTTTGTCAAATACTTTTTCTACATCAATAAAATCATCATGTGGTTTTTTCCTTTTGATCTGTTAATGTGATATATTACATTGATTCATTTTGTTGTTGTTGAACCATCCTTGTTACTAAGAATAAAACACACTTGGTCATGGTGTATAATTTGTTTGAGGTGTTTTGTATGATTAACAAGTATTTTGTTGAAGAATTTAGTATCCAGGTTCAATAGAGAGCTTGGTCTGTAGTTTTCCTTTCTTGTGGTGTCTTTATGTGGCTTTGGTGTTAGTTTGATGTTGGCATCATAGAATGAGTTAGGCAATGTTTTCTTCATTTCTATTTTTTGAAGAGTTTAAGCAAGATTGGTGTTAGTTCTTTCTGGAATGATTGGTAGAATTCACCTGTGAAGCCATCTGGTCCTGGACTATTCTTAGTTCATAGGCTTTTTTGTTTTTTTTTAAACAAACCAATTTTATTTATACATATTAATAAAGCATAAAATCCATCCAAACTGCACAATGGTACTTGGTATAATCATATAATTGTGCATTCATCATTTCATTAATTATTGGAGGATCTTCATTATTTTGATAATAATAAAATATAAAAAAGAAAAAACAAAAATTCATCAAATATCATTCTCTCTGTGTATTATTATTTTTTAAAGAGTTGAAAATATCCTAACAATTTTCAAACTTATTTTCTCATATTAATATTCATAACCCACTTAAATTAAAGCTCTTTGAGATCAGCACTAATTTCTAAGAATGTAAAGGTTAGGGTTGCCAGAAATTTTAAGTATGCCTCATGCAATATTTGGAACATACTTACACTAAAAAAAGGTTTGTTATTTATTTGAAATTCAAATTTAACTGGGTACCCTGAATTTTCATGTATTTACAAAATCTGGCAATCCTTGTAAAGCATTCCTGAGAGCAAAATATTTGAGAACCACTTGCATAATATACTAAGTATTACGATGAAAAAAGAAATTGGGTAGGAATTGTTTGTTTCATTCAAAGGGTTTAAGTGACATGGTGACATTGGATCATAGACTGAGAGGAAAGGAAGGATGAGCCATGGGAAGAAGGGGCTCCAGGTAAAGGCAAAGTGAGTTCTTGAGGCTAGACCAAGGTTGAGGTGTTTGAGGCTAGGCAAGGATGGAGGGAGATGTGGCTTCTAGTTTCTCTCATATCTGTTCTGGAGGTGGGACTTCTTTATGTACAGAACTGAGGGTTCAGAAAGGCTAAAGGAATGACTGGTAGAATTGAGAGCTGATATGTGGCAGTCAGGGAGTAAGCCCCTATTTTCGACCTTTCTAACATCTTCCCCAAATGCAAGGAAAGGGTAAGCTGGCACAGGGCTTGGCAGAAATAGATGTTGAATGGGAAGCTTTCTTCTTCCCAGGCTGCGGGGAAGACAGTGATGGAGAGTCCAGGGACGAAAGGCAGCAGAACAAAGACACTGTGAGAGAGAGGGTTTGGGGGCAAGCGCTGTCTGCATATGGGATTAGGTTCATCAGTTTGGAGGAGCAGGCCTGGGTAGGTCCAGGCTGCCTGCTGGTCCTAACATCCCTAATGGGACAAAGGCTTATCTGCTGTGCAGAGTGGGCTCACAACCACCGGGGCTGAAAATGAGAGGAGCATGGGATGCTGACAAGTATCCGCCTAGGGTACAAGTGCAGCCAGAATTATTCTCATCCTCCCCCAGAGTAGGGGCAGGTCGTTTGCCCAGTTGGGCAGGGGGTGCCTTCACCCAAAGTACACAGTCAGGGTGAAGGCTGAACTGGCCTGATGCCTACTAGGTGGGGGGTAGCAAAAGGTACAAAGTGGATGGGGAGAGCCTTCAGTCCCAGAATCCCAGAAAAGGGATGCATCAGCTGTAGATGATCTAAAACTACCATGGGGAGTGGGTATAGATTAGTGTTTGAGCACCTGCTTCCCATGTACCAGGTCCAGGCTTCAATCCCTGGTACCTCAAAAAAAAAATCAGTCTGCTTTTCATTAGCACCCTGCTCCAACAAGACTAAAAATGTTCAATGATAAAATACTTCTACCTGAAAATAACTTTTAGTCTTGGTTATAAACAGTTGCTATAGATACTATTAAGTCTTCCTTTGTAAATGATTTTACTTATTTTATTTTAAATAAGTTTTAATAACATTCTGAGCATGCTTCAAATTAGCACTTTTAGGACTTATCCTTGAGTTAACATTGCATCCTACACAGAAGTTCATTGAGAGAACTCTGAGATTTACAATTGGCCCCTGACACCTGCAAATTCAACTAGAAGCCTTTGCTTGGCAGTAAGTTGATGTGTTGGAATCATTTGAGGAGCTGAAGGTGCTATTTGTGTCTCTAACTCCCTGTGGTACTTCACATGTGAATTGGAAGAATTCACTTGTGAAGCCATCTGGTCTTGGGCTCTTCTTAGTTGGTAGGTTTTTGATGACTAATTAAATCTCATTACCTGTGATTGATCTGTTGAGTTCATCAATTTCTTCTTTCTTCAATGTAGGCTCCTTTTATGTTTCTGGGAAATTGTCTGTTTCATCTAAATTATCCATCTGGTTGGCATACGATCTTTCAAAGTGTTCTCATATGATCCTCTTTATTTCTGTGGGATCACTGGTAATATCCCCTTCCTCTTTTTTTATTTCTGTATTAGCATCTTCTCTCTTTTTTTGTTAGCCTGGTTAAGGATTTGTCAACTTTATTAATCTTCTCAAAGAACCAGCTTTTAGTTCTGTCATTTTTTTCTAGTGTTTTCTTATTTTCAATTTCATTTACTCTGATCTAATCATTGTTATTTTCTTCTTTTTACTTGCTTTAGGATTAGTTTGTTCTTTTTCTGCATCTACCAGGGGTACAGTTAGTTCTTTGATTTCAGCTGTGTCTTTTTTTTTAAATATGGGCATTTATGGCTATAAATTTCCCCCTCAGCACTGCCTTCACTGCACCACATAGGTTTGGATATGTTGTGTTCTCATTTTCTTTCCTTTTAAGGTAATGTACCAGTTTGCCATTGTTTATGAATTCCAAAAATAGTTATTGGATTATGTTTGTAAACTGTTTTGTCAGAGGTATCACTGTTAATTGATTAAATTATGATTAGGACTTTGATTGGTCCACATCGGTAGGGCATTGAATCCCTGCACTTTGGTGGGTGGGGACTCACAGAGAAGAGACATGTAAAATGACAGGGTTGGGAGTTCTGAGTTGGACCCTGTGGAGTAAACACATAGGAGGAGAACAACTGAACCCAGAGAAAAATGAAGCCCTGGGAAGACCAGAATCCAAGAAGCCTGAACTCTTGACAGATGTTGGCAACCATCTTGCCCCAACACCTAGAAATAGACTTTGGTGAGGGAAGCAAATTATGCTTTATGACTTGGTAACTGTAAGCCTCTACCCCAAATAAATATTTTTTATAAAAGCCAACAGATTTCTGGTATTTTGCATCAGCACCTCTTTGGCTTACTAATACAGAATTTGGTACCAGAGGGTGGGCACGTGCTTTTGTAATTTTCTAAAAGCTGGAAAGGCTTTATACATGGGTAAGGGGTATTTTTGGAGGAATTCTGAGACACTTGGAAGAAAAGACCTGCAGTGCTTTGAAGAGACTGACGATGGTAATATGGATGCTAAGGAGACTTTTTATGATGCCTTAGAAATAAATGATGAAACTATTATTGGAAACTAGAGGAAAGGTGATTTATGTTTTAAAGTTGCAGAAACTTATTAATAGCAAGATTAGCTCCTGGTGTTTTATGTAAGGCAGAATTTGAAAATGGTGAGCCTGGGCATTTAGCTGACTTTAATTTCAAAAGTAAACTCAGAGAACGAGTCTTGGCTTCTCCTTGCAGCTTATAAAAAAATGCTAGATGAGAAAGATAAGTTGAGGACCGAATTGTTGGGCACAAAGAATACAGAAACTGATTCTGGAACTTCCGAGCCTCTGAAAATCAAGCTCCCAGATGATAGTGCCCCATTTGAGGATTTAACTTGTAACTTGTAAATCAAGATAGAATATTCAGTTATCTAAGAAAGGCTTGTGGAAAGTCTTGCTGTCTGATGGCTGGGACCCTTGCTTCCTGCATGCTAAACCAACAAACTTTTTGAGAGAGCTGTATGAACAAAATCATTGTCAGCCTGGAATAAAAGGGACATGGAAATGAGAGATTGGAGAAACAGCTTTAATAAGAAAACCATGGAAGCTTAGATCTGGAATTAAGACATCACCTTGGGCCAAGAGTGGAACTACACCCAAGTGTACAGAGAGGATGAGTTTGCCACAGCATTAGAAGAGGGTGGATGTTACTGCCTGATGTTCCAGGAGAGTTTTGCCAGGCCAGCATACATATATGTTGGAGCACATTCCCCAAGGATTAGGGAGGTTAAAGTCAACAACCCATAGGTTTGAGGGAAGTGGACCTATCCCCCATGGATTATGGAAGGCCAGGTGGTCAACTCATTGATCTGAGAGGGTTAAGCCTGTATGCCAAAGGCTAAGGAGGATGTTGTCTTCATGTACAAGGGAGACTTTAAGACACTAACACAAAGTTTGAGTAAATTGTGGCAATCACCCCAATGCTCTTGGAGGGTGATGTCTGGAGCTTGATCAACATCCAGATGCTTGATGAGGGTGGAAACAAGAAAATGGCCTTGGGCAAGCCTGTGGAAAGAGTGGGTTCCCATGAGGCTCCAGGAGAAGATACCATTGTCTTCAGAATGACTCTCAGACTTTGAAATAGATTGGAGGATGCCCTCCAGGTTTACTGACCTGTAGGGGACCCATGACCCATGTTTCCCTCCCAATTTCTCCTTATAATAATGAAAATGTGTTCCCTTTCTCTGTCCATTTGTGTATTGGAAACAGATAAATGGTTTTGTAAGTTTCAGAGGTCTACAGCAGACAGGACTTTGCCCCAAAACAAACTATTTCTTTAAACTGATTATGATATGATTTTTACTTAGTATTGTTGGTGATTTAAGGTTATTTGAATATTGTAATGTCTTTTTGGAATTCAGAGGGTGGAGTGTAGCAGTTTGGCATTGTTTATGAATTCCAAAAATAGATATTGGATTATGTTTGTAAACTGGTCTGTGCCTGGGCATTATTAAATTATGATTAGGGCTTTGATTGGCCATATGAGTAAGAAATTGACTCCCCACCATACTGCTATACATGCATAAGCATAAACTCTGGAATGACTTCAAATTCAATTTGAAGTCTCTTAACCATGTAAACTCATTTGTCTTTACCTTTTCCCCCTTTTGGTCAAGGTTTTTTCCCAGTTCCATTGCTCGTTGGTGCTTGGTAGTAATTCCTCAATGCCTGGGAGGCTCATCCCCAGGAGTCATGTCTCTTGCTGGGGAGAAGGTAATGCACTTATATGCTGAGTTTGGCTTAGAGAGAGGCCACATTTGAGCCACAAGGAGACTCTCAGGAGGTAACTCTTAGGCACCCTATAATGCTAGGATAAGTTTCAATTTCAAGAGTAAAGGTTCATAAGTAGAGTCATCAGTATTAAGGGACCACCATCCTTCAGTAGTCATTGCATTTCTACTCAGGGGATTCTTACAGTTCCATTAGAGAATGTGGCAGAGCTCCCCAGGATGGGAATTCAATAATCTTTCAGTATTTGTGCGAATCTCCACCCACCATCACAATGCCACATGACAACTGAACACATTTATATGCATTATATGCACACGTGAACTTCTTCCCATGTATCACTGATACCCTGCACAAATGATCCTCCCCTGTCATAGTTGTAACAGTTCTGTGATCCAAAATGTCTTCAAAAATGAAGCCAATAAAACAGCCAAATAGAATTAATAATAAAATGAAATAATAATGATAGTTTTCAAAATAAGAAATAAAGTACAAAAATTTCAAAACAAATAAAAAAGATTTGAAATAATAAAAAATTATGACAAATATTTTAATTTTTTTTCATTATGTCTTTCATATTTGTAAGATTTGTATGTATAGTGACATTTTCTTCCATTTAATCCCCTAATGTCTTACTTTTTTCATTTTGTTTCCAAAAAAGTTTAAGTTTACAGAAAAGTCATGTACAGAATATAGAGTTTCCCAAATACCCATCATCCTACCCTTTCCCCCTTTTCCCTATTAATAACATTTTTTATGTGGATGATATATCCCTTACAATTGATGTACAAATATTGAAACATAGCTACTAACCAAGGTCAATGATTTACATTATGGTATATATTTTGGACCATACACTATTATAAATTTTGATGAAATTTAACATGGCCTGTATCCATCATTACAAGAGCATGTAGAACACTTACATCACCCCCAAAATGCCCCACATTCCATCTATTCTATTCCTCCCTCCCCTTCCATTTGGGACTGATGGCAACCACCAAGCTTCACTCCTTGATGAACCAGATTCATAGTTACTTGAAACACCATTGAGGGCTTGACATACTGACCTGTCCTCCCTTATTAGGCACAGCTTATGTTCTCAAGAGACTCTTGACCCTCTATATAAGAACATGGCAGGACTCCCCAGGATGGGAGTCCAACAACTTGCTGCTCATTATGTGGATCTACACACACTGCTACAACCCATTAAGACAAGATGAACACTCACACCCTCCCTAGAAGCCTGCCCCAGGTGCACCCTGTCCCAAATGCCCCCCACATCCAACAACCTAAACAGGTAACCCTCCCCTGACATATTGCTAAAGAAAATTCCTACCGTTGTAGTTTTAACCACATACCCGTCAATCTCCAATGTTCATCTGCTCACTCTCCCAACCCTCCCCCCAGATCCATAGACATTCCAACTCACCATTCCCATGCTACCACCCTGGCAAACCAGCACCACCCAACTCAAGAGTATCACTGCACCACTGTCACGCCCATCCACTGCACAACTACACACTTCCAACTTATCACAGATTTTGCCCATATGTGCATTGGCTCACAACCTTCTGCTCCCTTTCTAACTCTTGTAAACAAATTTTCCAGACTCTAATCTCTGTGAGTCTGCTCAATTTAATTAATTCATATCAGTGAGGTCATGTAATATTTGTCCTCCTTCAGTGCTTGGCTTGCTTCATTCAACATAAGGTCTTCAAGATTCATCCATGTTATGCCGTGTATTAATACAGCCTTCCTCCTTACAGCTGAGTAATATTCCATTGTATATACCACAATTTGTCCGTTCATCTGTTGATGGTCATTTGGGTTGATTCCAACTTTGGCAACAATGAATAATTCCACTTTGAACATTGGTGTGCATATATCTGTTTTTTTCTTTGTTTTCAATTTTTATGTGTATATACCCACCAATGGAATTGCTGTATCATATGGCAGTTCTATAGTTAGCTTTCTGAGGAACTTCCAAACTGTCCTCCACAAAGGCTGGACCATTCTACATTCCTCATACAGCAGTGGACAAAGGTTCCCATTTCTCCACATCCTTCCCAACACTTGTAGTCCTCTGTTTTTTTAATAGTCACCAGTCTAATGGGTGTAAGATGATATCTCACTGTAGTTTTCATTTGCATTTCCATAATAGCTAGTGATGTTGAACATCTTTTCATGTGCTTTTTAGCCATTGGTATTTCTTTTTTGGAGAAGTGTCTATTCAAATCACTTGCTTATTTTTTATCTTATTTTATATGTTTCCATGATTCTAAAATTTAAGTCATTATACCTTACTTTTATGATGTGGAGATATAGCACACAATAGATGGCACTGAGCATTGTTCATAGTTTAAATGGCAACTTTTCTTTCTTTATTCCATTATGGTGGTACATTCATTGTAATTGATTAACATATTTTGAAGAATTGCCACTAAGCATGGATTATAGTTTACATTGTAGATTACACTCTCTCCCACACAATTCTGTAGGTTATGGTAAGATATATAATGGCCTGTATTTGTCATTGCAATGTCACTTAGGAAAATTCCCAAATCTCCAAAATGCCCCCGTATTACACCTGTTTTTCCTCTCCCTGACCTCAGATCCTCCAGAGACCACCGTCTCTACATCAATGATATAAGTTCTTCCATTGCTAGAATCACAGTAAGTTTAAGGTAGAAAACCAGTAAGTCCACTCTAGTCCATAGTTCATTCCCCAGTCCTGAGGATTCTGGGATGGTGATGCCCACTCCACCTCTAATTGGCCAACGGATGGGACTCATTTGCTTGAAGTTGTAGACTCTCTCAGTTCCTTGGTATGGTGGTTGTCCATCATCACCTCCTTGCTAGTTGTCCTGGGTGAGTCCATTTAACTGGAGAGTAAGTGTTTCAACTACATTGAGGCACAGAGCCCACCTGGCATATGGACAGCCCAAAGATTCAAGTCTCTTGTATATACACTTACAAACTCCAGCATGAAGAATAGGTTCAAATAGAAGGGACAGAACTGTCATTTGTAAGAAACCCACAACTGAGTACAATTCTGTCACACTGGGGAGCACAAACCCCAAAGTAGGGCCCACTGGCAAGGCACCAAACTCATGAGCTATCTGCCCTGACCATAGTGAATTGGTATCCCCAGAGCCTTAAGGAGCCCTGCTATTTGGAATAGTATATAATTTGACAATCAATGAGATCCTACTGAGACTTGCATAAGACTAACCTCTGGAATGCCCCCTTGACTCACTTGGAAGTCTCTTAGCCATATAAACACATTTGTCTTTATATTTTCCCCCTTCTGTCAATATATTTTTCCAGTTACATTGCTAGTTGGTGCTTGGTAGTAATCTCTTGGTGCCAGGGAGGCTCATTCCTGGGGGTCATGTCACATAATGGGGGGAAGATAATTTATATGCTGAGATTGGCTTAGAGAGCAGCAACATTTCAGCAATAAGGATGCTCCCAGGATGCATCTCTTAGGCACACTATAATACTAGGCTACATTTTAATTTCAAGAGTAAAGTTACATAAGCACAGTCATCAATATCAAGGGTCCATCAATGAACCATCCTTGTTCATTAGCCATTGCCTCTGTACTTGGGAAAATGTTGCTGTTCCATTAGAGAATGTGGCAGAACTCCCCAGGATGGGAATTCAATATTCTTTCAGTAATTGTGTGAATCTCCACCCACCATTACAATGTCCCATGAACATTTGAACACATTTATATGCCTTATACGTATGCTCAGGTGAACCTCCTCCCATGTATCCCCCATCTCTGACATCCCCACACAAATGGTCCTCCCCTGCCACAGTTTAACCTTTCTTTGATTCAAAACTTCTTTAAAAAATGAAGCCAATAAAATAGCCAAGTATAATCAATAAGAAAATGAAATAATAATGGTAGTTTTAAAAATAAATAATATGCAAAAAGAATTAAAAAGTAAAAAAAATGGGATAATAAAAAAATGAAAAAATATTTTTAAATTTTTTTGACATTTTGCCTTTCATAATATAAGATCTGTTGTCCTGTATG
Organism: Tolypeutes matacus; assembly: GCA_026826555.1. Taxonomy (NCBI): domain Eukaryota; kingdom Metazoa; phylum Chordata; class Mammalia; order Cingulata; family Chlamyphoridae; genus Tolypeutes; species Tolypeutes matacus. The sequence goes on along the minus strand of JAKSZT010053807.1, from coordinate 1,413,044 downwards.
CACAGTGACATTTTCTTCCATTTATTCCCCCAATGTCTTACTTTTTTTATTTTGTCTTCAAGGAAATTTTAGGTTATAGAAAAGTCACGGACAGAAAATAAAGTTTCCCATATACCCAACATCCTCCCCTTTTCCCCTTTCCCTTATTAATAACATTTTATATGTGGATGGCACATTTGTTACAACTGATGTACAAATATTGAAACATAGCTACCAATCATGGTAAGTGGTTTACATTATGCTTTATATTTTGAACCATACACTTTTATAAATTTTGATGAAACTAAACATGGCCTGTATCCATCATTGCAAGATCATGTAGAACCCTTCCATCACCCTAAAACTGTTGCCTGTTCCATCTATTCTATTCCTCCTTCCCCCTCACCTCAGGACCCAGGGCAATCACCAGGCTTCACTCATTGCAGGACCAGATACATAGTAACTTGCAAAAACACTAAGGGCTAGAAATACTGCTCTGTCTTCCCCTATTGGGTACTGCCCATGCTCTCAAGACACTCCCACCCCTCTATTTGAGAACATAGTGGGCCTCTCCAGGTTGAGATTCCACCAGTTTGCTGGTCATTATGTGGGTCTCCAAGTACTGATATAACACACTATGGCAAGATGAACACTCACACACTCCCTAGAAGCCTGCCCCAGATGCGCCCTGTCCTGAATGCTCCCCACATCCAACATCCTAAACCAGTAATCCTACCTTGCCCTATTGCCAAAAGAGAATTCCCAAAATTGTAGTTTAACGATGTGCCCACTAATTCCCAGTGTTCACCTGCTCCTTCCCCTAAACCCCCCCCCCCAGTTCCATGGACAGTCCAAACCCCCTTCCACACCTTACCCACCTGACATACCTGCACTGCCTAACCCAATAGTAACACTGCACCACTGTCACATCCCTCTACTGCATAACTGCACACTTCCACCTTATCATAGATTTTGCTCTTATGGACATTGGCTCACAGATTTCTCCCTTCCTATTTCCTATAAATCTATTCTTTAAGCCCCCATATTACACTTGATTTTCTCTATCCCTGCCCTCAGAATCTCCAGTGGCCACAGCCTCCACATCAATGGTTTCTGGCTCATGTCTTTTTATAACAAATCACTTTTATTGATACATATTAAGAAAGCATAACTGCAAAGTGTACAATCAAAGGTATTCAGCATAATCACATACCTGTGCATTCATCACTTCGATCATTTTTAGAGCATTTTGATTATTCCAATAACAATAATAGTAGTGATAATACACAAAAACCAACCAAGTAAACAAAACTCATCACCACTCAATCTTTCAGTGCTTCCCCTAATGTACAATGTGGTATTCTGTTCCCTTCTTGCTAGATTATTTGCATTTATATTTTGGAAAACCATCTTATATATACAATATCATACATATTCATATTTTACAGGAGATTTCACTATAGTATACAGTTCCTTGTTATATTTTTAGCTTTGCTGCTGGTAGTATAAGTGTCCTTAGGGTTTCCTTTCAACCACTGTCATACCCGTATAATAGCTCTGCTAGTCCAAAAACACCATGATGTAGCATAACAATTTCCATTCAGTTCCAAAGATTTACAAATAACCTTTTAGCCAATTCTGCACAGATTAGCCATTAGCTTTCCATTCTCTACCCTCATTCAATTTTGTGGTGACCTATATTCTAATTTATAATTTCATGAGTTTACATAATGTATTTAGTCAATAATAGCACAATGATACAGTATTTGTTCTTTTGTGACAGGCTTTCTTCACTCAACATAGTGTCCTCCAGGTTCATCCATATTATCATATGCTTCACTACTTCATTTCCTCCTTATCACTCCATAATATTCTATCGTGTGTATAGAGCACAATTTGTTTATCCATTTATCAGTAGATGGACAACTGGGTTGTTTTCAATTTTCGGCTATCATGAGTAATGCTGTTCTGAACATCAGTGTGCATATGTCTATTTGTATCACTGTTCTCAGTCCTTTTGGGTATATACCTAGTAATAGTATTGCCAGGACACATGGCATGTCTATATTCAACTTCCTTAGAAAATGCCAAACAGTCCTCCGTAGTGGCTGTACAATTCTAAATTCCTAACAACAGTGAATAAGCATTCCTATATTTCTATATCCTCTCCAACATAAACAGTTTTCTGACTGTTCCAGTGTCCAGTTAAATAAGTGTGAAATGATATCTAATTTTAATTTTGATTTGCATTTCCCTAATCGCTAGTGATGTTGAACATTTTTTCATGTGTTTCTTCCCAATTTGTATTTCTTCTTTGGACCGTTGTTTTTTCAAAATTTTAGCCAATTTTCATTGGGTAGTTTGTCTTTTTATTGCTGAATTGTGTGCTCTCTTTATGTATAATGGATATTAAAACCTTAACAGATATGTGATTACTAAATATGTTCTTCCATTTATTTGGTTGTGTTTTCACCCTTTGACAAAGTCCTTTAATGTGCAAAAATGTTTAATTTTAATTTATCTAGTTTTTCTTTTGTTGCTCATGCTTTATGGAAAAATGTTTAGGAAACTACCGTCTACCACAAGATCTTTTGTTTTTCATGATCAAGAGTATTTTATTGGGAAGCGGCTGTGGCTCAATCAGTAGGGCTCCCGTTTACCATATGGGAGGTCACGGGTTCGGTTCCCGGGGCCTCCTGGTGAAGGCAAGCCCGCCCGCACGGCGTGGTTAGCTGACCCAGCGAGCACAAGCAGCACGGGGGGGGGGGGGATAAATGAATAAATAAATAAAATCTTAAAATAAAAAAAAGAGTATTTTATTAAGCAAAAGGTCAATGGGCAATAGGAAAAATCAACTGATGGTCCAAATTTGGGCCTGAAAAAATAGACTGTGGGCCAAATTTGGCCCACCTGCCACTTGTTTTTTGTTTGTTTGTCTTGTTTTTGTAATTTTATTTTTAAATAACAGATTACATAAATGCTACATAAAATATAACGAGGAATCTCATATGTCTGACACCCTAACCCTCCCACACTTTCCCACCTTAACAACATCCTCATTAGTGTGGTACATTTTTTAAAATTGATGAACACATATTGGAGCATTGCTACTAAGTGTGGAATATAGTTTACACTCTGTTCCATGCAATTTTGTAAGTTATGACAGGTGAACATCCTCCCATCCATCCATCGTCACTTACAGCCCACACCAATGATCCACCCCAGCCACAGTTGTGCCCCTTCTGTGATCCAAAACTTCTTCAAAAATGAAACCAACAAAATAACCAAATAAAATTAAAAATGAAATAATAATAGTTTTAAAAATAACAAATAACATATAAAAAATTGAGAAAATTTGAAATAATAATGTTTTAACACTGTCTTTCACCACTGTAAGATCTGTTGTCTTGTATGTGCAGTGACATTTTCTTCCATATATTCCCCCAGTGTAATTTTTTTCATTTTACCTTCAAAGAAACTTTAGGTTACAGAAAAGTCACTTACAGACTAAAGGGGATTCCAATATACCCAACATCCTCCCCCTTTTCCCCTCTCCCTTATAAATAGCATTTTATAAATGTTATGTACACTTTTATAAGTTTTGATGAAATTTTAAATGCCCCGTATCCATTATTACAAGACCTTGCAGAACAACTCCAATGCCCCCAAAATTCCCTAAGTTCCATCTATTTTATTCTTCTATCCCTTTCCCCGTGAGAACTACGCTAACCACTAAGTTTCACTTATTGAAGAATAAGATTCATTGTTACTTGTAATAAAATTGAGGGCTTGATATATTGGTCTGTTGTCTTTTATTAGGCACGGCCTATGTTCTTGACAGACTCTTGCATCTCTATTTGAAAACATAGCAGGAATCCCCACGATAGAAGTTTAATATTTTCTTGTTTATTTTGTATGATATAACACACCTCGACAAGATGAACACCTACATACTCCATAGAAGACTGCCCCAGGTGTTCAATGTCCTGTATGCTGCCCCCTCAACATCCAACAAAGGAAGGCTGCAGCAGTTGCTTTATTGTCTCTTTGAGTTCTGCTCTTTTGGTAACATATTCTATCAGTTTTTATTTGTCTGTGAAGACTTTACAGTCACCCACATTTTCAAAAGACAGCTTTGCAGCTTTACTGGCTACAGAATTCTTGGCCGGTGGTTTTTCTCTTTCAGTACCTTAAATACAGCATATCACTTTCTTCTTGCCTCCATGGTTTCTGATGAGAGGTTGGCACTTAATCTTATCAAGTTTCCCCTGTATGTGATGCTTTGCTTTTCTCTTGCTGTTTCCAGAATCCTCTCTTTATCTCTGATGTTTATCATTCTGAATAGAAGATGTCTCAGGGTAGGTCTGTTCAGACTTATTATGTTTGGGGTGCATTGTCTTTATTGCATAGTGATATTTATGTCTTTCATAAGGTTTGGGAAGTTTTTGGTCATTATTTCCTCAAATATTCTTTCCATTCTCTTTTCCTTCTGGGACACCTATAATGCATATGTTTGTGCATTTCACATTCTTGTTAAATTCCCTGAGACCCTGTTCAAATGTTTCCATTCTCTTCTCTTTCTGTTCTCCTGTCTTTTCCATTTCTGTTGTTCTGTCTTCAAAATCACTAATTCTGTCTTTGAACAATTCAAATCTGCTATTTTATGCCTCAAATGTATTTTTAATCTCATCCATTGTGTCTTCCATTCCCATAAGTTCTGTTAATTTTCTTTTCAGCCTTTCAAATTGTTCTTTATCATCACCAGGTATCTTCTTAATATCTTTTATCTCTTTAGTCACATTTTCTTTCAATTCTTTGAAACGATTGAGGAGAGTAGTGTGATTATCGTTGAACAATTGTTTCAAATTCTGTACCTCTTCAGGATATTTTTTTTTCCTTTATCTGGCCCATCTCTACCTGTTTACTATATAACTTCTAATATTTTGCTGATGTCTAGGCATCTTAATATTTCTCTTTCTTGCATATTTTTTCACAGCTCTACTTTTTATTTCTTTTTTATACCTAAAGAAGCTTTAGATTACATAAATGCTACATAAAAATTATAAGGGATGAGGAGCAGATGTAGCTTAGTGTTTGAGTGCCTGCTTCCCATGTATGAGTTCCTGGGTTCAATTCCCAGTACCTCCTAGAAAAATAAAGGGGATTCCCATACACTCACCCTTTCCCTTTCCCCACATTATCAACCCCATTATCAACATTTATCATTAGTGTGGTTCAATTGTTACAATTGATGAATATATATTGAAACATTGCTACTAACCTTTGTCTATAGTTTTCATGATAGTTTATTGTTTGCACCACACAATTTTATAAGTTTTGACAAAATGTATAATGGCATATATCCATTCTTGCGATGTCATACAACACAATTCCAATGTCCCCAAAATTCCCCATCTTACACCTATTTTTTCCTCTCTCTCTCCTTCAAAACCCCTGGTGGTCACTCCCTTTATATCAATAATGCAAGTTCTTCCATTGCTAGAGTAATTATAAGTGTACTTTAGTCCACAGTTGTATTCCCACCATATGTTTGTCCATTCCTCAATATTGAGAATTTTGGAATGGTGATGACCACTCTGTTTCTGATTGAGAAGGAGCTTAGGTCCAATGAGGCAGATGGTTGAAACTTTCTTGCTTGCAGTTTTGGATACTCTGTTTTTGGAAGGACTTTGCCCATTATCATCCCTTTGTTAGTTGTCATAGTTGAGTCAAGTGGAGTGAAGTGGAGAATAAGTTTTGCAAATCTCCTGAGATTCAGGGTTCAATGGGCATATGAACAGACCAAATATTTAAGTCCCTGGGACATATTTTTAATGAGTATCATGTTAATTATAGGTTCAAATAAAAGAGAAAGAAGAGTCATGTGTAGAGAAATTATAAATGAGTTTAACTCTGTTACACTGGGGAGCATATATCCCAAAGTAAAGCCTACTGACAGGGTTCCAATTTCCTGAGATTTTCTGCCCTGCTATAATGTCTCTAGATGTCTCTAGAGCCCTGAGGGCCCCACTGTTTGAGGCATTGTTTACTGTGGCGGTCAATGAGACCTTATTGATATGTGCATAAGTGGAATGGCCTCTGAATTTTTAAAAAATATCTTGGCCGTAAAAACTCATTTGTATTTAATATTTCCCTGTGCTGGTCAAAGTCTTTTTCCAAATGCATCACTAGTTTGTGCTTCTTAATAATCTCTTGGAGCCAGGGAAGCTTATCCCTGGTTGTCATTTCCTACACCAGGGGAAGATATACATTCATATGTGGAGTTTGGCTTAGGGAAAAACCTGGTTTTCATAGCTCTTCTTTGATATTTGCTTCAACATTTTCTAAGTCTTTAAAATTGCCCAGCATAAGTTACCAAAAGTGTGCCAGTGGCTCACTAATGGGGCACAGATTTTTTCCCAGGAGTTAGAATACAGAGACAACCAAAAGCCTTTTGTCTGTCAAATTTCCAGACCAGCCAGCAGATGGCACTCATCAGTGCACCTTTCCATGGAGAGGAAATCTCCATTTTCCTGTGATTTGGATTCCAAGATTCCAAGTGTGCTCTGGCTGGCCAAATTCACTGCAAAAATTCCCTGACTCCCCCTCCTTTTTCTCTTGTAACAGCTGACAGGTAGGGAGAGTTCGGTTCCCTTCTCAGCTACAGTGAACCAAGTGTTTTAACTCTGCTTAATATCTTGAGGGTGGAGGAGGGGTGCCCTTCCCAGCCATCCTGGGTGTTTGGTAAATTCACGTTTGATCTTTCAGGCTCTTCTTCTCTCTGTCCCTCAACCTCCTGGGAGTTGTATAGCACTTTCCTTGTCTGTTAGACCCAAGGGCCATTCCTTCTGACAGTTTTTAGTTCTTTCTCATTTGCTTTTGTGAGAGAGTTAAGCTCTGCCTAACTAGTCTGATGCCATCATCCCACAATACACTCTCTTGTGTCAATTTTTGTATGTTGTATTGTTAGCAAAATGCTCTGGGTTCTGGGCTTCTAGATTCTTGGCTTATGTCACACATAAAAGAATTTAAGGACATGCCATATGGCAGGCAAGAGAGTAAAGAGTTTCTTAAGAAACAAGAAAAGAGTACACAATCTGAGACATGGATTGCTGGCATGCTACAGGGTGAGTGCACGCATGTGGCCTCAGGTTAGACTTTTTAAGACTTTACACCTTCCCTTTTCTAATGCTGAGTAGGGTCCCCAGCTGCTTGTTGCTCTGATTGTTTGCCCCACTTGTTAGATCTCAGAGGGCCAATGAGGAGGCCTGTTGTTTGTAGGTAACTGGGGATTCCCTGTGACTCTGAAAAGTGTTCCAAATGAGACCTCATGGCCAGAGCCTCATGGGGTCTTTCTGGCTTTGTTCTTTAGTAGCAGCCTTCCCATCAGGAGGTTTCTGGGCATGACCTCATGGCCATGTTCTCCGCCAGTCATGTTCTCTGCCAGGTCTCAGGTGCATCCCCCCTTTCCCTATACTAACCTGCCTCAGTATTTTTCAAAAAGTTTGGCCATTTCATCTTAATTTTTTATTTTTGTAATTAACTTTTAACAACATTCTCTGATTATTCTTTAAATGTCTGTAGACTTATATGGTGACAATCTCTTTTTAATTTCAGATATTATTAATTTGTTTTCTCTTTCTTTTTTGCTTGACCAGGCTTCCTATAGATTCCTGTTAATTCTTTTCAAAGATATTTTGTCTTTGTTCATTTTCTCTATTGTGTGTTTCTGTATTATTTACCTTTGTATTTATCTTTATTACCTTTCTTCATCCACATATATTGGGTATACTTTGCTCTTATTTATCAACTGTTTTAATGTAAAAACTTAGCACAATGGCTTTTTAAAATATATATATATATATATATTTTTTTTAAAAGGTGCTGAGATTACCCAGATACTACACAGAAATTACAGGGATTCCCAAGTTCCCCACCTCCCACACCTCCCACAACATCCCACACAAACATCCTTCATTAGTGTGGCACACCACCCGCAATGGACACACACATCCTGGGGCCTTGTCACCAAGCATAGACCACAGTTCACATTGTAGACCACACTTTCTCCCACACAGTTCCGCATGGTATATGCTGATTTAAAATGGTCTACATCTGTCACCGGAACACCACCCAGAACAACCCCCAAGTCCTGAAAAAGTCACTGTCTTTCAACTGCCCTTCCCCTCCTTGCCCCGAAAGCATCCAGGGGCCACCAGCTCCACCTCACTGCTATAACCTCTTCCATTGCTTGAATCACAATATGTCCACAACAGAATACCATTAAGTCCACTCTAGTCCATAGGTCTTCCCCCAATCCCGAGGGGACTGGGAAGGTGACGTCCACTCCAACTCCAAGTGAGAGAAGGATTACATCCCATGGATAAAGTGGATGGGATTATCCTGCCTGCAGTTGCAGACCCTCTCCATTCCCTGGGATGACCGCTGCCCATTGTTGTCTCCTCGCCAGGTGACTTGGATGAGTCCATTGAGCTGCAGGGTAGGAGTTGCAGCTCCACCGAGAGTCCAGGCACAGCTGGCACATAGGTAGCCCAGAGGCTCCAGTCTCTGGAAGTACACCTAAAAATTCCAACATCACATATAGGTTTGAATAGAAGGGACTTTTGGACCATGTGCAGGGAGGACTTATTTGAGTTCAACTCTGTCACTCTCAGGAGCACAGATTCCAAAGCAGAGCCCACTAATAAGACATCAATCTCTGGGGCCATCCCCCCTTATATAAGACCTGGGTTTCTCCAGAGCCCTCAGGAACCCCTCTGTGTGGGGTGATATCCACTTTGCTGTTCCATGAGATCCTACTGAGGTGTACATAAGTGATACCTCTGGGATGACCTCCCGACATTCTTTAAAGTCTCTTACCCACATGAACTCATTGGTCTTTACCTTTCCCCCTGTTATTCAAGGTCTTTTTCCAATCCAGTTGGCACTTGGTATTAACCCTTCATTGCCAGGGAGGCTCATCCCCGGGAGTCATGTCCCACAATGGGGGGAAAGTAATGCATTCACATGCTGAGTTTGGCTTAGAGAGAGGCCACATTTGAGCAACAAGGAGGCTCTGAGGTGGCAACCCTTAGGCACCCCATAACAGTAAGCTAAGTTTCAATTACAAGAGCAAAGACTCATAAGGCTAGTCATCAATAACAAGAACCCATCAGTGGGCCATCCTCTTTTGCCAGACACTGCCCCTGCACTCAGGGGACTATTGTTGCTCCCTTGGAGAATTAGACAGAGCTCTTCAGGCTGGGAATTAAGATTCCCTCATTTATTGAGTGATTGTCTACCCACCGTGACCATGCCCCATCCCTTGATCATTTGAACAATTTTATATATTTTTCATGTATATTCAGATGAACTTATTCCCATGAATCCCCCATCCCCCAGTCATCCCCCAGACACCCCCCACCAATGTTCCTCTGCAGTCCCCATTGTAACCCTTCTGTGATCTAAACCTTCCTTGAACATGAAGCCCATATAATAACCAAATAAAACTAATAGGAAAAATAAATACTAATGATAAGCTTAAATGCAAGAGATAAGTAGAAGGAAACTCAGGAAAAAAAACTAAACCAAAAATAAAATATAATTAGCGGATTGGGACATTCAAAAAAATGGAAACAAAAAACAAAAAAATTATTCCTTTTTCCTTTTATCACTGTATTTTGGGATGTCCAGTGTACCATGACATCTTTCCCCTCTCATTCCCCAGTGTTTCCCAAATTTTCAGTTAATTTTCAAAGAACTTTCAGGTAACAGCAAAGTCACACACAGAATTCTAGAGACTCCCACATACCCAACCTCCCTCCCCCTTCCCCACCCCATATTAAAACATTTTTTTTTTTATGGATGTTAGCATTGTTATAACTGTTATACAGATAGTAAATATAGCAACTAAACATTGTCAATGGTTTACAGTATAGTTTACAATTTAGACATTACAGTTTAATAATTGTTTATGATATTTACCATGTCCTGTGTCCATTATTGTAAGGAAATGAAAAACCTATCCCATGACCACTAAATACCTCTTTTAATCTTAACTGTTCCATTCTCCCCATCCCCCTGGGGCATATGACACTCCCTTGTCTTGACTTATGGCACGGCAAGATTCATAGTTACATGCCCTGTGTATTCCAACATGCCTTCCTAATCTACCCACCTGTCAACCCTGCACTTCTAATCCCAGTAATATCACTACCCATCTGTCCTATCCTTCAATATGCAACTATACTCTATACCTTTACCATAGATTATGTCCATAGGGGTGATGGCTCAAAGCCTACTCTTCTCTTTCTCTCCCTTGTTAATCTATCTTTCAGACAATGGTTCTCAGAGATTGCTTATTTTCCTCACTTCAAATCAATGAGGTCATATATTGTTCATCCTTCAATGCCTGGCTTCCTTCACTCTACATAAGGTCTTCAAGATTCATCCACCTTATTCCGTGTATTAGCACTTTATTCCTTCTAAGAGCTGAGAAATATTACATTGTATGTATGTACCACATTTTGCTTATCGATTCATCTGTTGGAATCAGCACCGGGGCTGATGCTGATTCCAACTATTGGCAAGTGTGAACAATGCCGCTGTGACCATTGCTGTGCATATATCTGTTCTTGTCTTTGCTTTCAGTTCTTCTGGGTATATATCCAGCAGTGGAATTGCTGGATCATACAGAAGATCTACTGTTAGTTTTCTGAGGAACCGCCAAACTGTCCTCCACAGTGGCTGGAACATTCCACAATCCCACCAGCAGTGGATGAGGGTTCCTATTCCTCCACTTCCTCTCCAACACTTAGAGTCTGCTGTTTTTTTAATAGCTGTCATTCTGATGGGTGTAAGATGGTATCTCATTGTAGTTTTGATTTGCATTTCCCTGATAGCAAGCGATGTTGAGCATTTTTTCATGTGCTTTTTAGCCATTTGTGTTTCTTCCTTGGAGAAGTGTCTTTTCAGTTCACTTGCCCATTTTTTAAATGGGTTGTTTGTCTTTTAATTTTCAAAGTGTAGGTTTCTTTATATATGCTGGATATTAGGCTCTTAACAGATATATGGTTGCCAAATATTTTCTCCCATTGGGTAGGCTGCCTTTTTATTTTCTTAATAATGCCCTTTGAGGTGCAGAAGTTTTTAATTTAGAGGAAATCCCATTTATCTATTTTTTCTCTTGCTGCTTGTGCTTTGGCTGTGAGGTTCATGAAACAATTCGTATTACAAAGTCCTGTAGATGCTTCCCTACATTATCTTCCAAGGTCTTTATGGTTGGGCTCTTATATTTAAATCTTTGATCCATCTTGAGTTGATTTTTGTATGAGGTGTGAGATGGCATTCTTCTTTCATTCTTTTGGATATGGACATCCAGTTTTCCAAGCATCACTTGTTAAAGAGACCATTCTCTCCCAACTGAGTTGGCTTGGTAACCTTGTCGAATATCAGATGACTGTATATGTGAGGATCTATATCAGAACTCTCAATTCAATTCCATTGGTCAGTAGGTTTATCCTTGTGTCAATACCATGCAGTTTTGATCACTGTAGCTTTGTAGTATATTTTATTTTATTTTATTTTATTTTATTTTATTTTATTTTTATTATGGGTAAAAATCAAAATTCTCACAATACATACAAACATTTGCAAAATGATATATAAATATATATGCATATATGTCTATTTCCTTACAAAAATGTTATTTATATATATATATATATATATATATTTTAAGAGGTGCTTAGATTACCCAAAATATTACACGGAACCCACTGGGATTCCCATGTTGCCCACCTCCCACACCTCCCACCACATCCCACACAAACATCTCCCACAGTGTGGCCCACCACCCTCAATGAACTTACACATCCTGGAGCCTTGCCACCAACCATAGACCACAGTTCACACTGTAGACCACACTCTCTCCCACTCAGTTCTCGGGTAGTGTGATGCCCCCAACTTCATTTTTCTTTTTCAATATGTCTTTGGCAATTTGGGGCCCCTTATCTTTCCAAATATATTTTGTGGTTAGTTTTTCCAGTTCCTTAAAGAAATATAGTGTTGATTTTTATTGAGATTGCATTAAATCTGTAGATTAGTTTGGGTATGATAGACATCTTGATGATGTTTAGTCTTCCTATCTATGAACAGGGAATATTTTTCCATTTATTTAAGTCTTCTTTGATTTCTTTTAACAGTGTTGTGTAGTTTTCTGTATATAAGTCTTTTACATCTTTAGTTAAATTTTTTTCTAGGTATTTGATTCTGTTAGTTACTTTTGTAAATGGCATTTTTTTCTTGATTTCCTCCTCAGATTGCTCATTATTGGTGTACAGAAATGCTCCTGCTTTTTGGGCATTGATCTTATAGCCTGCAACATTACTGAACTCTTTTATAAGTTCTAGGAGCTTTGTTGTAGATTTCTCAGGGTTTTCTATGTATAGGATCATGTCATCTGCAAATAATGAAAGTTTTACTTCTTCTTTTCCAATCTGGATGCCTTTTATATCCTTTTCTTGCCTCAGTGCTCAAGCAAGTACTTCTAAGACAATGTTAAATAGGAGTGGTGATAGTGGGCATCCTTGTCTTGTCCTGATCTCAGAGGGAAGGCTTTTAGGATTTCACCATTGAAGATGATGTTAGCTTTGGGTTTTTTCATATATCCCTTTATCATATTCAGATAGTTTCCTTCTATTCCTATCTTTTGCAGTGTTTTTATAAGTAAAGAGTGCTGTATTTTGTCGAATGCTTTTTCTCCATCTATGGAGATTATCATGTGATCTTTTTCTTTCAATCTGTTCATGTGGTGTATTACATTGATTGATTTTCTTATATTTAACCATCCGTGCATACCCGGGATGAAACCCACTTGGTTATGGTGTATAATCTTTTTGATTTGTATGTGATTTGGAAGTATTTTCTTGAGGATTTTAGCATCTAGGTTCATTAGAGAAATTAGTCTGTTGTTTTCCTTTCTAGTGGTATCTTTGTTTGGTTTTGGTATTAGGGTAATGTTGGCATCATAGAATGAGTTAGGCAATATTCCTTCTACTTCTATTTTTTGGAAGAGCTTAAGTAGAATTGGTGTTAGCTCTTTCTGGAATGTTTGTTAGAATTCAGCTGTGAAGCCATCTGGTCCTGGGCTTTTCTTAGTTGGGAGGTTTTTGATGACTGATTCTATATCTTTACCTGTAATTTTTCTGTTGAGTTAATCAATTTCTTCTTTCAACAATGTCGGTTGTTTGTGCATTTCTAGAAACTTTTCCATTTCCTCTAAATTATCATTCTTGTTGCCATGAAATTTTTCAAAGTATCCTCTTATGATACTCTTTAATTCTGTGGGGTCATTAGTGATATCCCTTTGCTCATTCCTTATTTTGTGTATTTGCATCTGTTTTTTTTTTTTTTTTCTTTGTTAGTCTGGCTAAGGGTTTATCAACTTTATTGATATCTCGAAGAACCAACTTTTGGTTTTGTTTATTTTTTTCTAGTGCTTTCTTATTCTTTATTTCATTTAGTTCTGCTCTAATCTTTGCTGTTTTATTCTTTCTACTTCCTTTAGGTTTAATTTGTTGTTGTTTTTCCAATTCCTCCAAGTGTGCAGTTAGGTCTTCAATTTTAGCTCTTTCTTCTTTTTAAATATATTTATTTATGGCTATGAACTTCCCTCTCAGGACTGCTTTTGATGCATCCCATTGGTTTTGATATGTTGTGTTGTTGTTTTCATTAGTTTCAAGGTAGTTACTGATTTCTTTTGAGATTTCCTCCTTGACCCACTGTTTGTCTAAGAGTGTGTTGTTTAACTTCCTATTCCTTGTGCCTAGCCTGTTTCTTTGGCCCTTAGTGATTTCCAATTTCATTCCATTGTGATCAGAGAAATTACTTTGTATAATCTCAATCTTGCTGAATTTATTGAGAGTTTTTCTGTGGCCTAACATGTGGTCTATCTTGGAGTATGATCCATGTGAACTCGAGAAGAATGTAAATCCTGCTGTATTTGGGTGTAGTATTATGTTTATGTCTATTAAGTCCAGGTCCTCTAATGTATTGTTGAGAGTTTTTGTTTCTTTGTTGATTCTCTGTCTAGATGTTCTGTTTAATGATGATAATGGTGAATTAATGTCCCCCGCTATAATTGTAGAGGCATTTATTTCTCCACTTAACTTTTCCAGAGTTTGCCTCACGTATTTTGAGGCACCCTGATTAGATCCGTTAATGTTTATGATTGTTTTCTCCTCTTGAGAGATTACCCCTTTTTACTAATATATAGTGTCCATCTTTGTCTCTTAAAATAGTTTTGCATTTAAGTCTATTTTGTCTGATATTAGAAGAGCTACTCCTGCCATTTTTTTTGCTATTGTTAGCTTGTAAAGTTGTTTTCCAGCCATTTACTTTCAGCCTCTTTGAATCCCTGGGTCGAAGGTGGGTTTCTTGTAGACAGCAAATAGATGGATCATATTTCTTTATCTATTCTGCCAGTCTGTGTCTCTTGAGTGGTGAATTTAATCCATTAACATTCAGTGTTATTACTCACAACGAATTTCTTACTTCAGCCATATTTTCTTTGGATTAATGTATGTCATATGTTGTTTTGTTTCTGTTTTTGTCTTTTTAGTTGTTTTTAAACTCTCCTCCAACTCTTTCTCCCTTGATTTTTCCTTTCAACTTGTAGAGATTCCTTTAGTATTTCTTGCAGTGCTGGTTACTTATTGACAGACTCTCTTATTTTCTGTTTATCTGTAAATATTTTTAACTCCCCATCATTTTTGAATGCCAGTTTTGCTGGATAGAGAATCGTTCTTGGAAGATTTTTTCTTTTAGTACTTTGACTATATCATACCACTGTCTTCTTTCCTCCATGGTTTCAATGAGAAATCAGCACTTAATCTTATTGTGCTTCCCTTGTATGTGATGGTTTTCTTTTCTCTTGCTGCCTTGAGTATTTTCTCTTTGTCTTGAGCATTGGACATTTTGACAAGTATATGTCTTGGACTTGGTCTGTTGGGCCCACCACGCTCAATGGACTTACACATCCTGGGGCCTTGCCACCAACCATAGACCACAGTTCACATCGTAGACCACACTCTCTCCCACACAGTTCTGAGTGGTGTGTGCTGATTTAAAATGGCCTACATCCATTGCCACAATGGTATATTTTAATTATACCAAGGTATCATCTCCTATATCAGTATTCATTTTTGTGTAGTTCAACGTCTAGCTGAGAGAGGTGTTAAAATATTCTGAAATTTTAAAATTCTATATTTCTTTCTTTGTTTCTGTCCATTTTGGCTTCATGTATTTTACTGCAATTAAACATATACGTATTTATAATTAAGTATTCCTATAATGTTATCACTCTAACCAAAATGAAATTTATGTAGTTATCTTTTGCAATACTTTATGATTAAAGTCTAGTTTAGCCTATAATAAAATAGAAACCCCATCATTATAATGCTTACTGTTTAATTTTATTTCAAACTATGGGTGTCTTTATATTTAAAGAGTGACAATTACAGGAAACATATAGTTATAATCTGGTTTTGATCCACTGTGTTAATATCTGCCATTTTATTTAATTACTTATTTATTTAATTTTTTAACAAATTAATTTTATTGATACGTATTAATAAAGCATACAATTCATCCAAAGTGAGCAATCAATGTTATTTCATATAATCACATATTTCTACATTCATCACTTCAATCATTATTGCATCATTTTCATTATTTCCATTATAATAATGAACAATAAACAGACAAACAAGAAAATTCTACACCTCTCAATCTCTCTATGTTTCCCCTGTTATACATAGCTGGTACTTCTGGCTATTCTTGCACAATTATTTATTTATTTATTTAAAAAATTTATAGAGATATATTCACATACCATATCATCTATCCAAATTGTATAATCAATGGCTTTTAGTATATCATAATATTGTGCATTCATCACTCCAAAATTTTAGAACAATTTCATTCCTTCAAAAATAATCTACACCCCTTAACATTCCTTCCCTAGCCCTACATAACCATTAATCTAATTTCATCTTTATAAATTGATTTATATTTACATTTTATATAAATGGATTTATGCAATATATTGTACTTTGTGTCTGGATTCTTTCATGTAACATAATGTTTTTTGTCTGATATCATGATTTTTTAAATATTATCATATATTTGTTCAGCTTCAAAGAAACTCAGTCTTATATATGCAATGTTACCCTATTCATATTTCACATGCGATTTTGCTATACTATACATTTCCTTGTTGAAATTTTAAACTTTTCTTTTAGTAATATACACGACTTTAGACTTTCCTTTAAACCACTTTCATACCCATTTAATAATACTGTTAGTTACAAACATTAAGTTGGGCTTTCACCTTTTCTACTCATTTTCAAAGATTAACACACATCTTTTTACCAAATTGTGCACAAGTTAACCATCAGCTTTCCACTTTTTAAACTCATTCTATTTGCTGGTGACACATAATCAAGTTAGTTATACCATGAGATTACACAAAATATTTATTTCATAGAAGTGCAATCATACAGTATTTGTCCTTTTGTGCCTATCTTCCTTCACTCAATGTAATGTCCTCCTGGTTCATCCATATTGTCATGTTTTACAACTTAAATTTTTCTTACCACTGCATTGTGTGAATACTGCACACTTTGTTTATCCATTCTTCAGTTGATGGACACCTGGGTAGTTTCCAACTTTTGGCTATCATGAGTAATGCTCAGACATCGGTGTGTAGAAGTCTGTTTGTGTCACTGCTCTCAGATCTTCTGGGTACATACCTAGTACTGATATTACTGGTTCACATGGCAAATCTATATTCAACTTCTATAGGAACTGCCAAAAAGTGCTCCACAGTGACTCTACCATTCTACATTTCCACAAACAGTGAATAAGTGTTTCTCTCCAATACTTGTAGTTCCAAAACTGCCTTTAAATAATTGCAATCTGATAGTAATGAAATGATATCTCATTACAGTTGTGATATGCATTTTCTTACTCGCTAGTGATGTTGAACATTTTTTATGCTTTTTGCCATTTGTATTTCTTCATTGGACAAGTGTCAATTCAAATCTTTGTCCATGTTTTCATTTGGTCGTTTGTCTTTTTATTGTTGAGTTGTATCATCTCTTTATCTATCTTGGATATTAAACCTATACTGGACATGTGATTTCCAAATATTTTCTTCCTTTGAGTTGATGCTTTTCACCCTTTTGAAAAAGCTCGGTGAGGTGTAAAAGTGTTTAATTTCGGGGAGGTCTCATTTATCTACTTTTTTTCTTTGCTGTGCTTGCTTTGGAGGTAAAGTCCAATAAAACACCACCTACCACAAATCCTTTAAGATGTTTCTCTACATTTTCTTCTGATATTTTCATGATCCTGGATTTTATATTTAGGTCTTTGATCCATTTCTATTTGAATTTTGTATACAGTGTGAGATACTCATCCTCTTTCAATCTTTTGGTTATAGATATCTAGTTCTCTCAGCACTATTTGTTGAAGAGACTGTTTTTTCTCATCAACATGGACTTAGTACTTTTGTCAAAAACCAGTTGTCTGAAGAGATGAGGGTTTATTGCTGGACTCTCAATTCTATTCCATTAATTGATGTGTTTATCTTTATGCCAATACCATGCTGTTATGACCAATGTAGCTTTGTAATATGTTTCAAGTTCAAGCAGTGTAATTCTTCCCATGTTGCTCTTTTTTTTTTTTTTTTAGAATGCTTTAGGGTATTCAGGGCACTTTTCCTGTAAAATCAATTTGGTAAATACCTTTTCTATTTCTGTAAAGTAGGCTATAGGAATTTGGTTGGTATTGCATGAAGCTATAAATCAATTTGCATAGGATTGGCATCTTCACAATATTTAGCCTTCCAATCCATGAACATGGAATGTCTTTCCATTTATTTAAGGCTTCTTTGATTCATTTAGCCGCGTTTTGTATTTTTCTGCATCTGGATCGTGTACTTCTTTGGTTAAATTGATTCCTAGAACTGTGGTCTATGGTTGATGGAAAGCCCCAGGATGTGTAAGTCCATTGAGGGTGATGGGCCACACTTGTGGGAGATGTTTGTGTGGGATGTGGTGGGAGGTGTGGGAGGTGGGGAACATGGGAATCCCGGTAGGTTCTGTGTAATATTTTAGGTAATCTAAGCACCTCTTAAAAAAAATAATATATATATATATATATATAAACATTTTTGTAAGCAAATGCACATATATGCACATATATTTATATATATCATTTTATCAATATTGGTATGTATTCTGAAAATTTTTATTTTTACCCACAATAAAAAATAAATTAATTAAAAAAAAATTGATTCCTAGGTATTTGAATCTTTTTCTTGCAACTGTAAATGGATTTTTCCCCTGATTTCCTCCTCAGGTAGTTCAATACTAATATACAGAAACATTACTGATTTTTGCGTGTTGATCTTGTATCTCACCAATTTGATGAACTCATTTATTAGCTCAAGTAGCTTTGTTGTAGTCATTTCAGAATTTTCTAAATATAGGATCATGTCATCTGCAAATAGTGATAATTTTACTTTTTCTTTTCCTATTTGGATGTCTTTTATATTTTCTCTTCTCTAATTGCTCTAGCTAGAAGTTTTAGTACTATATTGAACAACAAAGGTGACAGTAGACAACCTTGTCTTGTTCCTGATCTTAGAGGGAAATTTTTAAACCTTTTCCCATTGAGTATGATGTTGGTTGTGGGATTTTCATATATGCCTTTATCACATCGAGAAATTTTCCTTCTATTCCTATTTTTTGAAGTGTTTATCAAGAAAGGATGCTGGATTTTGTCAAATGCCTTTTCTATATCAAACAAGATGATCATGTGGGTTTTTCTTTTTTTTCAAATATGGTGAATTACATTGATTGATTTTTTTATATTGAACTGTACTTGCATACCAGGTATAAATCCCACTTGGTCGTGATGTATCAGTCTTTTGATATGCTGCTGGATTCTATTTGCAATGTATTCTTGAGAATTTTTGCATATATGTTCATTAGAGAGATTGGTCTGTAATTTTCTTTTCTTGTAGTGTCTTCATCTGGCTTTAGTATTAGGGTGATGTTGAGTTCATAAAATGTGTAATTTTCCTTCCTTTTCAATTTTTTGCAAGACTTTAAACAATATTGGTGTTAATTCTTCTCAAAATGCTTGGTAGTATTCACCTGTGGAGCCATCTGGTCCTGGACTTTTCTTTGTTGGCAGATTTTTGATGACTGATTTGATATCTTTAAATGTGATTGGTTTTTTAAGTTCTTGTATTCCTTTCAGTGTCAGAGTAGGCTGTTTGTGGGCCTCAAGAATGTGCCCATTTCATCTAGGTTGTACAGTTTGGTGGGATACAGTTTCTCATAATATCTTCATGATCATTTTAATTTCTGTGCAGTCAGTTTTACCTTCTCCCCTTTCATTTCAGATTCTGTTTCTTTGCATCTTCTCTTTTTCCTTTTTATTCTAACAAAGTGTTTCCATTTGATATTATTTATGAACTTCAAAAAGTGATATTGATTTTGTTTGTAAACTGGTCTGTTTCTCTGGGTGTGATACCTTTTGATTGTATTAGGTTCAACTGAGACATCTGATTAAATTATGTTAAGATCAGGGATTTGATCGAACCACCTCATTTGAGTGCTACTCAAGGTTGAGTCTCAGCCCCATTGGGCTGATAAAACAGACTCTCACCCAGAAATGGACACAGAGAAGAAGAACACAGAGGAAGAAAGACAGCTTATTAGACAGGATCCTGAGACCTTGAGAAGAGAGACGAGGCTGATTGTCTACAGCTTACTTTGTGAAGAGAACAGAGCAACTGAGTTCAGAAAGAAATGAACCCCAAGAAGACAGATGAGTCTTATGCCAGCCTACAGCTGAGATCAGAAGAAGCTGAGTTCTCAGAGCCTTAAGAGGAAAGAGGATGGCTGAACCTTCACAGACATTACCCAACAACTTGTGTCAACACATGGCAACAGATTTTGGGTGAGAAAGTAACTCTTAAATAATCTTGATTTGGACTCTTTTGGACCTTGTGATTGTATGCTTCTACAGCAAATAAATACCCTTTATAAAAGCCAACAGATTTCTGCTATTTTGCATCAGCACACCTTTGGCTGACAAATACACTAAGATTTTTTCAATTTTATTGATCTTAAACTACCAGCTCTGGATTTTGTAGATTTTCTATATTTTCTGTTCTCAATTTCATTTATTTCTGCTCTAATCTTTATTATTTCTTTCTTTCTCCTTGCTTTGAGAATGTTTTTTTTTTCCCTAGTTCCTCCAGTTGTTTGGTTAGTTCTTTGATTTTAGCCCATTTCTTTTTTAATATAGGCATTTAGGGTTATAAATTTCCTTCTCAGGACTGTCTTCTATGTATCTCATGAGTTTGATAAGTTGTATTCTCCTTTTAATTTGCCTCAATATATTTACTAATTTCACTTACAATTTCTCTTTGACCCACTGATTATTTGGGAGTGTGTTGTTTAACCTCCACATTTTTGCGAATTTACCTCTTTCCTGTCTATTATTGATTTCCAGTTTCATTCCATTATGATCTAAGAAGGTGCTTTGTATAATTTCAATCTTTTTATATTTACTGAGAGCTTCACTGTGAATTAACATGTGGGCTATCCAGGATAAAGATCCATAAGCACTTGAGAAGAATGTGTAATCTGCTGAGTTTGGGTGCAACGTTCTGGTTATGTCTGTTAGGTGCTGCTTTTTTCTCATATTTTTCATGTTGTCTGTTTCCTGGTGAATCTTCTGTCTAGTTGTTCTATCTAATGTTGTCAGTGGGGTGTTGAATCTCCAACTATTATTGTAGAGACGTCTATTTCTCCCTTCAGTTTGGGCCAAGTTTGCCTCATGTATTTTGGTATAACATGGCTAGATGCATAGATATTTATGACTGATATTTCTTCCTGGTCGATTGTCCCTTTTATTAATATATAATTATCTTCTTTATCTCGTAATCTTTTTTGGCATTTAAAGTATGTTTTGCCCGGTATTAGTAGAGCTACCTCTGCTCTTTTATAGCCACTATTTGCATGGAGTATCATTTTCCAACCTTTAACTTTCAGTCGGTTTGTATCCTTGGGTTTAAGTTGATTCTCTTGTAGGCAAAATATGGATGGCACATTTTCATTATCCATTCTTTTAACCTATATCTCTT
The DNA here is from genome assembly GCA_026826555.1 of Tolypeutes matacus. Taxonomy (NCBI): domain Eukaryota; kingdom Metazoa; phylum Chordata; class Mammalia; order Cingulata; family Chlamyphoridae; genus Tolypeutes; species Tolypeutes matacus. The sequence goes on along the minus strand of JAKSZT010053807.1, from coordinate 1,391,842 downwards.
GATTGGGGTATGTAATTCATTCATATTCAATGATATTACTGTAAATGTATTATTTACCTTCATCATTTTATTCTTTGGTTTTCATATGTCATTTTATTTTCTTCTGTCTTTTTACTCTTTGGATACCCTTTCTGCTATTCTTCCTTCTACACTCTCCTTAAAGCCTCTCTCTCCTGTCTTTTTCTTTCAGGCTGTAAGGCTTCCTTTAATATTTCCTGCAAAGTTTGATTATTTTTTATAAAAATCTCTCAATTTCTGTTTGTGAATGTTTTAAACTCACCTTCACATTTGAAGAAGAATTTTCCTGGATAAAAGATTTGTGGATGTTACTTTATCACTTTCTGTAGCCTAATTTTGTCGTAATTTTCTTTCTGTAACCTGATTGTCTTCTTGCCTCCATGGTTTCTGAAGAATAATCTGCCCTAAGTCTTACTGCACATCTCTTGTATGTGATGGTTTGCTTGTCTCTTGCTTCTCTCAGAATTTTCTTTTTATCTTTTGTGTTTAACATTCTGAATAGTGTGTGTCTTGGAGTAGGTCTATTCACATTTATTTTGATTAGGGTACCCTGCACTTCATAGACATGCAAGTTCATTTATTTTGTGAGAGTTGGAAAATTTTCAGCTATTATATCCTCAAATACGTTTTCTGCCCCATTTCCCTTCTCTTGTCCTTCTGGAACTCTCATGAAATGCATGTTGTTACATTTCATGTTATCATTCTAATCCCTGAGCCTCTGCTCTACTTTTTTCCATTCTTTTCTCCCTGTTATTTTCTCTCTTCAATTCCAGCTGTTCTATTTTCTGTTTCACTTATTCTTTCTTCTATCATTTCAAGCCTGTTGCTGTATGTTCCTAATGTGTTTTTGATCTCAACTTTTGTGTCTTTCATCCCTATTAGGTGTGTTACTTTTTTACTCAGGTTTTCAAATACTTCTTTGTGCTCACTCAGTGTCTTCTTGATGTCCTTTATCTCTTTTGCCATATTGTCTTTCAACTCATCAACTGATTTTGGAAATTTGTTTGAATCTCATTGAATAGTTGTCTCAGATCCTGTGTCTTATCTGAGTTTTTAATATATTCCTTTTCTTGGGCCATGTCTTCCATTTCCTTAGTGTGGCTTGTAATTTTTTGCTGATGTCTAGGCATCTGATTATGGTGGTGAGTTTATTCAGATGCACAATTTCTTTCTCTTTCATAGAGTTTTAGTGGTGGGAGGCTGTGTGTTACTGCTGTTATTTTATTCTTGGTTTAACCTGTTCTGTGTCTTTAGAATTGTACATGTTATTTACTCAAATCTGGGCACTGTACCCATCAATGGGTTACAGCCTCGCTTCCTAGTTTCTTGGGAGGGAAGCTGTAAAAGCCAGAAAAAGCATCTCTTACTTATTTACTTTTAATTTTCTCAAGTGCACTTCTTTGGTCTGCCAGCAGATGGAACACTTTGACAGCCCTTTCAGTTCAATGCTTGGTCAAAGTGTGTTTGCTGTAACACAGACTGGGTCAATGTGACAGAGGTTTCTGCCTGGGTACTAAGAACCTCATAATTCAATCTTTCTCAAAGGCAGTTCTCCCAGCTTTGCTGAAAGCTCCCTCACTTTTCCCAACTAGGAAGTAATTACACTCCCCTCTGCATCCTCAACAAGTCCTGGTCACTAGAGAGGGATATTGAGATGTTTGAGTTTCTAGTCCCTTGCCAGCTCCCAAGGCAAATAATGGTGTGGCCCCACTCAGCCTAGAAAAGCTCACAGGACTCAGTAGACCAAATTTGTGGGTCAAAACCTGTGTCAGTCTTAGGCTGTGTCCCTCTCTCTCCCCTTTCCTAGAGAGGTGGTTCACTGGGCCCTCCTTCATTTGTAGTCACCAGCGCCAAAGCTTGAGAATTCAAAACTGTCTATAGTGTGGGGGATGGTGCCAGCATTTACAGCTATGGCTTTTTTCTTTCTAGGAAGTACCAAGGAAAGAACCCAGGACATTATACATGGGAAGCAGGTGCTCAACCACTGAGCTACCTCTGCTTCCCAATGAGAGTTGTTTTTTCGATTTGTTTTTGTTCTTCAGATGCACTGAGAATCGAACCTGGAACCTCATATATGGGAAGCAGGCACTCAACCACTTGAGCTACATCTGCTCCCCAACAGCTGCAGCTTTTAACTCGGTTTTGCCATTACCATTCTTTTCCTTTTTGCTTCTCTGCTCTGGGTGGTGTTCAGCCTTTTCTGGTGTCCTAAATCCTAGAAGATTCTTTTCCAAGCTGTTTCTGCCTATCTTTTAGATGTTTTTCTGGGAGAGAAGAGTCCAATGCCTTTTTAGTCCATCATCTTCCCGCTATTTGTTTACTTTTAATTAGGAAAATTGGGTTCTTACAAAACAATCATTAATAACATAGAGGACTCCTATACATCACTCCACCAACAGCACTTTGCTTTCTTGTGGAAAATTTGTTAAAAAGGATGAAAGAAAATCATCAACATATTACTGCTAACTCTTGTCTATAGCTGTAGTATGAACTTAATACAATACAGTTGTATTGTATTGTATAATATGAACTTAAAAGTTATGATATGAACTTAATACAGTGAGTAGATTTATGGAATTGGACTATGAAGTGTAGGTTGGTGGGAGATGGAATGTAGTTTGACCAGGGGGAGATGATGTTGGATGTATGTAGAATGTTTAACACATTAACACATTAAACATGTGGTAATGGATGGACTTTATAGTAACATATTGTAATGAATGTAACAAACACTGGTGATTTATGGATATGATTGTGGCTGAAATGAGTTTTCTAGGGAGGTTAATATTATTTGGCAGACATCTGCAGGATAATATAGAAAAATGTATGACAGTTATTTTGGTGGTAGAAGAGGATTGTGGTTAATAATATAAATATAGGGAAGTTATACTACGATGTGTTAAAAATGTGGTGGTACATGGTAGAGTATAACTAATATAATTTATATTCTGTAGTTAAGAACAATATTGCAATCATTTTGTAGCAAACTAAAGAAAATACTATTTTAGTTTTTCAAAGGACTGACAAAACAACATACCAGAAATGGGTTGGCTTTTATAAAGGGGATTTATTTTGGGTAAAGGATTACAGTTCCAATGGCATGAAATGTCCTATGCAACACATCAAAGGAGGTGCTTTCTCGCCAAAGTTAACTGCCACATGGTGAAGCAAGATGGCCTCTAATTTCTGCTTAGGTCTCTGCCTTCCTGCAGCTGTAGGCAAACCTGGCATAGTGTGTGTCTTTAACGGGGCCTCCTCTCTCAGTCTTGGTGGCTCTGCTTTCATCTAACGTTCAGCTGTAAGCTGTCAGGGATATGGCTCTTCTCTCCCTGGGCCTCAGCTCTTTAAGCGTCTCAGGGGCTTCTCTCTTTGCAGCCCAACTATGGGCAAAATCTTTCTCTTACATGGAAGGATGAAATATGATGGCTTCATTTTCCAGTGTCCGTGTGTCTCTTTCTCTGTCTCCTTTTATATCAGACTCAGCAAAAGGGTGAAAGGTGTCCGAGTCATGCCTCACTTATTTTGTCCAACTGAAAGGGTCTCACACTCACAGGAATGGATTCGTTCACAAATATAATCTTTCTTTTTTTTGAGATTCACCAAATTCAAACTGCCACAGGCACTATATTAATGCTAAAGGTAAAAAAGAATATGGGGTTTGTTTGGGGAGATATGAATATGATTAAACATTTTTTTCTCTGCTTCACTTTTTCATTAATAAGGAGAACTTTACTGTCATTTAACTAATCTGTATTTGTTCGTGTATCTTTCTGAACATTGGAAGTACATTTGAGTTTGTTGTTGGAAATACATGATAAGAATGCCTGTACAGAACTTTTTAGGAGTAATGCTTCCATATCCTATGGAGCTACTTTTTGTCTATTTTTTTATTTGAAATAACGTATTTTAAAATGTATAAGAGATTCTCATATTACCCCAAAACCAACATACACATTTCTCCTTATTATAAACATCTTACATTAGCATGGTACATTTGTTATGATTGATGAACCAAATTGAAACATTGCTATTAATTAAGGTCTCTAGTTTGTCGTTTACACATTGTGCTGTACAATTTGGGCTTTGATAAATATATATTATCATATAGGAATCACTTCAGTATCATGAATAGCAATTCTAATCTCCTAAAAATACCCTGTATTTCACCTATTCATCCCTCCTCCTCTATGAACCTCTGTAACTATTATTTTTATGCCAATGTTACAAGTTCTTCCTTTACCACATGATAATAACTACAATAGCACTAAACGTACATTGGTTCATTGTTATTCTCTCCACTTATATTTGTTCATGCCCCAGTCTTGAGGAATTTGTCATGATGTCTACTCTGCTTCAGACTGATAAGGAACTTAGCTATTATGGGGCAGATAGGATGAGCTGTTCTGCTTCCAGTTGTAGATACCCCTTGTATTTAATGATGGGATTTGCCCATGAAAATGATTTTGTTAGTTGACTTGGGCAAGTCTTAGGAACTTGAAAGTAGGTGTTGGCCACAACTTTTGGGATTCATGGCTCAATAAGTATGGAAACTCTAAAGACATAGTCTTTGAGACATATATTTAATGGGAATAGTGATAATTATAGGTTTGAAAATGGTGTAGAAAAATCATTAGTAAGAAAATTATAAATATGTCTGACTCTGTTATATTGGGGGAAAATTGGTCATATATTCCCAAATAAGATCCACCAAAGGGGTGTTTATATTATGAGTCTGTGTGTTATTCCTATAATGTCCAGAAGTCTCTAGAGCCCTCAGGAGCATATTTGTTTGAGGTTTTGTTTCCTGTGGCAGTTAGTGAAATCGGGTTGAACTCTACATAAGTGTAACCTCCAGAATGATCTGATTCACTTGGAAATCTCTTAGCTATAAAAACTATTTTAATTAATGTTTCCCTTGTTTGCTCAAGTTCTATTTTGAAATGCATCACTGGTTGTTTCTTTGTAATATTCCCTCAGTACTAGGGGGTTTCATTCCTGGGAGTCATGTTCCATGTCAAGAAGAAGGTATTGAATTTATTTGCTGAGTTAAGCTTAGAGAGAAGCTACATTTTAGTAACAAGAATATTTTCAGGAAGCAACTCTTAGGCATTAATTATAATTAGGTTAAGTTTCATTTTTTACTGGAATAAGGTTTATAAGTACAGACATTAAGATTGAAAGAATTGCATATTGGCCTGTTTTCTTTTATTAGGCACCACTTATATATCGCAGAGATTGTTGCCATTTTATTTGAGAGAGTAACAGGACAATCTATGATGGGAGTTTAATATTTTGTTATCTAGAAAGAAAATATACTTATGATAAAATGCATTCATATCCCATAGAAGTATGCTTTAGGTGCATTTTCCCCCATATATCATCTCACTATTGACACCTGGTACTAGTGACATACCATTGTTATAGATCCTCAAATAACATTCTTATAGTTGTATTCTTAACTGCAATCTTCAGCCATATCAGGGTTCTTTGAGTTTTACTGGAGTCCATTTTATCCACTACCTTTCCTAGATGTTAGAGCATCATTTATGGCCCAAAGCTTCCCCTCTCAAGCTTATTCACTTTCACACTTCTGCACTATTAATTAAACATTTTTTGCTGCACAGCCATCACCTCAATCCATTCCAAATTATTACCACCAATCTCTGCCCAGATTAAGCATTACTTCACCAATACCTACTCCCATACACTCTCCTGATAACCTATTTTCCTGTCTCTAACTCTGTGAGTCTGACCAATATCTTTAGTTTATATGAGTGAGATCATGCAATATTTGTCCTTTAGTTACTGGTTTACTTCACTCATTGTAAGGTCCTCAAGGTTCATCCATGTTGTTGCATGTGTCAGTAATTCATTCTTTCTTTTTATACATTTATTTTTATTAAATTATCTTTAGATTACATATTACATTGAAAATATAATCAATTCCCTTATACACCACACAAAATAGATTACACTGTGCTTCCTGGACATGTACATCAATGTTCCCTAAAAGAGTTAGGAATTTTCAGCCATTATTTCCTACAACATACCTTCTGACACGTTTCCCTTCTCTTTTTCTGCTGGGATGTCGATAGTGCATATATTTGAGTGTTTCCTGTTGTCATTTAATTCCCTGAGGCCCTGCTGAATTTTTTCTATCTTTTTATAAATCAGTTCTACTATCGGTGCAATTTCAGCTGTACAATCTTTGATGTCACTAATTCTTTCCTCTGCCCTTTCAAATTTGCTGTTATGTTCTTCCAGCAAAATTTTAATTTCTTGCATTGTGACATCCATCACCATCAGATCTGTTATCTCTTATGTATGTTCATGAATTATTCTGTATGTTCCCCTGTGTCTTCTTAATATCCTTAATCTCTTCCTTCACTTCATTAATTTGATTCATGATATTTGTTTGGACATCCTGGATTAGTTCCACATTCTGCATCTCCTCCTGTTTTTTAGTTTATTCATTAGACTGGGCCATGTCTTCTTGTTTCTTGGTATAGCTCACAATTTTTTATTGGTGTCTAGTTATCTGTTTATCTTGATAGGCTTATTCAGATGGTTAACTTCTCTTTCTATTCTAGGGTTTTATTATGTTTTTGTTCTGTTAAGGTTCCTCTTTGACACTTAGTTCCAGTTATTCTATATCCTCATAGTTATCCATGTTCCAACCAAAAATACACAAAGACCATAGATAAGGAAAGAAAGGATAAAAGAAAAAAATTAAAAAGATGGAAAAGTAAACTTAAAAGAAACAAGAAGAAAAGAAAATAAATAATTGGTGAAAAATCATAAAATATAAAGGGATTAAGAATATTAAAAGGTGGAATAAAAAGGAAAGAAATAAGAAAAAATAGGATAAAATAAAAGACCATAAAGATGAGAAGAAAGAAAATGAAGTCCAAAGAAGAGAAGGTGGAATGAAAGAAAAGCAATAGAATAGGGCAAAATGAAAGAAAAAAAAAGAAATAAAATAAGGAGAAAAGAGAGAATAAAGAACACAAAAAGCAAAAGAAAACGCAACAAAATAATCAGAAAAAAACAAGCTTCCCTTTCAGACCACTAGCAACAGTCTCAGGCTGCCAGGGCTTACCAATCAATCTTCTTGCAGCCTTCCCTCCACAAGTAAGGTAACTGGGTGTAAATAAAAGAATTAGGAATTTAAAAGAATTAAAAATAAAAAATCAAACAACCTAAAATTTTTTCAGTCTAAGTTACCTTCCTAAATCTGCTTGTCTTTCAAATCCTGCTCTGTGAAGCTCCTGGGTTGCTTCTCCCGACCCACCTTACCATTCAGCCTGGTTAATATTTTTTTTAAGTACCAGGGATTGAACCCAGGACCTTTTATATGTGAAGCAGGAGTTTAACCATAGAGCTACACTGACTCCACCAGTTAATTTAAGCTTCTGAGGGCTTGCCATCTGCTTCTATCTCACCCTCTCTTACCCCAGGTCAGTTAGGTTCCTGATGTTTTGGCAATTGCCTCTCCAAAATTTCCCACTCTCCTGGGCTGTTAGGCACCTTCAGCCTACCCCCTCACTGTTTCAGTTCCTCTCTTTCCTAGGGTGGGTGAGTGTGGCATCTTGCCTGAGCAGTTCCCACCCCTTCTTCCAGGAGCTTCTTCAGCACTGGCTGGCATCTTTTTTTCTGGTTCACTCAGCCTATCTCTTTTTCCCTTACATCTCTGTCCCTCTCCGTCATCTGGGTGCCAGTCCCCCACACCTGTTTTTCCCACAGCTCCCCCACCTCAAGAGTCTCCTCGGTACTGGGTTGCTTCCTGATAGCTCAGGTGACAGAGGAATTAAGTCACTTAAGAAGCCACCTGAGTGCTTGTCTTCCAGCCAGGTCACTTCCCTGGCTTCCCTCACCTTCTGAACTGGCTTGAGTGACATAAATTCTATGGGTTCCCTTTCTCTCTGGCCAACTGGGATGCACTTTCTGACTGCCCTTTCTAATTACCCTCAAATTCCTGCTACTTCCATTCTGCCAGGTAAATCTGCCTACCATATTGCATTTTCTGGAAGAAGATTGAAGCCTGCCATTCTTTACTCTGCATCTTGGAGCTTCTTCCCGATGTCTTCTTAATATCCTTTCTCTCTTCCTTCACTTCATTAAGTTGATTCATGATATTTGTTTGGACATTCTTGATTTGTTTTTCCATGTTCTGTGTCTCTTCTTGTTTTTTGTCTTTTGTTTGTTTAGACTGGGCCATGTCTTACTTTTCCTTAGTATTGCTTGTAAAATTTTGCTAGTGTCTAGACAACTGTTTATCTTGATGGGCTTATTCAGTTGGTTAGCTTCTCTTTCTACTCTAGGGTTTTATTTCATTTTGTTTTGTGTTCAGGGTCCTTTTTTGGCACTTGGTTCCACTTATTCTATATCCCTATAGTTGTCCATGTTTTCCTGAAAAATAAATTAAAACCATAGAAAAAGAAAGAAAAGAAAAAATACAAATAAAATAAGATAGAAAAGGAACCAAAAAAGAACCATGGATAAAAGTAAGTAATAAAAGTTAAAAATCATGAAAAATTAAAAGGAATAAGAATAAAAAATGTGGTATAAGAAATGAAACAACAAAAATAATAGAGGAAAACAAAAAATAGAAAGATGAGATGTAAATGAAAGCCAATCAAGAGAAGGTGGAATGAAAAAAAAAAGCAATGGAAGAAGGAAAAATAAAAGAAAATAAATAAAGAAACTAAGGATAAAAATAGAAAAAAGAAGAAAAAAGAAGAAAAGAAAAATGAAATGAAAACAGGCTTCCCTCTTAGGCTCCTAGCAACTGTTTCGGAATGCCAATGCTCACCAATCAATCATCCTGCAGCCTTCGAAACCCAGGTAAGATAACAAGTTTTAGAGAATAAAATAAATAATGAAAAAAAGATAAAAAATATAAAATAACAAATCAAAACCCTAAAACATTTTCAGTCTCTAAGTTCCCTGTCATGAAGCTGCATGTCACTCATTCCACACTGGAGATGACTGGGTGTCTGAACACCTATTGGATTGCTCTCTGGATCCATTCTCTTAAGGGTTAGTTCATCAAGCATGGGCTGCCTCTCCCTGTCCCTCCATCCCTCAGGCTGATTAAGCTTTGTTATAGGAGGTAAGAGAGATTGAACAAGGGACCCTGTATATGCCAGGCAGGCATTCAACCACTGTTACATAATTTTCTGTGCACAAGTCCTTTACGTCCTTATTTTAGTTTCTTCCTAGATATTTGATTATTGTAGTTGCTGTTGTAAATACAATTTTTTCTTTTTTTTAAATATTTTAAAAGATGCTTAGATTATATAAATGCTACACAAAAATTACAGGGATTCCCATGTACCCCACCTCCAACACCTCCCACAACATCCCACATAGACATCTTTCATTATGTGGCACGTCACCTGCAATGGATATGCACACCCTGGGGCTTTGCCACTAAGCATGGACCATAGTTCACATTGTAGATCACACTCTCTCCCACACAGCTCTGCATGGTATATGCTGATGTAAAATGGCCTATATCATCACCACAATGTCACTCAGGACAACCCCAATCCTGTAAAAGCCCCTGTATTACTACTGCCTTTCCCCTCCCTGCCCCCAAAGCATCTAGTGGCCACTGACTCCACTTCACTCTTATAATTTCTTCCATTGCTTGAATCGCAATATGTCTACAACAGAATACCATTAAGTCCACTGTAGTCCTTAGCTCTTCCCCCAATGCTGAGGGGACTGGGATGGTGATGTCCACTCCACCTCCAAGTGAGAGTGGGCTTATATCCCATGGATATGGTGGATGGGATTATCCTACCTGCAGCTTCAGGCTCTCTCCATTCCTTGGGATGGACATTGTCCATCATCATCTCCTCACAAGGTGACTTGGGTGAGTCCATTGAGTTGTAAAGTAGGAGTTGCAGCTCCACCGAGATTCCAGGCACAGCTGGCACATAGGTAGACCAGAGGCTCCAGTCTCTGGATGTGCACCTACAAACTCTAGCATCACATATAGGTTTGACTAGAAGGGACTGACAGACCATGTGCAGGGAGGACTTATTTGAGTCCAACTCTGTCACTCTCAGGAGCACAGATTCCAAAGTAGAGCCCACTGATAAGGCTTCAATCTCTGGTGCTATCTCCCCTTATACAGGACCTGGGTGTCTCCAGAGCCCTCAGGAGTCCTTTTGTTTGGGGTGATATTGACTATGAGATCCTACTGAAGTGTGCATAAGCGTTGCTTCTGGGTGACCTCCCGACACTCTTTGAAGTCTCTTTGCCATATAAACTCATTTGTCTTTACCTTTTCGCCCTTTCATTCAAGGTCTTTTTCAAGTCATATTGCCAGTTGGCACTTGGTAGTAATCCCTTGTTGTCAAGGAGGCTTATCCCCAGGAGTCATGTCCCACGCTGGGGGGAAGGCATTGTATTCATATGCTGAGTTTGCCTTAGAGAAAGGCCACATTTGAGCAACAAGATGGCAACCCTTAAGCACCCCATAACAGTAGGCTAAGTTTCAATTACCAAAGGAGAGACTCATAGGGCTAGTCATCAATAAGAAAAACCCATTAGTGGACCATCGTCCTTTGCCAGACACTGCCCCTGCACTTGGAAGACTGTTGCTGCTCCCTTGGAGAATGTGGCAGAGCTCTCCAGGCTGGGAATTCAGTGTTCTCTCATTTATTGAGTGATTCTCCAACCACTGTGACCATGAACCACCCCTTGATCATTTGAGCAATTTTATATATCTTTTATGTATATTCCGATGAAACTCTTTCCATGAAACCCCCATCCCGGACACCCCCCACCAATGGTCCTCTCCCGCCCCCGTTTTAACCCTTCTGTGATCCAAAGCTTCCTTAAAGATGAAGCTCATATAATAGCCAAATACAATTAATAGGAAAATGAAATAATAATGTTAAGTTTAAATGTAAGAGATAAAATACATGGAAACTCAAAAAAAAAAAAACCCACTAAAAATAAAATAAAATTAAAGGATTGGGATATTCAAAAAATGGGAAAAAACAAAAAAATGAAAAAAAAATTTTAAACATTTTTCCTTTTATCACTGCATTATCGGGTGTCCCGTATGTACCGTGGCACCTTCCCCCTCTCACTCTTGAGTGTCTCCCAAATTTTCACTTAATTTTCAAAGAAGTTTTAGGTCACAGCAAAGTCACATACACAATACTAGAGACTCTCATATAACCAAACTCCTCCCCCTTTCCTCACCCCATATTAAAACCTTTTTGTATATGGATGGTAGCATTGTTATAACTGTTATACAGATAGTGAAACATAGCTACTAAACATTGTCAAAGGTTTACAGTATAGTTTACAGTTTAGACAGTATAATTTAATAAATTTTGATGATATTTACCATGTGCTGTGTCCATCACTGTAAGGTAATGAAAAACATTTCCCCTGACCACTAAATACCCCCTCTTTGATCTATTCTGTTCCTTCTTCCCCATCCCCCTGGGCCACATGACACCCCCCTGTTTTGACTCATTGGATGACAAGATTCATAGATACATGCAACAAGAGGATTTGACACACTGATTGTCCTCCCTGATTAGGATCCACCCTTGCTCCTAAGTGACGCCCACCTGTATGTTTCTGGGTGAATCGGTCCTCCCAAAGATGGGGGTTCATCTCCTTTCCCCTCACCGTGTGGGTCTCCACTCACTGACAACACATTGTGATGGGATGAACACTCACACACTCTGCAGAAGCCTGCTCCAGATGCACCCCATCCTGAATGCCCCACCAACCAACACCCTAAACCAGTGACACTACTTTGTCATATTGCCATAAGAGCATTCCCACTCCTGCACTTTCAACCTCATACCCACAAATCTAATGTTCTACTGGTCCCTTTCCCATCTCT
>JAKSZT010053807.1:1337281-1364943 GCA_026826555.1 Tolypeutes matacus | reverse complement strand
AAAAAAAAAAAAATGTAATAAAGGAACACAATAGCAGATGTGAAATCATGGAAGAAAGAATCAGGGATGGAGAGGAAAGAACAACTGAAATTTAAGAGAGAGAAGAAGAGAGAGAGAAAATAATTGAAAAAAAATGAACAAAAACTCAGGAAGTTGAATGATAATATGAAGTACACCAACTTGCATGTTATGGGAGTTCTAGAAGGAGACAAGAAGGGAAAAGTGGAAGAAGGAGTATTTGAGGAAATAATGGCCAAAATATTCCCAACTTTCATTAAAGCCATGAATATTCGTGTCCAGGAAGCACAGCATACTCCAATTAGAATAAATCCAAATTCACTTACCCCAAGACACATAATATGCAGAATGCCAAATACAAAGTTAAACAGAAAATTCTGAAAATAGCAAGGGAATAGAGAATGAGCATATAAAAGGGACAATAAATAAGACTTAGTGTGGATTTCACTTCAGATACCATGGATGTAAGAAGGCAGTGGTATGATATAATTAAGATACTGAAAAAGAAAAACAGCCAACCAAGAATTCTTTATCCAGCAAAACTGTCATTCAAATATGATGGTCAGATTAAAATATTCACAGATAAACAGAAAATAGAATAGTTTGTAAACAAGAATCCAGCTCTCCTGGAAACACTAAAGGAAATTCTGCAGCCAGAAAAGAGTGTAGAAGTGAATACTATCAGCAAGGGTACCAAAAAGGTAAAAAGTTGGACAAAAATAAGATATAATATATGAAAGCTTAAAGATAAATGGCTGAAGTAATGTCTTTACAGTACATGTTAGTGGGTTAAACTCTCCAATCAAATTTTATAGGCTTACAGAATGGATAAGAAAACATGATCAATCCATATGCTTTCTGCAGGAGACCCACCTTATACCCAAGGATGCAAATATACTGAAAGTGAAAGTTGAAAAAAGATATTTCATGCAAATAGTAACCAAAAGAAAGCAAGGGTACTATACTGTTCTCTGACAAAACAGACGTTAAATGCAAAAAAGTGATGAGAGATGCAGAAGGCCATTATATATTAATAAAATGGACAACACACCAGGAAGGAAAAACAATCATAAATATAGATGCACCTAAGCAGGGTAAAACAAAATACAGTAAGCAAACTGGCAAAACTGAAAGAAGAAATAGACTTCTCTACAATAAGAGTTGGAGACTTCAACATGCCAGTCACATCAACATATAGAAAAACTAGATAGAAGATCAACAAGGAAACAGAGAACTTGAACAATATGATAAATGATATGGACCTGAAAGACATATACAAAACACCACACCCCAAATCAGCATGTTATACAATCTCCTCAAGTATTCATGGATCTTTCTCCAAGATAGACTGCATATTGGGCCACAGGAGAGCTCTCAATAAATGTAAGAAGGTTGAAATTATACAAATCTCCTTCTCTGATGACAATGGAATGAGGCTTAAAATAAATAACAGGCAGGAAAGGGGGCAATTTGCAAATATATGGAGGCAAAACAACACACCATTAAACAATTAGTTGGTCAAAGAACAAATTGTAAGAGAAAATAGTAGATATCTCTAGACAAAGAAAATGAGAAAACAATATATAGAAACATATGGGATACAGAAAAGTCAATACTTAGAGGGAAATTTGCAGCCCTCAATGCTTATGTTTTAAAAATAAACTCTTGAAATGGAAACAGCCTAGTATTATAAGGTACCTAAGAATTGCATCCTGGGATCCTCCTTTTTTGCTCAAATGTGGGCTCTCTCTAAGCTGAATTCAACATATAAATACATTAATTTCCCCCCAGCATAGGACATGACCCCTGGGGATGAGCCTCCTTGGCAAAGAGGGATTACTACCAAGCACCAACTAGCAATGCAACTGGAAAAATATCTTGACCAAAAGGGGGAAAAGGTAAACACAAATCAACTTATATGGCTAAGAGAATTCAAAGTGAGTCAAGAGGTCACTCCAGAGGTTAGACTTAAGCGCATCTCAGCAGGATCTCATTGACAGTCAGAGTAGGTACTACCCCAAAGAGCAGGGCTCCTGAGGGCTCAGGAGACATCAGACACTATAATCAGGGCAGATAGCTCATGAGTTTGGTGCCTTGCATGTGGGCCCTACTTTGGAATTTATGCTTCACAGAGTGACAGAGTTGGACTCAGTTGTGATTTCCCTACACATGGCTCTTCTGTTCTTATATTTGAACCTATAATTAGCACAAGAGTTGGTAGGTGTATGTCTAAGAGACTTAAATCTTTGGGCTGTCCATGTGCTAGCTAGGCCTTGAATCTCAAAGGAGTTGCAATACCTACCCTGCAGTTCATTGGTCTTACCCAGGAAAACTAACAAGGAAGTGATGATGAAAACTACCATACCAAGGAACCAAGAGAATCTACAACTGCAAGCAAAAGAGTCCCATCCGTTGGCCCTAATCAGAGCCTAATTGCAACCACCTTTCATTTAGAGGTGGAGTGTACATCATCATCCCAGCATCCTCAGGATTGGACAATGAACTATGGGCTAAAGGACACTTACTAGTATTCTACTATAGACTTATTATGATTTTAGCAATGGAAGAAATTATATCATTCATTTGAAGGCAGTGGCCATTGGAGGTTCTGAGGGCAGGGAAACGAACAAACAGGTATAATGCAGGGGCATTTTCTGGACTTAGGAATTGTCCTGAATGGCATTGCAACAACAGATACAAACCATTATATATATATCTCTCCATAACCTACAGAATTGTGTGGGAAAGGGTGTAAACTACAATGTAAACTTTAATCCATGCTTAGTGGCAATGCTTCAAAATATTTTAATCAATTTCAGTGAATGTACCGCACTAATGAAGGATGTGATCAATGTGGGAAATGTGGGGGGTGTGGGGAGCAGAGCATATGGGAATCCCCTATATTTTTTACGTTACATTTATGTAACCTAATTATCTTCTAAAAAATATAGATGTAATATGGAGTCATTTTCAAGACATTGGAAATTTCCTGAATGATGTTGCAGTGATGGACACAAGCCATTATATATCTTGTCATAACTTACAAAAATGTGTGGAAGGGAGTTTAAAGTATAAAGTAAAGTACAATCCACACTCAGTGGCAATGCTCCAATATGTGTTCATGAATTTTAACAATTGAACCACACCTATGAAAGATGTTGCTAATATGGGAACATGTGGGAGGGGTAGGGGGTGGATGAGAATCTCCTACATTTTTTCATATAACATTTGTGTAGCCTAAGTAACGTTTAAAAAATTAAAATTAAAAAAAATAAAAATGAGCTAAAATCAAAGATCTAACTGAACAACTGGGAAGACTAGAAAAAGAAAAGCAAACCAATTGTAAAGCAAGCAGAAAAAAAAAGAAATAACAAAGATTAGAGTAGAAATAAATGAAATTAAGAAAAAAGCAATGAAGAAAATCAACAAAACCAAAAGCTGGTTCTTTGAGAAAATCAATAAAATTGACATATCTTTAGCAAGATTAACAAAGGAAAACAAGGAGAAGATGCAAATAAATAAAACAAGAATGAAAGGAAAGACATTATGACTGAATCCACAGAAATAAAAATGATCATAAGAGGATAATTATGAGAAATTGTATGCCAAAAATTTAGACAACCCAGATGAAAAGGACAAATTCCTAAAAATGCGCAAGCAACCTACACTGAATCTTGAAGAAATGCAGGAATGCAACAAACCAATCATAAGCAAAAATGTTGAGTCATTAATCCAAAATGAAACTTATTTCTTCAAAATTTGAAACTTAGTCATTACCATATGTCCTGAATGGAAGGGGAAGGAAAAATAAAATAGATGGAACATAGGGCATTTTTGGAACTTTGGAATCATTCTCCGTGATCTTGCAATTACGGAAACAGACCATTTTAAATTTTGTCAAGACATGTAAGAGTATATGGTGCAAAATGTAATCCATAATGTAAATCACTGACCAGGGTTAGTAGCAATGCTTTAATATTCCTTCAATTGCAACAAACGTACCATACACATGTAAGATATTATCAATAAGGGAAAATGTGAGAAAGGCAGGGGAGGGGATATAGGAGTAGCCTTTATATTTTCTATGACTTTTCTGTAACCTAAAGCAATTTTGAAAATGAAGTGAAAAAATTAAGACACTGGGGGAACATACAGAAGAAATTGCCACTGTACAGAAAAGATAACATATCTTATGATGAGGAAAAACACAATGAAAATTTTTTCTTATTTTTTATTTTTGTATTTTGTTTTTAAATTATTTTATTTTATCATTATTTTATTAATTTATTTTTTATTTTGTTTTGGGGGAAATTTTGGATTGCAGAAGGGTCACATATGTGGGAAGGGAGGATTATTGGTACAAGGTGTCAGTGATGGAGGGATGTGTGGGGAGGGTTGCACCTGGGCCATGCATTTGTGGAATATGGACATGTTCAATAGTCATGGGATGTTGTCTGAGAAGGTTGATTCCCACACAATAACCAAAAGAATATTGAATTTCCATCCTGGGAAGTCCTGCTACTTCTTTAATAAAGCAGTAAGAATCACTAGAGTACATGGGCAGTGCCTAGCAATGGAGGAAAGACCAATATGCTAGGCCCCTGATACTGATGCTTGTACTTATGAGCCCTGTTCTTGTGAAACTGAAACTTAGCTTAGTATTATATATTGCCTGAGTTACCTCCTGAAAGCATTCTTTTTGCTCAAATGTGGCCTCTCTCTAAGCAAAACTCAGCATATAAACTCATTACAGTCCCTCCAATGTGGGACATGACTCCTGGGGATGAACCTCCTTGGCACTGAGGGATTATTATCAAGCAACCATTAGCAAAGCATTTGGAAAAAGACCTTGACCAAAAGAAGGAAATATTAAATACAAATATGTTTTTATGGCTAAGGGATTTCAAAGTGAGTCAACAGGTCATTCCAGATCTTATGCTTATGCATGTCTCAGGACAATCTCATTGACTGCCACCGTAAATAGTGCTTCAGGCAGGGTTGTTCCTGAGGGCTCTAGAGACATCTAGAAACTATAGACAGTCATGCAATCTCAGGAATTTGGCCTCCTGTCATTCAGCCTTACCTTGGAATATATGTTTCACAATGTAATAGTTAGACTCATTTATAATTTCCCTATACATGGTCCTACTGCCCCTTTTATTTGAACCTATAATTAACATTATACTCATTAAATATATGTGCCAGAGACTTAAATTTTGGTCTGTTCATATGCCACTTGAGCCCTGAATCACAGCAGTGTTGCAACATCTAATTTCCAGTTCACCAGAATTGCCCAGGAAAACTAACAAAATGATGATGATGGATAATGCTCATCCCCAAAACAGAGTATCTGTAAAGGTAAACAAGACAGTTCCATCCATTTTCCCTCTGGGATATAAGCACCCCCTCAGTCAGAAACAGAATGGGCATAACCATCTTAAAATACTGAAGATTGAGAAATGAACAAATATGAGGGGGAATACAACTATGAACTAAAGTAGACTTATAGTTATTCTAGCAAAGGAAGATCTTGTAAAATTGATATGAAGGTGGTGGTAACTAGAGGTTCTGAGGGGAGGAATAGGGAAGAATAGTCATAACATGGGTCATTTTAGGGACTTTGGAATTGTTCTGAATTACATTGCAATGATGGATACAGGCCATTATATATTTTGTCAAAATCTATAAACGTGTGGTGCTAAGTGTAAACTATGATGTATACTATTGACTATGGTTAGTAGCAATGCTTCAAAATTTGTTCATCAATTGAAACAAATGTTCCACACTAGTGAAAGATACAGGTAATGGGGGAAAGTGGGGGAGGGGGAGGGAGTGGAGTACATAAGGAATCCCCCTATATTTTGGATGTATCATTTATGGAATCTAAAGCTTTTCAAAAAAAAAATAAAAATTAAAAAATCTCCTAACAAATAAAAGTCCAGGAACAGATGGCTTCACAGGTAAATTCTACTAACATTTTGAGAAGAATTAATATCAATCTTGTTTAAACTCTTCTAATAATTTTTTAAAGGAGGAAAATTACCCAACACTTTTTATAAAGCAAATATCACCTTAATACCAAAGCCAAAGATATTACAAGAAAAGGAAATTACAGACTAATCACTTTAATGAATATAGATGCAAAAATTCTCAACAAAATATTTGCAAATGAAATCCATCAACATAAACCTATTATCATGATCTAATGGGGTTTACTCCTGGTATGAACCGGTGGTTCTACATGAGAAAATCAAATAATGTAATACAACAAATTAACAAATCAAATAGAAAAAAAAGACATGATCATCTCAATTGATTCAGGAAAAGTATATGACAAAATCCAGAATCTTTTCTTCATAAAAATGCTTCACAATACATGTATGAAAGAAAAGTTCCTCAACATAAAAAAGAGCATATATGAAAATACCACAGCCAACATCATACTCAGAAGGGAGGGGTTGGAAGCTTTCCCTCCAAAATCAGGAACAAGACATAAAAGCCCACTGTCACTACTGTTGTTAAATAATGTGCTAGGCTAGAAGTTCTAACTAGAGGAATTTGGCAAGGAAAAAAAAGACTTCCAAAATGGAAAATATGAAATAAAACTCTCACTTGTTGCAGATGAATATGATCATTTATTTAGAAAATCCCAAAATGTCTACATCAAAGTTACTTGAATAATTGATTTCAGCAAAGTGTCAAGATATAAGATCAACACGCAAAAATCAGGATCATTTCTATACAGTAAGTAATGAGGCAGCTGAGGAGGAAATAAAAAATTCCATTTATAACAACAACAAAAGACTCAAACATCTAAGAATTAATTTAACCAGGAATGTAAAGGACCTTTATTCAGAAAACTACAAAACATAGCAAAAAGAAATCAAAGCCAACATAAACAAATGGAAGGACATTCTCTGTTAATCGACTGGGAGACTAAACATAGTGAAGATGTCAGTTCAACTAAAAATATTTTATGGATTCAACACAATACCAATAAGGATTCCAATAACCTATTTTACAAAAATAGAAAAGTAATTTACCAAATTTAGTTGAAAGGAACATGGACCCAAAATGGCCAAAACCATCCTAAAACAGGAAAGCGAAGTTGGAGCACTCATGCTTCCTGATCTTTAAATGTATTGTAAAGTTATAGTGGTCAAAGCAGCTTTGCATTGGCCTAAAGATATACACTTTGATCAATAAAATCGAATTGAGAGTTCAGAAATAGATGCACATTTATGGTCAATTGATTTTTGATAAACCTACCAAGTCCACTTTTCTGGGAATGAACAGTCTCTTTAACAAATGGTGCTGGGAGAACTGGATATACATAACCAAAAAAAATGAAAGTTGACCCCTATCTCACTCCCTTTACAAGAATCACCTCAAAATGTATCAAAGACCTAAACATGAAAACCAGGACCATAAATCTCTAGAAGATAACGTAGGGAAACATCTACAAGACTGTAGTAGCTTCGGGTCTCTGAAACCTTACTCCCAAAACACGAGTAACAAAAGAAAAAATAGATTCATGGGACCTCCTCAAAACACAAGTGTACCTCAAAGGACTTTGTGAAGAGCATAAAAAGGCAGCCTACACAATGGGAGAAAATATTTGGAAATCGCACACCTTCTAAGGGTCTAATATTCATCATATATAAAGAAAACTTATAACTAAACAATTAAAAGACAAATGATCTGTTTGAAAAATGGGCAAAATTCCTGAACATACATTTTTCTAAAGAAGAAATTCAAATGGTGAAAAGCACATGAAAAATGTTCAACATCATTTGCTATTAAGGAAATGCAAATCAAAGCTACAATGAGATATAATTTCACACCACTAGAATGGCCACTATTAACATATCAGAAAACTACAAGTGTTGGAGTAGATGTGGAGAAATAAGAATGCATATTCACTGTTGGTGGGAATGTAGAATGGTACAGCCACTGTGGAAATCCATTTGGTGTTTCCAAAGGAAGTTACCTATAAATCCACCATGTGACCTAACAGTACAGCTACTAGATATATATCCAGAAGAACTGAGAGCAGTTATACAAACAGAAATTAGCACATCAATGTTCATAGCAGCATTTTATACAATTGCCCAAAGAAGGAAACAACCCAGGTGTCCATCAGCTGATGAATGGTTAAACAAACTGAGGTATATACATATGATGGAATATTATTCAGCTGTAAGAAGATGTGAAGTTGTGAAGCATATTACATCATTGATGAACCTGGAGGAAATTATGTGGAGTGAAGGAAGCCAGGCAGAAAAGGACAAATATTGTATAATTTCCACAATGTTTAACTAAATATAATGAGGAAACTCATGGAAATAATAGCTAGAGTATAAGTCACCAGAGAAAAGAATGTGGTTAGAGAATGGAAAACTGAGGTTTTATCTGTGCAGAATTGGTCTAAAGATTTTGGAAATGTTTGGAAATGTAAAGAAATGGTGAAAGCATCAAAAGATTTGTCATTAGTAGCGATAACATATGAGTATGATAGTGGTTTGTTGTTTGTTGTTTTTCTTTTTTTGTTTTGATGTAATGAAAATGGTTTAATATTGATTGAAATGATGAATGCACATCTCAGTGATTTATGAAATGCCACTGATTATATGCTTTAAATAAATTATATAGTTTATGAACAAGTAAATTATAGGGTGTGTTGGGAGAAAAATACACCAAATTCAGATATAGACTATTGATAGTAGTAATACTTTCACAATGCTCTTTCATAATTTCTTACAAATTTTGCATTTTAAGTCCACAACTTTTACTATACAGTTATTGTTTATCTATGTACATGCATGAATTATATACTTTAATAAGTTTTTTTTAAAGTTTAAAAAATTTTAATAAGCACCCTACATAAAGGGATAAAATATTTGAAAATTGGTTCTTTATAAAAGGTTCTTTATAAAAGGGTCTGATATCTAGCATTTTTAAACAAATTCTACCACCAAATAAGAAAAAGACAAAAAAAAATTTAAAAAGGGAAAGAGACTTGAATGGACACATGTCCAAAGAGGAAGTACAAATAGCTGAAAAACACATTAAAAAATTATAAACAACACTAGCTAGTAGGAAAATTCAAATCAAAACTGTAATGTAATATCATTTCATATCAAATAGACTGGTTGTTATTTTTAAAAAAGCGAAACACTACAAATGTTGGTGAGGATGTGGAGAATCTGAAACACTCATTCACTGCTGGTGGGAATGTAGACTGTTTCAGCCATTGTATAGGATTGCTTTGTCATTCTTAAAGAAGCTAAGTATAGAATTACCATATGATCTAGAAGTCTCACTACTAGGTATAAACGCAAAATTGAAAGCAAGGATAAAAACAGATCATAGCAACATTAATCTAAATTGCCAAAAGTTGGAAGCAACCCATGTGTCCATCAACAGGTGAATGGATCAACAAAATGTGGTATATAAATAATGATATATTATTCAGATGAAAGAAAGAAAGGAGACTTCTAGGAAGATGGTGACACAGTAGCTAGGCAGAGCTCAATTCCCTCACAAAAAACAATGGAGGAAAGGCAAAAAAGCTATCCAATAGAGCTGCTTTGGAGATCTTCAGACCAGAAAATTGCTGCTCATCATCCAAGAGGGAGCGGGACAGTCAGACAAAGAGGCTAAATGAGAATCATGAGTTACTCGCCCTTGCTGCTGGGAATGGCAAGCATCCCCCTCTCTCACAGAGAGTAGATTCAGTGAAACCCCTGGCTCACTGCTTCCAACTGAAAGGGGGAAAGAATATCCACCTCCCTGAGAGGTAGAGGGGACTTGCAAAAGGTGAAGATTGGTTACTCTTCAGTGATTTTGGCAAGTTGAGCCGACTTTAATTCTTGGCTGTAGCCAGCCCAGGAAGTGGAGGTTGAAAGGGGCCCATCTGTGGGCAAATAGGTGATGGACTGGCACCCAGCAAAATCAGAAGAGATACATGTAAAGAGGAGGGGAGCTAGGGCTGGCAGAAGAGAAGGGAAAAAAAGACTCCGGCAAGTACTGAAGTGGCCCCAGGGAGAGGGGAAGCATAATCAGATCAGACAGACTGACAAACCTACCCAACCAGGGAAAGAGAGAAACTAGATCAGTGAGGGGCAGTGTTGATAGGTGCCTAACAATCTGGGAAAGAAGAAAGCCAAGAGAGATAGTAGATAAACTGGTGGAAATCCAACTTGCTTGAGGGGGTAGAGGGCAGGGAGAGACACATAAGTTTTCAGAAGCCTACCTCACCTGTGGAGAGGGTTTACCTCCTCAGTGTATGAACACCTGCCCCACATACACTACATCCCTGGTTTAATGCACAGTACCTCCTAAAAGAAAGGATCCAGAGAGTGATCCGGTGGGTTTAAAGGCATCCATTCATGACAGGGAACATATAGACACAGATTTCTTTTTCTTTAGGTTTTTGAATGATTATTTTATATTTTTATTATTTTTTTTCTTATTCTTCATTTTATTCTCTAAAACTGGATACCTTACCTGTGGAAGGAAGGCAGCAGATTTATTCAATGATGAGTAGTGGCAGCCTGAGATGGCTCCTAATGACCTAAGAAGGAAGCCTTTTTCCTGGCTGGTTTTTTTTTTTTTTTTTTTTACATTTTGTTTACGTCTCTTTCATTGTTTCCTTTTTTTATTCTCCTTAGTTTCTTTATTTTTTTTTTCATTCATTTTCCCCTCTTTTGTTTCTTTGCTTACATTCCAAACTCTATTGTATGGTTTTCAATTTATATACTCTTCTCATGTCATCTTTCCAGTACTGTATTTTATTATATTTTTTGATGTTTCATTTTTTATTCCACATTTTACATTCTTATTCCTTTGTATTTTTATCATTTTTCACTCTTGTTACTTATTTTTTTCTCCCATGTCTCTTTAAAAGTTCCTTTTCTATCTTTTGTGTTATTACTATCATTCTTTTTCTCTTCATCTAACTTTCATTTTCTATGGCCTTATATTTTTTTCAGGAAGACACAAAAACTACAAGAATATAAAGTAATATGAACCATGGCAAAAAGAAAATTTAACAGAAAACAAAACAAAATAAAACCTTAGAGTAGAAAGAGAAGCTAATTATCTGAATAAGATCTCCAAGATAGACAGATGCCTAGACACCAGCAGAAAATTAGAAGCCATGCTAAGAAATGGGAAAACATGGCCCAGTCTAATGAAAAAACTAAAACCAGTAGGAGATGCAGAACATGGAACAACTAGTCAAGGATATTCAAACAAATATCATTAATCAACTTAATGAAGTAAAAGAAGAGATAAATAATATTAAGAAGACACTGGGAGAATGTACAGAAGAAATCATGAACCTACATAAAATGATAACAAATCTGATGATGAATGGCAAAATGCAAGATATTAACTATATACTGAAGCACATAACAGCAGATATGAGCACGCAGAGGAAAGAAATAGTGACGTCAAAGAGAGTGCATGTGAAATCAGAAAGATAGTAGAATAGATGGATAAAGACAAAAAAAAAATCAACAGAGCTTCAAGGGATTGAATGACAACAGAAAATGCATAAACATATGCATTATAGGCATCCCAGAGGGAGAAGAGAAATGAAAGGGGGCAGAAGGACTATTGGAGGAAATAATGGCTGAATACTTCCCAATTTAAAAAAAAATTACTTTTTAAATGATACTTAGATTACATAAATGCTACACAAAAAATATAGGGATTCCCATTCGCCCCACCTCCCACACCTCCCACAACCTCCCACATAAACATCTTTCATTAGTGTAGCACATTAATTGCAATTGATAAACACATCCTGGGGATTTGCCATTAAGCATGGAACATAGTTCAAATTGTAGTCTACACTCTCTCCCACACAGTTCTGCATGTTATGTGATGATATAAAATGGCCTATATTTGCCATTGCAATGTCACTCAGGACAATTTCCAAGTCCTGAAAAAGCCCCCATATAACAACTGCATTTCCCTCTTCCTGCCCTCAGAGCCAACAGTTGCCACTAGTTCCACATCAATGCTGTAATTTCTTCCATTGCTTGAATCACAATATGTCTATAGTAGAATACCAGGAAGTCTACTCTAGTCCAAAACTCTTACCCCAATCCTGAGGAGTCTGTGATGGCGATGTCCACTGCGTCTCCAATTGAGAGGGGACTTATATCACATGAGGAATATGGTTGGGACTATCCTGCCTGCAGCTGCAGACTCTCTTCATTCCCTGAGAATGAATGTTTTCCATCATCATCTCCCCTCCAGTTGTCCTGGGTGAGTCCAATGAGATCTAGAGCAGGAGTTGGAGATCCACTGAGATTCTGGGCCCAGCTGGCACATGGACAGCCCAAAGACTCAAGTCTCTGGACGTACACCTACAAACTCCAGCACCAAGTATAGGTTTGAATAGAAGGGACAGATGAGCCGTGTGCAGGGAAGACATAGTTGAGTCCAACTCTGTCACTCTCAGGAGCACAAACTCCAAAGTAGGGCCCAATGATTCTGTATGTGTGTTAAGTTTTCTCTTTGACATTTTGTTCTTCTTGTTCTGTTTTCTTGCTGTTTTCTATGTTCCATTGAAGGAAAAAGATTGGGGCCAGAGAAATTGAAAGAGGTAAAAAGGGAAAAGGATAATAGTGATAAAAATAAAATTTAGGGGATGTGGTGGGAGGTGTGGGAGGTGGGCAACATGGGAATCCCAGTGGATTCCGTGTAATATTTTGGGTAATCTAAGCACCTCTTAAAATACATGTATATATATATATATATATATATATATATATATATATATATAACATTTTTGTAAGCAAATACAAATATATGCATATATATTTATATATCATTTTGCAAATGTTTGTATGTATAGTGAGAATTTTGATTTTTACCCACAATAAAAATAAATAAAAAATTAGAAAATAAAAGTTAGAAGAGGGACCATATAAGACTTAGTAAAATGAATATTTAACTCATGTAAGCAGCATAGAGTAATGGGGGGAGGAAATGGAGTACCTACAATGAAATGGGAAACCAAATAGAGAAAAATTTATAGAGTGATTTAAAAGGCCAGAATGATGAGGAGAGAGAGAAAGAGTAAAGAATGGAGTGAAAGGAAAAAGTTAATAAAAAAAAAAAGAAACAGAAAAGACAAGATAAAAATCAAAACCAGTAAAGTAGAGGGCTTAATGAAAAAAGGTGGAATGTAAGAACCACAACAGAATGCGGAAGATAGAAAGATGAAGGAAGGAAAAGAGATAGCCTTGGTAGACAAAATCAATATACACAGAAAATGGGAAATGAAGGAAGAAGAAGCACAGCAAAGAAGAAATAACCTAGCAGCATCTAATTTTAAAAAAAGCAGGGGGGCAGGAAGAAAGAGGAATAAAAGCAAGACACAAACAAACAAACAAACAAAATCCAGACAAACACACAACAAGCAGTCAAACAAAGCTAAGGAAGAACAACATTCTTTCTTGGGCCCTTGTGGAGCCTCTCAGTCTGCCTGAGTTCATCAATCAATTATCCTGCAGGCTTCTCTCTGCAGGTTTTGAGGCAGATATTAGTGAGTAAAATAAGTTATTATTCTTTTTAAGTAAACTTTTTTTTTTTGGAGAAATAAGGGACCTGAAAGAAGTTAGTACAAAAACAATGTCTAAGTTTTCCCTGTCCTATGGTATCAGCTGGATGTTAGATATCCCGGTGAATCACTACTCTTAGAGGAGCCGGGAATTGAACTAGGGATCTCATATATTCAATCAGAAATTTCTCCACTGAGCTAACTTACTAATTGGGTCAGTTAGCGCTTCAGAAAGCTATTTAATCACTTTCCTCTGGGAAGGTTTTATTCTCCCTGGCAGCAGGATTCAGCAGGCTGTATGAGCAGATCCCCCCTCCCCTCTCCAGGTCAAGTTGAGTTCCTTTTTGAAATTCAAATGGGTCCCTGATGACTGAGTTCACCTCACTGAAATGGTTTACAAGCCTCTTCTAGACCACCCCCTCCTCCTAGGGGACCCTAAATAAGCTTGTGGAAACTTATTAAGCACTACCCTCTGCCTGACTCCCTTAGGGGAGTTGAAATTCTGGTAGTCCTCAGCATGGAACTATTAAATTGGCTGAGTCTGTTCTCTCTCAAGCCAAGCCTCTGTAGGGCAGTTAGGTAAATCAGGCTTCCTCAGCAGATTCACCTCTCCCTTCAGCCTGCTGCCACTTCAAGCTGGTTGGTGTGCTCCCCAAAGTTCTAAGGGAGTCCAGACAACCAAGGTCACCACACAGAAATGATTTACAAGGCTCTTCTAGACCACTCCCTCCTTCCAGGGACCCTAAATAAGCTTGTGGAAACTTATTAAACACTACCCACTGCCTGACTCCCTTAGGGGAGTTGAAATTCTGATGATCCTCAGTGTGAAACTTTAAAATTGGCTGAGTCCACCCTCTCTCAAGCCAAGCCTCTGTATCCCAGGGCAGCTAAGTAATTCAGGCTTCCTCAGCAGATTCGCTTCTCCCCTCAGCCTGGTGCCACTTCAAGCTGGCTGGTGGGCTCCCCAAAGCTCCAAGGGGGTCCAGGCAACAAAATCCACAGAAAGGAAACCCCTCTCCTCCCTTTGCCAGAACCCTCCCACTCTTGAAGAATGCTCCTTCTTGCTGGGCAGGAGTAGGAGCTGACCATAGCCCTTTGCCCTGAGGGTGGGGCTTAGCCATCCACGACCTCAATTTCCAGCTCAGGGTTAAAAACTTATGAAGGTATTAATATGGGAAGGGGAAAAGGGGGAGGAAGTTGGGAGTCCCCTGTGTTCTGTATGTGACTTTACTGTGACCTAAAACTCCTTTGAAAACAAAATCAAGAAAAGTAAGACACTGGGGAATAAATTGAAGGAAAGATCAGTGTACATACAGGACAACTGATATTACAGTTATGAAATGCAAAATGATAAAAAAAATTAAAATATATTTCATTATTTTTTAATATCCCAATTTTTAAATTTTATTTTTAGTTTTAAAAATTTTTGTGTGTATTTTATTTTTTATATATAAACCTATCATTATTAAAAAAAAAAACTTATGGTTTTATCTTAAACAATCTATCTCCCTGTCCAGCTCCCTCCAGATCTATGTCCCAAAGGCTCTCTCTCTGTGGGCTCCCAAAACAGCTCACTTGGGCAAGATCCTGTCACCAATCAGCTGTCTTTTGCAATAGAGATGGTGAGTGCCCACTTAAACTGAGGCTATCTTTCCTTCTTCAGATCCAATACTGAAAATTTTACTTCATATTTTCCAATTTGGATATATTTTATATTTTTTTCTTGCCTAAGTGCTCAAGCAAGTACTTCTAATAAAATGTTAAATAAGAGCAGTGACAGTGGCCATCCTTGCCTTATTCCATATCTTAGATGGAAATTCTTTATCATTTCACCATTGACTATGATGTTAGCTGTGGGTTTTTCTATATATCCTATTAACATTGAGGAAGTTTCCTTCTATTCCCATCTTTGAAAGTGTTTATCAGGAAAGGTTGCTCTATTTAGTCAAATACTTCTTCAACATCAATCATGATGATAATGTGTTGTGATTTTTTTAACTTTCAATGTTGATTGATTTTCTTATGTTCAAAAACCTAGTTATTAGGGAAATGCAAATCAAAACTACAACGAGATACCATCTTACACCCATTAGAATGGAGGCTATTAAAAATAACAACAGAATATAAGTGTTGGTGAGGATGTGAAGGAATGGGAAACCTCATCAACTAGTGGTGGGATTGTGGAATGGTCCAGCCACTGTGGAGGACATTATGGCAGTTCCCCAAAAAACTTACTATAGAAATTCCATATGATCCAGTGATTCCACTGCTGGGTATATACCTAGAAGAATTGAAAGCAAAGACACAATCAGATATATGCACATCAAAGTTAATTGCAGCATTGTTCACCATTGGCAAAAGTTAGAATCAACTCAGATGCCCATCAATAGATGAATGGATAGACAAAATGTGGTACATACAAACAATGGAATATCACTCAGCTGTAAGAAGGAATAAAGTGTTAATACATGGGATAACATGGATGAATCTTGAAGACCTTATGTTGAGCAAAGCAAGACAAGCATTGAAGGATGAACAGTACATGACTTCACTGATATGAATTTAGGAAATTGAGCAGTGTCAGAGAGCTATTGTGTGTAAAATAAGTTTACAAGAAATAGAAAGAGAAGAGAAGGTTGTGAGCCATCACCCATACGGATGTAATTTATGGTAAAGTGATAGAGTATAGTTGTGAATTGAGGGGATAGGACAGGAGGGTAGTGATATTATTGGGTTGGGTGGTGCAGGGTTGACAGGTGGGTAGATTGGGAAGGGTGGGTTAAATGATCCAGGATACTGAGGGAAAGGGTGGCAGAGAGATCAGGTGAACACTGGGGATTAGTGGGTATGAGGTTGAAAGTACAGAGGTGGGAATGCTCTTATGGCAATATTACATGGAAGGGTCACTGGTTTAGGGGGTTGGTTGAGAGGACATTCAGGACAGAGAACACCTGGAGCAGGCTTTTGGGGAGTGTGTGAGTGTTCATCCTGTCATAATATGTTGTAACAGTGGGCGGAGAACCACATAATGAGCGAGAAGGAGTTGGACTCCCATCTTCAGGAGGACTGATTTTTTCAGAAACAAACAGGCAGGAGTCTCTCAAGAACAAGGATGGTTCCTAGTAGGGGAGGACAAACTAGTGTGTCAAGACCTCTTGTTGCATGTAACTATGAATCTTGTCATCAAATGAGTAAAGCCAGGGGGTTATCATAGGCTCTGGGGGAATGGGGTAGGAAGAATAGAATAGGTCAAATGGGGGTATTTAGTGGTCAGTGGAAATGTTCTTCATTACCATACAGTGATGGACACAGGACATGGTAAATATAATCAAAATTTATAAAAGTATAAGGTCTAAAATGTAAACCATAGTGTAAACCATTGACAATGTTTAGTAGCTATGTTTCACTCTTTGTATATCAGTTATAACAACGTTACCATCCATGTATAAAAAGGTATTAATATGGGGGGGAAGGGGGAGGATGTTGGGTATATTAGAGTCTCCTGTATTCTGCGGGTATCTTTGCTGTGACATAAAACTTCTTTGAAAACAAAATGAAAAATAGTGAGACACTGGGGAATGAGAGGGGGGAAAGTACTACAGTACAGACTGGACACCAGATATGGTAGTGATGAAAGACAAAATATCAAAAACAAATCTTTTATATTTTTCTTTTTTTAATATCCCAATCTTTTAATTTATTTTATTTTTAGTTTTTTTTTAACTTTTATGTATTTTATCTCCTACATTTAAACATCATTATTATTTCATTTTCCTATTAATTGTATTCAGCTATTGTAATAGCTTCATCTTTGAAGAGGCTTTGTATCATGGAAATGTTACAACTGGTGTGAGGGAAGATCATTTTTGTGGGGTATCAGGGATGAGGGATGCATGGAAGGAAGTTCCCCTGAGCATAAATATAAGGTATATAAAAATGTTGAAATGTTCATGGGGCATTGTCACAGTGGGTGGATAATCACTCAATAAATGAGAGAATACTGAATTCCCATCCTGGAGAGCTCTGCCACATTCTCTAATGGAGCAGCAACAGTCCCCCAGGTGCAGGGACAGTGACTGGCAAAGGAGGATGATCCACCAATGGGCCCTTGATATTGATGAATAACCTTATGAGTCTTTGCTCTTGAAATTAAAACTTAACCTATTGTTATGGGGTGCCTAAGGGTTGCCTCCTGAGAGCCTCCTTGTTGCTCAAATGTGGCCTCTCCTCTAAGCCAAATTCAGCATATGAATGCATTACCTTCCTCCCAGCATGGGCATGACTCCCGGGGATGAGCCTCCCTGGCACCGAGGGTTTTCTACCAAGTGCCAACTGGCAATGCGACTGGAAAATGATCTTGAATAAAAGGGGGAAAAAGTAAAGACAAATGAGTTTATATGCTTAAGAGACTTCAAAATGAGTTGGGAGTTCATCCCAGGGGTAAAGCTTATGCACATCTGAGTAGGATCTCATAGAATTCCAAAGTAGACATAACCCCAAATAGTGGGGCTCCTGAGGTCTCTGGAGACACCCAGGTCCTATGTCAGGGAAGAGAGCTCCAGAGTTTGGTGCCTGCCACTGGGCCCTACTTTGGACTATGTGTTCCTGAGAGTGACAGAGTTGGATTCAACTATATCTTCCCTGCACATGGTTCATCTGTCCATTCTATTCAAACCTATACTTGGTGCTGGAGTTTGTAGGTTTATGTCCAGAGACTTGAGGCTTTAGGTTTTCCATGTGCCAGCTGGGCCTGGAACCTCAGTGGAGCAGTAACTCCTATTCTACAGCTCATTGGTCTGACCCAGGACAACCTACATGGAGATGATGATGAACAATGACCATCCCAGGGAATGGAGAGAGTCTGCAGCTGCAGGCAGGATAATCTCATCCATCTTCCCCATGGGATATAAGCCCCCTCTCACTTGGAGGTGGAGTGGACATCTCCATCACAGAATCCTCAAGATGAGGGGAAGAGGTATGAGCTAGAGTAGACTTGCAGGTCTTGTGCTGTAGACATATTGGGATTCTAGCAATGGAAGAAATTACAACATTGATGTGGAATTACTGGCAACTATTGGCTCTGGATGCAGGGAGAGGGAAAAGCAGCTGTAATACAGGGGCTTTTTTGGGACTTGGGAATTGTCCTGAGTGACATTGAAACAACAGATATAGGCCAATTTATATCATCATATAACATGCAGAACTGTGTGGTAGAGAGTGTGGTCTACAATGTAAACTATGGTCCACGCTTAATGGCAAAACTCCAGGACATTAATCAATTGCAATTAATGTGCCACGCTAATGAAGGATGTTTATGTGGGAGGTTTTGAGAGGTGTGGAGGTGGGGCATATGGGATTCCCTACATTTTTTGTGTAACATTTATGTAATCTAAGTATCTTTTAAAAAATATATAAAAATTTTTTTAAAAAATTCACTATTTGCAGATGACATGATCCTTCACATAGAAAACACTGAGAAATCTACAACAAAAATTCTAGAGCTGATAAATGATGTCAACAAAGTAGTAGGATATAAGATCAATCACACAAATAACAGTAGCATTTTTTAGACTAATAATGAGTGATCTGAGGAAATCAAGACAAAAATGACATTTACAATACAAATTAAATGGATCAAACACCTAGGAATAAACTTCACTAAGTATATAAAAGGACTGTACACAGAAAACTATGCAAAACTGTAAATGGAAATCAAAGATGACCTAAATCCATGGAAGTATATCCCCTGTTCATGGATTAGAAGGCTAAAAATCATTAAGATGTCTGTCATACACAAAATGATTTACAGATTTAACACAATCCCAATAAAATTACAACAGCATTTTTTATTTAATTGGAAAATCTAATTATGAAATTTATTTGGAAGGGCAAGAGGTCCTGAATAGCCAAAAAAATATTGATAAAGGAAATGAAATCAGAGGAATTATACTATCTCACCATAAATCATACTACAAATCTACAATGATCATAATACTACATGATATTGACACTAGAGACAAATGAAATAAAATTGAGGATTTTGAATTAGATCCTCATATGTATGGTTAAGTGATATTTGGCAAGGGTACCAAGCCCTCTCAAATGTGACAGAATGGTCTTTTCAAAAACTAATGATTCAAGAACTTGATATCCAAATCCAAAAGAATGAAAGAAGATAACCACCTCATGTCCAAAACAAAAATTAACTCAAAAATGCATCAAATACCTAAAAATAAGAGCCAAGACCATAAAGCTCCTAAAAGATAATATAGGGAAGCATCTATGAAATTGTGTAGTAGGAAATGATTTCATAAATTTTAAACCCAATGCTCTAGCAATGAAACATAAAATAGGTAAATGGGACCTCCTTGAAATTAAAAACGTTTGTGCTTCAAAAGAGTTTGTCAAGAAAGTGAAAAGTCAGCCTATTCAATGGAAAAAAATATTTGGTAACCATATATCCAACAAGGGCCAAATATCCAGAATGTATAAAATAATCCTACATCGCAAAAATAAAAAGACAAACAGCCAATTTAAAAGTGGGTTAGGGATTTGAGTAGACACTGCTCCAAAGAATAAATACAAATGGCTCAAGAGCACATGAACAGATGTCAACATCACTAAACATTAGGGAAATGCAAATCAAAACTTCAGTGAGATATCTTATACCTATTTACCTGGTGACTATTAAAACAGCAGAGAACAAGTGTAGGAGAGAATGGAGGAAAGGGAGCTTTCATCCACTGCTGTTTGGAATATAGAATGTTGCAAACATTCTGTAGGACTGCTTGGTGGTTCCTCAAGAAGCTAAGTATAGAACTCCCCTATGATCCTGCAATCCCATTTTTGGGTATATCCCCAGAAGAACCGACAGCAGGTCCAGGAAGAGATATATGTACATCAATATTCATAAAATCATTATTCACTATGGCCAAAAGTTGGAAGTAATCCATGTGTCCATCAACAGAAAATTGGATTATCAGATTCTTGTATATCCATAAAATGGAATTTTACTCAAGTGTAAGAAGGAATGTAGTATTAACTCATGGTACAACATGTATCAATCATGAAGACCTTATGTTGAGTGAAATAAGACTGTCACTGAAGGACAAATAATACTTGACCTCAATGATATTACTTAAGCAATTGAGCAGACACACAGAGCTAGAGTCCAGAAGATAGGGTAACAGGGGACAGAAAGGAAGTAGTAGGTGGTAAACCAATGATCAATATGGGTAAAATCTATGATAAGATGGAAGGGTGCAGCTTGGCAGTGGATGGTGGTGATAGTGATGCGGTGATGTAATTGGATTTGATGGTTTTGGAATGTGGAGGAGAGTAGTATGGGATTTGGGTTGGACTAGCCAAGCATCAGTGGGGAGGGCTGGAGAAAGAAGCATGTGTACTCTGGGGATTTGTAGGGATGTGGTAATAACTATAATGGTGGGAACGTTCTTTTGGAAAGTATGGCATGAAAGGGTTACTCGTGCAGAGTGTCAGGTCTGAGGGGATATGCAGGATAGGGAGCACCTGGGGAATCCCTTGGAATCTGAAAAATGTTCATCTTTTAGTAGTATGTTATATCAGTTGGTGGAGACCCACAAAATAAACAAGAAATTGTGAACCTCCCATTCTGAGCAGCCCTGCTATGTTCTCAATTAGAGGTTCAAGTATCTCTCAAGAACATAGGTAGTGCCTAATAAAAGAAAACAAATATATCAGGCCCTCAAAATTATTGTATGTAACTATGAATCTTTTTTTTTTCAAAAATTGAAACTTAGTGGTTACCATAGTTTCTGAAGGAATAGGGAGGGAAGAATGGAATAGTTATAACATAGGGCATTTTAGAGCACTGGAATTGTTCTGCATGATCTTGCAAAGAAAAATAAAGGCAATTTTCAATTTTGTCAAAACCTATAAAAGTTTATGGGCAAAATTAAACCGTAATGTAAACCATTGACCACGGTTAGTCAAAATGCCTCAGTGTTTGTACATTAGTTGGAACAAATATACCATACAATTATGAAATGTTATTAACGTGGCAATTTGGGAAGGGGGAGGGGTTTGAGTATATGGGAATCCCCTCTATGTTCTATGTGACTTTTCTGTAACCTAAAGATTCTTTGAAGATAAAGCAAAAAATAAATAATTCACTGGGAGAACTTATGGAAGATATTGTTACTGTACATAAAAGAAAACAGACCTTACATTTATGAAAGTAAAGAAATTTTTATTTTATTTACTTTTGTTTGTAATTTTTGTATTTATTTGTCATTTCATATTATTATTTTTTATTTTCTAATTATTTTTATTTGTTTCTTTGCTTCATTTTTAAGGAGTTTTTGGATAGCAGAAATGTCACAACTGTGGCAAAGGAAGATTACTGGTGCAGGGTGTCAGTGATGGTGTGATGTGGAGTGAGAGGTGCAAGTGGGGCATGCCTCTATGGCATATCAATATGTTCAATTGGTCATTGGCCATTGTCTCAGTGGGTGGAGAGCAACACAATAGCTGAAAGAATATTGCATTACCATCCTGGGAAGCTTTGTTACATTATCTATTAGAACAACAAGAATCCCGTGAGTACATGGGGAATGCTTAATGAAGGAGGACAGACCATTACAGCAAACCCTTATTATTGATGGTTGTGCTTATGAACATTTTCTTGTGAAATTGAAACTTAGCCTAGTATTATATACTGCCTAAGAGTTACTTCCTGAAATCCTCCTAGTTGCTCAAATGTGGTCTCTTTCTAAGCCAAACTCATCAAATAAACACACTACATTCCCCCAGCATGGGACATGACTCCCAAGGATGAGCCTCCCTGGTACCAAGGGTAATTACCAATCATCAAATAGTGATGAATCTGGTAAAAGACCTTGACCAAAAGGGGGAGATTTCAAACTGAGATGAGAGGTCATTCCAGAGGTTAGGCTTAAGCATGTCTCAGCAAGATCTCATTGACTGCTACAGTAAATAGTGCCCCAAACATTGGGGTTCCTGAGGGCTCTAAAGACATCTAGGCAGGGCAGACAATCTCAGGAATTCTGAACCTTGTTAAGGTGCCTTATTTGGACTATATCCTCCACAATGTAACAGTGTTAGGCTTTGTAGTAGTTTGAGATTATTTTATTAATCCCCAAAAGAGAAAAGATTATGTTTGTAAATCAATCTATTCTTCTGAGTGTATAAGCTTTGATTATATTGGATCCAGTTGAAGGGCCTTTGATTAAATTACTTGTTAATTTTAGGGCTATGATTCGAACATACCAGTAACTCAACTCAGGTTGAGACCCCACTACCTTGGTGGCCCAATATAAATGGACACTCACTCAAGAAGACATGTCAGAAGAGAGAACTTTGTCATTTTGATCCTGTCATGTGACAAATAGGAGAGGGCTCAAACAGCTAACTCCCTGGGGAGAGATGGACAATTTGCCTGATAGTTTACAGCCAACTTTGGAAAAAAGCTGAGACTGATATAGAAAGCCCAGAAAGAAATGAGCCCTATGCTGGCAGAGAAAAGAAGCCCTGAGAAACCAGCCCTATGACAGCCTGCAGCTGAGAGAGAGAAAGCCCAGAAAGGAAGGCTGAAATCTTTCTTAAAACAGTAACCATACTGCTTCAACATGTGACAACTAACTTTGGTGAGAAAGCAACCTTTAGTGGGACTCTTTAGGACTTTGTAACTGTAAGATGTTTCCCCTCAGAATACATTTTATAAAATCCAACAGATTTCTAGTACTTGGCATCAGCACCCCTTTGGCAGATTTATACACAAAATTGGGTACGAGGAGAGTGGATTACAGACTGTTGCAATTACCAAAAATGATGGAATGGTTTTATAAATGTGTTAGTGGTGTTTTGGGGGGAATTGTGAGATGCTTTATAGAAAAGACCTAGATTACTTTGAAGAGACTCTCAGTAGTAATATGTATCCTAAAGTTATTTCTGACAAGGCCATAGAAGGAAATGATGAAACTATTTTTGGAAAGTGAAGGAAAGGTGATCTGTGCTATAAAGTTGAAGAGAACTCAGTGAGATTGAATCCTGATGTGAAATGGAAGGAAGAATTTGAAAATGATGAGGTTGGACATTTAGCTGAAGAGCTTTCCAAAGCAAACTTCGAGAATGTGGTCTGGCTTCTCCTTGCAGCTTATAGCAAAATGCGAGAGAAAAAATATAAAAGGAGAATTGGATTGTTGGGCACAAAGAAACCAGAGACTGATAGTGAAAATTCCAAAACTTTGTAAATCGAGTCTGCAGATGATAGTGCCCCATTTGAACACTATTGAGTGACATGGACATACATGTCCCAGAAACAGAGCACATCCCAAACAATATAAATCTTAACACGCCTACACTAACTCATATATTTTTCAAATTGTCCAATGCTCATGACAACGAGAGAATACTGAAAACAGCAAAAGAGAACAATCACATACAAGTGAAGCTTGATATGATTAAGTGCCAATTTCTAATCTGAAACCACAGAGGCAAGAAGGCATTGGTATGATATAAGGTGCTAAAAGAAAAAAAAATTCCAGCCAAGAATTCTCTATCCAGAAAAGCTGCCATTCAAAAATGAAGGTGAGTTCAAACTATTCACAGATAAACAGAATTTAAGAGAGTATGTCAATAAGAAACCTGCACTTCAAGAAATACTCAAGGGAGTTCTGCAGGTTGAAAGGAAAAAACAAGAGAGAAAGAGGTAGAGAGCAGTGTAAGAATAACTAAAAGAAAAAAAGAGAAATAAAAACAACATATGGCATACATACACCTAAGAAAATATGGCTAATGTAAGTAATTTCTTGATAGTAAAAACACTGAATGTTAATAGATTAAACTCTCTAGACAAGAGAAACAAATTGTCAGGCTACAGATATGGTGGATCATATCCCATAGTTTGGAGAGAAAGAGATCACCACTCCACTGCTCTGAGGGGGTTGGCCGGTTCCCCATGGGTTGGAAAGAGTGAATTTACCACCTCACTGCTCTGAGGTTGGTGTGCTTTTATGTCACTTATTATGGAGAATGTTGCTACAATCTCCCTGTACTTAAAACTTTGAGACTGTGCCCCAGAGATTGGGGAATGTGTGGACATCATCTTAACATCCATGGTAGGTGAAGTCTGTAGCTTGGTCATGACCCACATGCTTGGTGAGGGTAGAACAAAGTAAATGGCCATTGTGGAAGCCTGTGGAAATTCTGGCATCCCATGACTCCTGTAGGAGAAGAAGAAACCATCATCTTAAGAATGACTCTCAGACTTTGCAATCTAATATGTAAACCTTGCAGATTTTTGGGACTGTGGGGGACCCTTGATGCATTATTCCTTTCCAAATTCTCCTTATGGGAATGCCAACATTTATCCTATGTGTATGCCTCTGTATATTGGAGGCAGATACCTTGTAAGTTTCAAATGTCTACAGCCTGAGGGAACAATGAAACAAGACAAACTGTATTCTTGTAGCAGATTATGATGTGATTTTGTACCTAGCATTGCTACTTAGATGATTCAAGGTATTTTGGAATATTGCAATATCTTTTTGGTATTCAGAGGGTGGAGTGTGACAGTTTTCGTTTATTTTATAAATCCCAAAAAGAGAAAGGATTAGGTTTGTAAACTAAACTATTCTCCTGGATGTGATTCTCATTGATTATATTATATTCAGTTAAGGGGCCTTTGAATAAATTACATGTTAAGATTAAGGCTTTGAAGTATTGTGGGAACATGGCCAATTGGTTAGGCAGATAAGGTTCAGCAATCACTGAAACAATGGAGAAAGAGCCAAAGCCTGCCTTGGCAAACTGGTTTGGGGTACAGCAGACTGCTTCACAAAATCCCAGGAGAGTGAGGGGCAAAGAGATGAAGAAGCCAAAACGACAAGCTGGGACATAGATAATAGCAACGAAATAGAATAAGAGGAATGAAGGGTCAAAGTGAAAAATTAATACA
Source organism: Tolypeutes matacus (assembly GCA_026826555.1). Taxonomy (NCBI): domain Eukaryota; kingdom Metazoa; phylum Chordata; class Mammalia; order Cingulata; family Chlamyphoridae; genus Tolypeutes; species Tolypeutes matacus. The sequence continues at coordinate 1,339,387 of JAKSZT010053807.1, read as the reverse complement.
CTCAAGAAAAAAAAATAAAACCATAGAGTACAGAGAGATGCTAATCAACCTAAGAAACCCATCAAGTTAAATAGATGCCAGACAACAACAAAAATTACAAGCCATACTAAGACACAGGAAGACATGACCCAGTCCAATAAACAAAATAAAAACCAGGAGGAGATGTAGAACATGGAAAAACTAATCAAAGGTGTCAAAACAAATATCATGAATCAAATTAATTAAGTGAAGGAAGAGATTAAGGATATTAAGAAGACCCTGTGAGAATATATGAAAAAAATTGAAAACATACAGAATAAAATAATGGATATGATGGTGATGAAAGACACGATCCTAGAAATAAAATATATACTGGAAGCACATAACTGCAGATTTGAACAAGAAGAGGAAAGAATCAGCAATTTTGAAGACAGAACATCTGAATTGAAACAGGGAGTAGAAGAGATAGATAAAAAATAGAAAAGATCAATCAGGGACTTAGGGATTTGAATGACAACATGAAACACAAAAACATATGCATGATAGGCATCACCGAGGGAGAAGAGAAAGGAAAAGAGACAGAAGGAGTATTGGAGGAAGCAATGGCTGAATACTTCTGAACACTATTGAGGGACATGGACATACATGTCCCAGTAGCAGAGCACACCCCGAACAATATAAATCTTAACAAGCCTACTCTAAGTCATATACTTTTCAAATTGCCCAATGCTCAAGACAACGAGAGAATAATGAAAACAGCAAGAGAAAAGAGAACAATCACATAAAAGGGAAGATTGATATGATTAAGCACAGATTTCTCTTCTGAAACCACAGAGGCAAGAAGGCATTGGTATGATATATTTAAGGTGCTAAAAGAAAAAAAATTTCCAGCCAAGAATTCTCTATACAGAAAAACTGTCATTCAAAAATGAAGAAGAGTTCAAAATATTCACAGATAAACAGAATTTAAGAGAGTATGTCAATAAGAAACCTGTACTTCAAGAAATACTCAAGGGAGTTCTGCAGGTTGAAAGGAAAAAACAGGAGAGAAAGAGTGGAAAGCCATGTAAGAATAACTGAAAAAATAAAAAGAGAAATAAAAACAACATATGGCACACATACACCCAAGATAATATGGCTAATGTAAGTAATTCCTTGACAGTAATAACATTGAATGTTAGTGGACTAAACTCACTAGACAAGAGAAACAGGTTGGCAGAATGGATAAGGATATATGACCCACCTATAACTTTTTAAAATAAACCCACCTTAGACCAAGGGATTCAAGGGGACTGAAAGTGAATGGTTGGAAAACAATTTTACATGCAAACAATAAGAAGAAGAGGACAAGAGTAGCAATACTAATATTGGGGAAAATAGACTTTAAATGCAAAACTGTTGAAAGAGAGAAAGAAGGACCCTATATATTAATAAAAGTGGTAATCTATCAAGAAGAAAGAAAAATCATAAACATTTATGCACCTAGCCAGGGTGCTTCAAAATACATGAGGCAAAAACCGGAAAAACTAAGTGGAGAAATAGATGCTTCTACAATTATAGTTGGGGATATTAGTACACCATTATCACCATTAGACAGAACATATCGACAGAGAATCAATAAAGAAACAAAGACTTTGAATAATACATTAGAGGACTAGGACCTGATAGACACATACAGAACATTACACCCAAATACAGCAGGATATACATTCTCCTCAAGAGTACATGGATCATTCCCGAGGTGATATCACATGCTAGGCCAGAGAACAACTCCCAAGGAATTCAGAAAGATTTAAATTATACAAAGTAATTTCTCTGACCACAATTGAATGAAGCTGAAAATCAGCAAGGGACACAGAACCAGAATAGGAATAAAGATATGGAAGTTAAGCAACACACTCTTAGACAAACAGTGGGTCAAGGAGAAAATCTCAAAAAAAAAATCAGTAACTACCTTGGAACTAAAGAAAATAACAACAAAACATATCAAACCTATGGAATGTAACAAAAGCTGTACTGAGAGGGAAATTCATTGTCATAAATTCTTATATTAAAAAATAACACAGAGGAGGAAGGTGTCATGGCACACCAGACATCCGATAACACAGTGATAAAGGGAAGGAAAAA
>JAKSZT010053807.1:1169279-1332281 GCA_026826555.1 Tolypeutes matacus | reverse complement strand
ATAACATTTTTGTAAGCAAATACACATATATGCACATATATTTATATATCATTTTGCAAATGTTTGTATGTATTGTGAGAATTTTGATTTTTACCCATAATAATAATAAAAAAAAGAAAAATAAATGACAAAGAGGTAAAATCAAAGACCTAACTACACATGGAGGAATTAGAAAAAGAACAACAAAGTTACCTCAACGAAAGTAGAGAAAAGGAAATAACAAATATAAGAGGACAACTAAATGAAAATGAAAATAAGAAAGCACTAGGAAAAATAAACAAAATCAAAAGCTGGTTCTTTGAGAAGATTAATAAAATTGGCAAACCCTTAGCTATACAAACAAAGAAAAATTGAGAGATGATGTAAATATGCAAAATAAAAAAACAAGGAAGGAGATATCACCACTGACCTCACAGAAATAGAGTACCTAAAAGGATCCCTTGAAAAATTAAATGCCAACAAGATGGATAGTTTAGAGGAAATGTACAATTCTCTAGAAACACAATAACAGCCTACATTGACAAAAAAAGAAATTGATGATCTCAACAGACCAATCACAAGTAACAACATTGAATCAGTTATCTATAAACTCACAACTCTTGTCCATAGCTCTTCCCCCAATCCTGAGGATTCTGGGATGGTGACATACACTCCAACTCCATCTGAGAGGGGGTTTATATCCCATGGAGAAGATGGATGTCCTGGGGTCAGGGAAAGGGAAAAACATTTGCAATGAGGGGGCATTTTGGGGACTTGGAAATCGTCTTGAGTGGCATTGCAACAACAGATATAGGCCATTTTATGTCATCACGTAGCATGCAGAACTGTGTGAGAAAGAGTGCAGACTACAATGTGAACTGTGGTCCATGCTTAATGGCAAAGCCCCAGGATGTGTTTATCAATTGCAATGAATGTGCCATAGTAATAAAGGATGTTCATGGGGGGGGTGTGGGAGGTGTGGGGAGTGAGGCATATGGGAATCCCTATATTGTTTGTGTAATATTTATGTAATCTAAGTATCTTTAAAAACAAACAAACAAACAAACAAACAAACAAAAAATCTTCCAACCTCGAAGAGACCAGGACCAGAAAGCTTCACAGGTGACTTCTACCATATAGTCTGGAAAGAACTAACACCAATCTGGCTTAAAATCTTCCAAAAATAGAAGTGGAGGAAACATTGCATAACTCGTTCTATGATGCCAACATCACCATAATACCAAAGCCAGACAAAGACATCACAAGAAAATGAAACTAGAGACCAATCTCTCTAATGAACCTAGATGCTGAAATCCTCAAGAAAATACTTGCTAATCATATTCAACAACACATCAAACAAATTATACACCATGATTAATTGAGTTTCATCCCTTGTATGTAAAGATGTTTCAGTATAAGAAAATCAATGTAATACAGCACATAAACAGATCAAAAGAAAAAAATCACATAATCATCTCTATAGATGCAGAAAAATAATTTGACAAAATACACACTCCTTCCTGATAAGAACACTATAAAAGATAAGAATACAAGGAAAAGTCCTCAACATGATAAAGGGTATATATGAAAAACCCACAGCTAACATCATATTCAATGGTGAAATCCTAAAAGCTTTTCCTCTAAGATTGGGAACAGTACAAGGATGTCCACTTTCACTTTTCCTATTTAACATTGCATTCTAAATACTTGCTCAAGGACTTAGGCAAGAAAAAGATATAAAAGGTTTCCGAATTGGAAAAGAAGAAGTAAAAGTTCACTATTTGCAGACGACATGCTCCTATACATAGAAAGCCCTGAGAAATCTACAACAAAGCTTCTAGAACATATAAATGAGTTCAGGAAAGTTGTAGTTTACAAGATCAATGTAGGGAGGCGGCTGTGGCTCAATCAGTGGGGCTCCCATTTACCATATGGGAGGCCCCGGGTTCGGTTCCCGGGGCCTCCTGGTGGGGGCGGACCCGCCTGCAGGCGTGGTTGGCTGACCCGGCGAGCACAGGCAGCAAGGGGGGGATAAATGAATAAATAAATAAAATCTTAAAAAAAAAAAAATCAATGTGGGAAAATCATTAGCATGTCTGTACTCCAATATGAGCAATCTGAGGAGGAAATCAAGAAAACTACCCTATTTACAATAAAAACTAAATGAATTCAAATACCTAGGAATAAATTTAAATAAAGATGTAAATGACATATACAGAAAACTGCACAAAACTGTTAAAGGAAATGAAAGAATACTTAAATAAATGGAAAAATATTCCCTGTTCATGGATAGGAAGGTTAAAGATCATTAAGATATCTATCCTTTCCAAAATGATCCACAGATTTAACACAATCCCAATAAAAATCACCACAGGTTTTTTTTTACTTAATTGGAAAAACTAACTATGAAATTTATTTGGAAGGGCAAGAGGACCCAGATAGCCAAAGACATTTTGAAAAAGAAAAATGAAATTGGAGGAGACACATAACCTGACTTAAAAACATATTACAAAGCTACAGTAGTCAAAACTGCATGGTTTTGGCACAGGGATAGATATACTGACCAATGGAATCAAATTGAGAATGCTGATATATATATCCTCACATATACAGTCATCTGATATTCGATAAGGCCACCAAGCCCATTCAATTGAGAAAGAATGGCCACTTCAACAATGGTGCTTGGAGAACTGGATATCCATACCCAAAAGAATGAGAGAGGAACACCATCTCACACCTTACACAAAAATGATCTCAGGATGGATCAAAGATCTAAATATAAGAGCCAAGACCATAAAGACCTTGGAAGATAATGTAGGGAAGCATCTACAGGATCTTGTATTAGGAAATGGTTTCATGAACTTCAACCCAAAGCATGAGCAATGAAAGAAAAATAGATAAATGAGACCTGCTCAAATTAAAAACTTTTGCACTTTCAAGGAGTTTGTCAAGAAAGTGAAATGGTAGCCTACTCAAAGGAAGAAAATATTTAGTAAATATATATCTGTTAGGAAACTAAAATCTAGCATGCATAAATGAATCATACCTCAAAAATAAAAAGACAAACCATTTAAATAATAGGCAAGTGATTTGAATAGACATATGGCAAGGGAGTGTTGCTGGTTTAGGGTGTTGGATGTAGGGCCATTTGGGACAGTGCTTACCTGGGCAGGCTTCTAGTGAGTGTGTGGGTGTTCATTTTGTCTGAGTGTGTTATATCATTGGGTGTAGACACACATAATGGACAGGAAGGTGTTGGACTCCCATCCTGGGGAATCCCACTATGTTCTCAAATAGAAGAGTGGGAGTATCTCAAGAGCATGGGCAGTGCCTAATATGGGAGGACAGACCAGTGTGTCAAGCCTCGGTGTTGTTGCAAGTAACTACGAATCTTGTCCTTCAGGAAGTGAAGTCTGGTGGTTATCATCAATCCCAAGGGGAAGGGAAGGGAGGAATAGAATAGATGGAACAGCGGGCATTTTGGGGGTACTGGAAGTGTTCTACATGATCTTGCAATGATGGATACAGGGCATGTTAAATTTTATCAAAATTTATGAAGGTGTATCATCCAAAATGTAAACCATAATGTAAAGCATTGACCGTGGTTAGTAGCTATGTTTCAATATTTGTACATCAGTTTTAATAAATGTACCATCCACTTATAAAATATTATTAATAGGGTAAGGGGGGAAAGCTGGAGGATGTTGGGTATAATATGGTAGTACCCTGTATTCTATACATGACTTCTGTAACCTAAAACTTCTTTGAATGCAAAATGAAAAAAGTAAGACAGTGGGGGAATAAATGGAATAAAAATTCTTTGTACATGCAGGACAACAGATATTACAGAGATGAAAGCAAAATGTCAAAAAATTTAATTTTTTTTCATTATTTTTTATCATCCCCAATTTTTTTAATTTTTAATTTTTTGTAATTTTTCTAATTTTTAAAAAAATCGTTATTATTTAATTTTCTTACCAATTGTATTTGGTTAATTTATTGTCTTCATTTTTTAAGAAGTTTTGAATCACAGAAGGGTTACAACTGTGACAGGGGAGGATCATTTGTGTGGGGTGTCAGTGATGGGATATTCATGGGAGGAAGCTCACTTGGGCATGCATATAAGGCATACAATTTTGTTCAAATGTTCATGGGGCATTGTCACAGTGGGTGGAAATTCACACAATAACCTAAAGAAAATATGAAATTCACATCCTGGGGAGCTCTGCCACAATCTCTAATGGAGCAGCAAGAATCCCCCTAGTACAAGGGCAATGACTAGTGAAAGACAATGATCCATTGCTGGGCCTTTGATATTGATGACTGTTCTTATGAACCATTACTCTTTAAATTGAAACTTAGCCTAGTATTATAGGGTGCCTAAGATTTACCTCCTGAGAGCCTCCTTGTTGCTCAAATGTGGCCTCTCTCTAAGCTTAATTCAGCATTTAAATGCAACTACTTCCTCCATCATGGGACATGACTCCCTGGGATGAGACTCCATGGCACCAAGGGATTACTGCCAAGCAACAAAGAGCAATGCAACTGAAAAAAGACCTTGACCAAAAAGGGGAAAAGGTAAAGATAAATGAGTTTCTATGGCTAAGAGACATCAAAGTGAGTCAGGAGGTCATTGCACGTTTCAGCAGAATTTCATAAACCACCAATGTAGGTACTACCCCAAATAACAGGGCTACCAAGGGCTTTCTAGACATCCAGATATTATATTCAGGGCAAATACCTCAGGTGTTTGGTGCCTTGCCAATATGCCCTACTTTTTAATTTATGCTCTCCAGTGTGACAGAGTTGGACTCAGTTGTAGTTTCCCTACACATGGCTCTATTTTCTCCTCTATTTGAACTTATAATTAGTACTAGAATTGGTAAGTATACATCCAAGAGACTTAAATCTTTGGGCGGTCTATATGCCAGTTGGGCCCTGAATCTCAATTGAGTTTCAACACCTCACCCAGGTGAGGTGTTGGACTCACCCAGGACAACTACAAGGAGGAGATGATGGAAAACCACCATACCATGGAACCGAGAGAGTCTACAACTTCAAGCAAGAGAGTCCCATCCATCAGCCCTAAAGGATCAATGCCACCTCTCAATTAGAGGTGGAGTGGGCATCACCAACCCAGAATCCTCAGGACTGGGGAATGAACTATGGACTAAATTATACTTACTGGTATTCTATTACAGACTTACTGTGATTCTACCAATGGAAGAAATTATGTCATTGTTGTGGAGGCTGTGGCCACTGGAGGTTCTGAGGGCAGGGTGAGGGAAAAAGAGTTGTAATACAAGGACATTTTTGGGAGTTGGGAATCGTCCTGAATGAAATTGCAATGACAGATACAGGCCATTATATATCTTGTCATAACCTACAGAATTTTTTGAGAGATAGTGTATACTACAATGTAAATTATAATCCATGATTAATGGCAATGCTCCAAAATGTATTCATCAATTTCAACGTATGTAACACACTAATGAAAGATGTTATTAATGTGGAAAAATCTGGGAGGAGTGGGGAGCAGGGCATTTAGGAATCCCCCATATGCTTTTATGTAACATTTATGCAATCCAAGTATCTTAAATATATATATATATGATTAGGCCTTGATTCATCCATTTCATTAATGCATGACTCAGGTTGATTAACTGCCCTCTTGGTGGTCCAATATGAATGGGCACTATCTAAATGAGAAATCTTTGTCAATTTCATCCTCCCATGTGACAGAAAGGAGACGTTTCAAACAGCTAAACCCTTTGGGAGAGATGGACAATTTGCCTGAAAACTTATAGCTGACCTCAGAAGAGTGTTGAGACTGATATAGAAAGTCCAGGGAGAAATGTTTCCTATGCCAGGAGAGAGAGGAAGCCCTTAGAGACAAACCCTATGCCAGCTTGCAGCTGAGGGACAGGAAGCCCAGAGGTGAAGTCTTAACACTTGCAGGGTTCAACAACTATTTTGCTTCAACCCGTGTCAACTGAAGTTACTCAGAAAACAACCTTGATTTTTACTTTTTAGGATCTTGTAACTGTAAGCTTTTAACTCAAAGAAATACCCTTTATAAAAGCCAACTGATTGCTGGTTCTTTGCCTCAACACCCATTTAGAAGACTAATACAGACTCATTTATAATTTTCCTACACATGGCTCTTCTTCCCCTTTTATGTGAACCTGTATTAAGCACTATAGTCATTAAATATATGCTCTAGAGACTTGAATCTTTAGTCTATTCATATGGCCCTTAAGCCTTAATCTCAACAGAGTTGCAGCACCTACTCTCCAGTTCATTGGACTAGCCCAAGACAACTGACAAAAGAATGATGATGGACAATATCCATTCCAAAAAACAGAGAGTATCTACAACATCAAGCACTGCAGTACCATCCATCTGTCTCATGGGAACTAAACCCACTCTCAATCAGAAATAGAGTGGGAATCACCATCTGAAATTCCTCTAGTTTGAGGAATGAAGAAACATAAAGGGGGAATGCAACTAAGGGCTAAAGTAGACTTATTATTCTAGCAACAGGAGAACTTGTATCATTGATATAAAGGCAGTGGCCAGCAGAGCTTCTGAGGAGAGGGAGAGGGAATACTAGGTGTAACATGGGGCATTTTTAGGACATTGGAATAGCCCTGCATGACAATGCAATGATGGATACAGGCCATTATACATTTTTCCAAAACCTATAAAATGTGTGGTGCAAACTGTGAGCTATAATTTAAACTCTAGTCCATGGTCAGTAGCAATTCTTCAATATGTGTTCATCAATTGTAACAAATGCACCACCCTAATGAAAGCTGTTGTTAATGGTGGGAAGTGTGGTGGGGTATATAGCATTCCCCTATATTTTGATGTAACATTTATGTATTTGAAAACTAAAAAAAATTTAAAAATACCTGATAAAATTATCCCTTAAAAGAAGACAAAATTCAATTGGATCAGTCTGTAGTACAGTTTATGACCCTGGGTATTGGTGGAAAAAAAAACACAATCAATCAACAATTAATGAAGGTTAAAAATTGGCTATATTCATTGTAAGAAAGATTCAGACGGATTTATACCAAACTCACTTCAATCTAGAGTGACTGTGGGCATATTCAAAGATGAACCAACTGAGGACTACATGTGGGGTTTTGCACTTCACAGCAGAGAAAGTGATAGAATTCATTTTAAAAATCTAGTCACTTACTAAGCAAATAAAAAGCAAAGAACAATAATAACACCAGAAACAAGGGCCCTAATATCTACATTTGTTATAATATATTATATAACATATTCAATTTATATAAAATATTACCAGAATGTAAAGAAACAGTATGTGATCTATGCACCAGAGAAAAGTGGGTGTGAGAACTGCCTGTGAGAGTGGCCAGATGTTATATTTAACAGGTTCAAAGTAACCATTATTAATATTTGTAAAAAACATAAATTAAGCTATGAATAACGAAGTAAAAGGGTTGAAGAAGGACAAGATGGTAGCAGAAAAAGGAGCTCCAAGAATCAGCTCATACTAAAGGGCAGTTACCAGTCACCAAGAACTAACTAAAGGACATGGTTGTGATGCCTAGGAAACCAGAAGACCATCATGCAACATCCTTGAAAGGAAGGAAGGAGGAGACTGCCCATCTGCAGTGAAAATTCATAAGTAGAGCATTCCATGCTGTGGAGGCCAGTGCACATTCTCCACTGGCAGCACAAATCACCCAAGGATCTGTTCTGTGGCTGGAATTGGAAGCTTCTTTCCTCAAAAACAGTGAAGGAACAGATGGTCGGGCACCACCTTCAGCTACTGAGTAGTAAATTCTGCTGGGAAAGTATAATCCTAGGAACAGCTAAAGTTAGAACACATCCAAGTCAGAAAGAGGCTAGTAGTAACCATTTTGACTCCACTACCAGCTTGAGGGGAAGCAGGGATGGTTGAAAATCACAATAATGGTAGGGACCATCTTCTTTCCACCCACATCAGGTTGCATCCCTAGCCTAGGACCCAGCTCCAACTCCAACGGGGTGGAGATTTCAGGGACATGCACCAACCCCTCTAGTCAACTGCAGGTGTTTTCAGCTGGCACAGATGGGATAGTCAGACAGTAGGGCTCCATCTCTGCTCCCCAATAGGATAGGAGGGGAGCTGTGTTTCCTTGGACTCTCTGGGTAACTGCAAGTGCTGTCGACATTAGTGGACTGGTTTGCTTAGTGCATTAGATTCCATCTGCATCCTTCCATCAGATCAGAGGGGGATGGGGTTTCTTCTGCCTCTTTGGGTAACTGCAAGCACTTTGATCCCACAGAGATTGTATACTCCGACAACTGTAGATCATTTCCTGCCTCTGAATAGGATAGGAGGTGAGCTATAGTTCCTAAATCTCTCTGGGCAACTGCAGGTGCTTTCAGTCCATACAAACTGCTTTGTTGAGTGCCTGGGGTTCCATCATCCCCCAGTTAGAGAGGAGGGGACCGCTGTGTTTCTTCAGAGTTTCTGGGCAACTGCAGGCACTTTCAGCCCACAAGGACTGGTTTGTTGAGCACCTGTATGTCCATCTCCACTCCACCCCCCATAGGATAAGAGGGAGATTGTGCTTCCCAAGGTTCTCTGGAAAACTACAGGTGCTATTGGCCTGCACAGAGTGATTTGCTGAGTGCCTTACATTCTATCCCAAGCCTACATAGATAGGAGGGAACTGGTGTTTCTTCGGCTTCTCTGGACAACTTAAGTGCTTTCATCCTACACAGACTGCATTCTCAGATACCTGCAACTCTGTTCATCTCCACCCCTGACAGGGGAGGAGTTGTGCCAGAGCTACATAATTCATGATAAACTGTGGTCAGTAAAGGCCCACATGGCTTGGTTAGCAGCCCACACCTGCAACTTCTGCTGGGAAAGTATAATCCTAGGCAGGAGAGAAAGTGGCATGAAGCATAATCAGTCTCTCTGGACAGCTACAGATGGTCTTGGCATGCATGTCTTGGACTACTACACACAGATATATTTCTCTTCCTACGCCTCACGAGGAGAAAGGTGGAAGAAGTTTCATTGTTTACTGGGGCAATGCAGGCAGCTTCATCATCCAAAGCTAATTGTACCAACTACATCCTCAGTAACTACTACAAAACCACCAAGGGAGAAATAACAGGAAAGCCCTAAACTAAAGAGTCAAACTGGGCTCAGAATAAATATATCTACTCAACCAGATGCGAAGGGAAAAACAAAAATTACAATTTATACCAAGAACCAGGAATATATGGCCCAGTAAAAGGAACAAGATAAGCCTCCAGAAGATATAAAGGAGTTGAGACAACTAATCATAGACGTTTAAACAAACCTACTTAATAAATTCAATGCTATGGCTAAAGAGATTATGGATATTAAGAAGACAATTGGAGAGCACAAAGAAAAATTTGAAAGCATGCATAGAAAAATAGCAGATCTTATGGAAATGAAAAGCACAATAAATGAAATTAAAAACATGCTGGAATCATAAAACAGCTGATTTGAAGAGGCAGAAGAAAGAAAATGTGAGTTTGAAGACATAACCTCTGTAAACTAATATACAAAAGAACAGATGAAAGATGAAGAAAGGAAAGGAAAAAACTGAACATCATCACAGTGAACTAAATGATGGCAAGAGACATGCAAACATGTCCCACAAGGAGAATAGAAGAGAAAGGGGGCAGAAGGAATATGTGAAGAAATAATGGTAAAGGATTTCCTAACTTTATTGAGGGACTTAGATATCCATGTCCAAGAAGGAAAATGTACTCTTATCCAAATAAATCCAAAAAGGCCTACCACAAGATTCATACTAATCAGAATGTCAAATGCAAAGACAAAGAGAAAATTCTGAGAGCAGCAAGAGGAAAGCAATACAAAACCTATGAGGGATATGCAATAAGATTAAGTGCTGATTTCTCATCAGAAATTATGGAGGCAAGAAGACAGTGGTATGATATATTTAAGACACTGCCAGAGAAAAACCTGCTAGCCGAGAATCTTAAATTCAGCAATAGTGTCTTTCAAAAATGAGAGTGAGTTTAAAATATTTACAGATAAACAGAAAATGAGAGAGTTTTTAAAGAAGAGAACTGCTTTGCAGGAAATACTAAATACTTTTTAGGCTGCAAACTAAAAAGAAAAGACAGGGGAGTGAGGCTTGGAAGAGAGTCTAGAAAAGGAGATTATATCAGTAAAAGTAATTAAAAGTGTAAAAAGAGTGGTGAAAATAAAATATGACAGATAAAACCCAAAGGTCAAAACGGATGAAATAAGAAATGTCTTTACAATAATAACATTAAATATTAATGGATTAAACTCCCAATTAAAAGACACAGACTGGCAGAATGAATAAGAAAATAAAAGACTTCTATATGCTGTCTACAAGAGATTCACCTTATACCCAAGGATACCAATAGATGGAAATGAAAGGTTGGAAAAATATATTACATGAATCAGTAACCCAAGAAAGCTTGAGTAGCTATACTTATACTGGATCAAATAGACTTTAAAAACAAATGTTATTAGAGACAAGGAAGGACATTATATATTAATAAAAGAGGAAATTCACCCACAAGAAATAGTAGTCATAAATGTATATGCATTTAACCAGGATACCCTAGATTAAATGAGGATAACACTGGCAAAACTGAAGGGAGAAGGAGGTGTCTCTGGGATAATAGCTGGGGAATTCAATACACCATTCTCAGCATTGGATAGAACATCAGGGCATTAGATCAATAAAGAAACTGAAAGCTTGAATAATATGATAAATGGAGTAAACCTAATAGATACATACAAAACCCTGCACCCAAAAACAGCAAGGTATACATTACTTTCAAGTGCTCATGGATATTTCTCCAGGATAGTTCATATATTGTGTCACAAAGTAGATATCAATAAATCCAACATGATCAATACTATACAAAAAGCAATTTATCTGATCATTATGGTTAATGTTGAAATCAATGGTGAAAAAAAGGAAAATTCATAAATATATAGAGATTAAGAAATACACACGCAAATAATCAGTGGGTCAAAGAAGAAATTATGAGAGATATAAATAAATACCTTAAGATGAATGAAAAGGAGAACACAGCATATCAGAACCAATGGGATGTAAGAAAGGCAGTGCTGAGAGGGAAATTTAAAAAATTCATTGCTTACACTAAAAAAGAAGAAAGAGCTAAAATCTAGGATTGAACTACACAGCTGAGGGAAATACAAAAAGAACAAACTATTCCCAAAGCAAGCAGAAGAAATGAAATAACAAAGATCAGAGCAGAAATAAATGAAATTGAGAAAAAAAAATTGGGGAGAATTAACAAAACAAAAAATAGGTTCTTCAAAGATAGACAAAATCGACAAACCCTTAACTAGACTTAAAAAGAAAAGAGAGAGAGAGAAGTTGCTAATAAATAAAATAAAAAATAAAAATGGAGATATTAAAACTGACCCCACAAAAATGAAAGTGGTCTTATGAGGATATTATGAATAACTGGATGCCAACAAACAAGACAATGTAGATAAAATGGAAAAGTTCCTAAGAATGTATGAGAAACCTACACTGACCCTAGAAAATACAGAAGACCTAAACAATCCATTCACAAATATAGAGGTTGAGAGTCATCAATCAACCCCCCCAAAATGAAACGACCAGTATGAGATGGTTTCACAGGTGAGTTCTACCAAGCATTCAAAGAAGATTTAATACCAATCTTACTCAAGCTCTTCCAAAAATGAATGGAAAAACAAAGAATGTTACCAAACTCATTCTATAAAGCCAATATCACCCTAACACCAAAGCCAGTTAAAGATATTACAAAGAAAGAAAATTTCAGACCCATTTCCCTAATGAATATGGATGCAAAAATCCTCAACACAATACTTGGTAATCAAATTGAACAGCAGAGTAAAGGAGTAAGCAGAGTAAAGCAGAAAGCAAAGTAAATACAACATGGTCAAATGGTTTTTTAAATATATTTTTTATTGAAGTATATCATTCATACATGACATGCATAAACAATAAGTATATATTAAAGATTGTGTACTTACAAAATAAACATACATAACATCATACAGGGGTCTCATACATCACCTGGAGGTTGCTACAAACCATACAAGAGCATCGTCAAAATATTACTACGAATTATACTCCTTATCCTGTATTTGGTGTATTTTTCCCCCAACCCACCATATTTTTAAAATATATACTTTATTACAGAGGTTGTGAACTGATAAAACAATCATACACACATATAGAACACTGTTTACCAACACACCACACCGTGCTGGAATATTTTCTACAGATTATGAGATAATATCATCAGACTACTACCACCAACCATGGTTCATAGCATACATTTGGCACACTTTTTCCATACACCTCCATTATCAACACAGTACATCTTTGGCATTGATGCAAGAATATTATAGTTTTGCTGTTAACCACATTCTATAGGTTGCACCAATTGTATTTTTCCCATGCTTCTCCACATTCCCACCACTGTGCAATTGTGATGTACATCTACTCTAGCTCACAGAAGGACACACTTGCATTTGTACCCCCAACCACAATTCTCACACACCTCTGGGTCCATTGTGTTATTCAGTCCCTAGATTATTCTTTTGTTTCTTTCAACTGACATTTACTTCCTCAGACTACCTTTTTCAGGCACAATCTCATTTATAAATCAGTTGCTACTCACTATATGTGTTACCATCAACTCTATCTATTTTTACACTTTTACAGTCAAGTTAATTAAAGCTTCCACATACATTAAGCATAAGTAGTTCTTCTCAACCCTACTCTTATCTCCTAATAACCTATACTCTAATTTTATCTCCATGTGTTTATTCTTTGTATTTACTTCATATTAATGAGACCATGCAATATTTGTCCTTTTGTGTCTGGCTTACTTCGTTTAGTATAATGTCTTCAAGATTCGTCCATGTTATCACATGGGCCCCAGTTTCATTTTTTCTTGCCTGCAGCATAGTATTCCATCGTGTGTATACACCACGTTTTGTTTATACATTCATTGGATGATGGACAGTTGGGTTATTTCCATCTTTTGGCAATTGTGAATAACCCCAGGATGAATATTGGTGTGCAGATGTCTGTTTGTGTCATAGTTTTTAGTTCTTCTGGATATATTCCTAGTAGAGGAATTGCTGAATCATATGGCAGTTCTATATTTAGCTTCTTGAGGAACCACCAAACTGTCTTCCACAAAGGCTCCACCATTTTACACTCCCACCAACAGTGAAGGAGTGTTCCTATTTCTCCACATCCTCTCCAGCACTTATTGTTGTCTCTATTTTTAATGATGGTCCTTCTATGTGGTGTTAGATGATATCTCATTGTTGTTTTAATTTGCATTTCCCTAATAGCTAGTGATATGGAACATTTTTTTCATGTGCTTTTAGTCCACTTGTATTTCCTCTTTGGAGAAATGTCTATTTAAATCTTCTGCCCATTTTTTACTTGGATTGCTTGTTCTTTTATTGTTGAGTCGTATGATCTCTTTATATAGAATGGAAATCAAACCCTTAATGGATATGTGGTTTCCAAATATTTTCTCCCATTGAGTGGGCTGCCTTTTCACCTTCTTGATGAAGTCCTTTGAATCACAGAAGTGTTTAAGTTTGAGGAGGCCCCATTTATCCATGTTTTCTTTCATTGTTCGTGTTTTTGGTGTAAGGGTTAAGAATCCACCACCTACAACTAAGTCTTGAAGATATTTCCCTACATTTTTTTGATTTATTGAAATATACCACTCATACATGAACATACATAAACAATAAGTGTATAGTAATAGTTGTGAATTTACAAAACAAACATACATAACATCGTGCAGGACTATCATACCTCACCCTACCACCAATACCTTGCATTGTTGTGAAACATTTTTGACTAATGATTAAAAAGAGCATCCTCAAAACATTACTACTAACCAAAGTATTTTCTCCCAACCCACCCTATTATTATAATTATTTATGTCAGTTATACATGAACATACATAAGCAATAAATGTATAGTAAAAGTTGTGAACTTACAAAGCAAACATTCATAACATCATACAGGAGTCCCATACATCAAACCTTCACCAAATCTTGCATTGTCATGAGATATTTGTTACAAATAATGAAAGAATACTGACAAAATCTTCCTACTAATTATAGATCTTATTTTATATTGGGTGTATTTTCCACCAACCCACCCTATTATTACTTTTTAAGTATATTTTTATGACAAAAGTTGTAAACTTACAAAACTATCATGTTCATGTGCAGAATTCCCAAACAGCCCCCCTCTATCAACACACCACACCATGGTGGAACATTTGGTACAGATTATGAGATAATATCATCCAATTATTACCAGTTCCACACCATATATTTGGCACACATTTTCCATACTCTTCTATTATCAACACAGTACATCTTTGGCATAGATGCAAGAATTTAACATTATTACTATTAACCACAGTCCATAGGTCACTCCAGTTGTATTTTTCCCATGCTTATCCATATTCCCACCACCCTGCAATACTGATGTACATCTGCTCTAGCTCACAAAGGACACTCTTGCATCTGTACCATCAACCACAATTCTCATCCACCTCTGGGTTTACTGTGTTATTCAGTCCCTAGATTATTCTCTAGCTTTCTGCCACTTGCCATTTACATTCCTAGACTACCATTTTCAGCCATATTTTCATTTATAAACCAGAAGTTACTCAATATAATGTGTTACCATCAACTCTGTACATTGTCACACTCTTACAGTAAAGCTAATTAAAACTTCTACATACATTAAATATCAGTAGTCCAGCTCAGACTTCCTCTTACCTTCTTTAAGAATCCACCACTTACCACCAGGTCCTTAAGATATTTTCCTACATTTTCTTCTAAAAGCTTTTTGGTTCTTTCTTTTATATTTAGGTTTTAGACTCATTTTTTTTTTCAGGGGAGAGCGCGAACGCAGTCCCCCACTACCACAAATTATGCAGTCGAGTTTCCCACATTTGGGGAAATCGCAAGGGTCAGCACATCCGGAGTGCAATGAATAAGCCTCGCCCTGGGAAAACAACCTTTGTGATCATGGTATCTCCCCTGCCAGGTAAGTATAGACTCATTTTGAGTTAATTTTTGTATAGGTGTGCTCTTTATTTCTTTTGCTATGGATATCCAACTTTCTCAGCACCATTTGTTGAGGCACTGTTCTGCCTGAGCTGGGTGGGTTTGAAAGGCTAGTCAAAAATCACTTGACCATAGATGTAAGGGTCTGTTTTCTTTCTTTCTTTTTTTTTTTTTTAAGATTTTATTTATTTATTCATTTATCCCCCCCTTGCTGCTTGTGCTCGCTGGGTCAGCTAACCACGCCGTGCGGGCGGGCTTGCCTTCACCAGGAGGCCCCAGGAACCGAACCCGGGGCCTCCCATATGGTAAACGGGAGCCCTACTGATTGAGCCACAGCCGCTTCCCAGGGTCTGTTTTCTAACCATCAATTTGGTTCCATTTGTCTATGTGTCTGTCATTATGCAAGTACCATGCTGTTTTTACCACTGTAGCTTGGTAATATAACTTAAGGCCCGGAGATGAGAGCCCTCCAACTTCGCTTCTCCTTTTAAAGATGTTTCTGGCTATTCAGGATCCCTTACCCTTCCAAATAAATTGGACAGTCATGTTTTCCATTTATTTTAAAAATGCCGGTGGAGTTTTTATTGGGAGTACATTGAATCTGTATATAAATTTGAGTAGAATTGACATCTTAATGATATTTAGTCTTTCAATCCATGAGTATAGAATGTTCTACCAACTATTTAGGTCTGTTTTTTGTTTCTTTTAACAGTGAGTTGTAGTTTTCTGAATATGAGTACTTTTCATCGTTGGTTAAGTTTATTTTGAACATCTATGATTACTTGTCTCAACTCCTTTGTCATCTGGAGGCTTATCTTGTTCCTTTAAGTGGGCCATATCTTTCTGTTTCTTGGTGTGAATTGTAATTTTTGTTGGTGATGTGGCATCTGTCTTACTAGAGTATTTATTCTGGGTGCAGTTTTTCTCTTTAGTTTAGGGCTTCCTGCCCTTTCTCCCTTGCTGGTTGAGTAGTAGGAGCCAAAGATGTAGTTGGTGCTATAAGCTGTGGAGGCTCAACTACCCTCACTGCCCCAAGGACCAATGCAGCTTCTCCCCACTTTCTCCTTTGCCATGGGGTAGGGACAGAACCACAGTTGTGTAGAATGATCCAACTCATGCAGGCCTATACTGTAGTTGCCCAGAGAGACTGATGAAGCTTCACGCTCCTTTTCTCCCCTGCCTGGGGAGAGGGGATGGAGCTGCAGTTGTGGGCAGCAATCTATACAGTGCAGGTCTAAGATGACCACATTTGCCCCATTAGATTTCCAATTATTCAGTCTGTGCCAGCTAAATGTACTTGCAGTTACCTGGATAAGCTGGTGCAGGGCCCATCATGTTCCTCCCTGCTAGAGGTGGGGCTGAAGCCTAGGCTAGGGCTGCAGGCCAATCTGGGGGAAAGAAACTGGTCTCTACCCTCACTGTGATTTTCATTCAGCCTGGCTTCCCCTCATGCTGGGGGTGCAGTCAAAATGGTGGCTACTGGCCTCCTTCTGACTCAGAAAGGCTCAAACTTTAGCTGTTCTTAGGGTTATACTTTAGCCAGCCGAATTTACGAATCAGTAGCTGAAATCAGTGGCCAACCGTCTCTTCCTCACCTGTTTTGGGAAATGGAGCTTCCAACTCCTGCCACAAAATAGCTCCTGGGATGGCTTGTGCTGCCAAAGTAGGATGATCACCGGCCTCCCCGGCATGGCCTGTAATTTTCTGGAGAAGCTGGTGCAGCTCACCCCAGCTTCCTCCCTGCCCGAGGTGGGCCTGGGGCTTAGGCTACAGAGGCAATCTGATTTAGATGGGGAAAAAAAAGTTGTTCCCTATCAGCACCATGACTTTCAGTCAGCCCCGCTTCCCCTCATGTCAGGCACAGAGTTAAGATGGAGGCCACCGGCCTCTGTCTTACTTGGACAAGTTCAAACTTTAGCTTTTCTTTGCATTATACTTTATCCCACTGAATTTACTAATCAGTAGCTGAAGTTGGTACCCAGCCATATCTTCCTTCCCTGTTTTGTGAAGTGGAGCTTTCAATTCCAGCTTCAGAACAGCTCCCATGGTGGCTTGTGCCTCCAGTGGAGGATGGGCACCAGCCTCCGCAGCATGGAGTGCTCTACTTACGAATCTTCTCTGCAGATGAGCAGTCTCCTCCTTCCTTTCTTTCAAGGATATTGCAGGATGCAATTCTGGTCTCCTGCAGCCCCCAAACAAGTGCTCTAAATAGTTGTGGGTGATCACCAACTGCCCCGCAGCAGGAGCTGATTTTCAGAGCTCTTTAATCGGCCACCATCTTGCTGGTTGTTCTTGTTTCCCTCCATTTTATTCAAGGAGCTTTATGGCTCTTGCTTTTATATTTAGGTTTTTTATCCATTTTGAGTTAATTTTTGTATAAGGTGTGAAATAGGGGTATTCTTTCTTTCTTTTGGCTATGGATATCCAGTTCTCCCAGCACCGTTTGTTGAATAAACTGCTCTTTCCCTGCTGGGTGGGTTTGACAGGCTTGTCAAAAATCACTTGGCCATAGATGTGAGGGTCTGTTTCTGAACCATCAATTCATCTCCATTGGTCTATGTGTCTATCTTTATGCAAATACCATGCTGTTTTTACCACTGTAGCTAGGTAATATGATTTAAAGTCTGGAAGTGAGAGTCCTTTTTAAGATGTTTCTGGCTTTTTGGGGCCTCTTACCCTTCCAGATAAATTTGATAATTGTGTTTTCCATTTGTTTAAAAAATGTTGGTGGAATTTCTATTGAGATTGCATTGAATCTATATATCAATTTGGGTAGAATTTACATCTTAATGATATTTAGTCTTCCAATCCATGAGTATGTAATGTTTTTCCAATTATTTAGGTCTTTTTTAAAAAATTGGTTTTAGCAATGCATTATACTTTTCTGAGCACAAGTGCTTTACATCCTTGGTTAAGTTTATTCCTAAATATTTGATTCTTTTAGTTGCTGTTGTAAATGGATTTTTTTTCCCTGACTTCTTCCTTAGATCACGCATTACTAGTGTATAAAAACACCACTAATTTTTGCATATTGATCTTGTATCCTGATACCCGACTGGAATCATTTATTTGCTCTAGCAGCTTTATTGTAGATTTTTCAGGACTTTCTAGATATACAATCACATCATCTGCAAATCATGAATGTTTTAATTCTTCCTTTCCAATTTGGATGCCTTTTAATTTTTATTTTATTTTATTTATTTATTTTTATTTTTTTATTTTTTGCCTGATTGCTCTAGCTAGAACCTCTAGCACTATATTGAACAATAGTTGTGATAATGGGCATCTTTGTCTTGTCCCTGATCTCAGCCGGAAAGCTTTCAGTCTTTCACAATTGAGTACAATGTTAGCTGTGGGTTTTTCATATATGGTCTTTATCATGTTGATAAAGTTTCCTTCAATTCCTATTTTTATCAAGAAAAGATGCTGTATTTTGTCAAATGCATTTTCTTCATAAATCAATGAGATCATGTGATTTTTCTTCTTTGATTTATTAATGTAGTGTATTATGCTGATTGATTTTCTTGTGTTGAACCAGCCTTGCACGCCTGTTATAAAATCCACTTGATCATTATGAATAATTCTTTTAATGTGTTGTTAGATTAGATTAGTAAGTATTTCATTGAGGATTTTTGCATCTATGTTCATTAGAGAAATGGGCCTGTAATTTTCTTTTTTGTAATACCTTTATCTGACTTTGGTATTAGGATGGTATTGTCTTCATAGAATGAGTTTGATAGCGCTCATTCTTGTTCAATATTTTGGAAGACCTTGAGTAAGATTGGTATTAAATCTTCTTTGAATGGGTGGTAGAACTCACCTGTGAAACCATCTGGTCCTGGCCTTTTCATTTTGGGGAGCTCTTTGATGACTGTTCCAATATCTTTACTTGTGATAGGTTTGTTGATGTCTATTTCTTCTAAGGTCAATGTAGGTAGTTTGTTCCTAGGAATTTTTCCATTTTGTCTATATTGTCTACTTTTTTGGCATAAAGTTGTTCATACTATCCTCTTATGATCTCTCTTATTTCTGTGGGGTCAGTAGTAATGTTCCCATTTTCATTTTGTATTTCTTTTTTTTTTGCATCTTCTCTCTTTTTTTCTTAGCCAATCTAGGTAAGGGTTTATCGATTTTGTTAATCTTTTCCAAGAACCAACTTTTGGTTTTGTTAATTCTCTCTATTGTTTTTTTTGTTCTCAATTTCATTTATTTCTGCTCTGATCTTTGTAATTTAATTCCTTCTACTTGCTTTGGGATTAGTTTATTGTTCTTTTTCTAGTTCCTCCAGCTGTGTAGTTAGGTCATTGATTTTAGTATTTTCTTCTTTTTTAATGTAAGCATTGAGGGCTATAAATTTTCCTCTCAGTCCTGCCTTCTCTGTATCCCATAGGTTCTGAAATGTTGTATTCTCATTGTCATTTGTCTAGAGATATTTATTAATTTCTCTTGAAATTTCTTCTTTGACCCACCGATTATTTAAGAGTGTGTCGTTTAATCTCCATATATATGTGAATTTTCCCTTTTTTGCCACTTGTTGATCGCCAGCTTTATTCCATCATGATCAGAGAAAGTGCTTTGTATAATTTTGATTGTGTTGGATTTATTGAGATCTGCTTTGTGACCCAACACATGGTCTATCCTGGAGAAAGATCCATTAGCACTTGAAAAGAATGTATATTCTGCTGTTTGGGGGTGCAATATTCTGTATATGTCTATTAAATTTAGTCCATTTATAATATTATTCAAGTTCTCTGTTTCTTTATTGATCATCTGCCCAGATGTTCTATCCAATGCTGAGAGTGGTGCATTGAAGTCTCCAACTATTATTGTAGAAATGTTTATTTCTCCCTCCAGTTTTGTCAGTGTTTGCCTCATGTATCTTGGGGCATCCTGGTTTGGTGCATATACATTTATGATCGTATTTTCTTCCTGGTAAATCATTCCTTTTATTAATATGTAATGTCCTTCCTTGTCTCTAATAACAGTTTTGTTTTTAAAGTCTATATCATCTGATATAAGTATAACTACCCCAGCTTATTTTGTGGTTTGTTACTGCATGCATGGAATATCTTTTTCTAGCCTTTTACTTTCAGTCTATTGGTATCCTTGGGTCTAAGGTGAGTCTATTGTAGACAGCATGTAGATGGCTTACATTTTGTTATCCACTCCACCAGTCTGTGTCTTTTGTTTGGGGAGTTTAATCCATTAATATTCAATGTTATTACTGTAAAGGCAGTTCTTATTTCATCAATTTTGATCTTTCTGTTTTATTAGTCATTTTATTTTTGATGCTTTTAATTACTGTTACTGATACAATCATCATTTCTAGACTCTCTCCTAAGCCTTTTTCTTCTGTCTTTTCTTTTCAGGCTGTAACACTCCCTTTCGTATTCCCTGCAAAGCTGGTCTTTTTTGTTATAAACTCTCACACTTTCTGTTTATCTGTGAATATTCTAAACTCACCCTCATTTTTGAAAGATAATCTTGCTGGATATAAAATTCTTGGCTGGCAGTTTTTTTCTTGCAGTATCTTAAATATATCGTACCACTGCCTTTTTGCCTCCATGGTTTCTGATGAGAAATCAGCACTTAATCTTATTGGGTATCTCTTACATGTTATGCATGTCTTTTCTCTTGCTGCTCTCAGAATTCTCTCCTTTCCTTTGGCATTTGACATTCTGATTAGTATGTGTCTCAGAGTTGGTCTATTCAGATTTATTCAGGTGGGAGTACATTGTGCTTCTTGGACATGGATATCTATGTTCTTCAATAGTGTTGGGAAATTTTCTACCATTATTTCTTCAAATATTCCTTCTGCCCCCTTTACCTTCTTTTCTCCTTCTGGTACACTCAGGACACATGTGTTTCCATGTCTCTTTCTGTCATTTAGTTCCCTGAGACCGTGTTCATTTTTTAAATTCTTTTCTTTGTTTGTTCTTCTGTATTTTCTCTTTTGGAGGCCATGTCTTCAAGCTCACCAATCTTTTCTTCTGCTTCCTCAAATCTGCTGTTATATGCCTCCATTGTATTCTTCATTTCATTTATTGCACCTTTCATTACCATAAGGTCTGCTATTTTTCTATGTATGCTTTCAAATTCTTCTTTGTGCTCATCCAATATCTTCTTCTTTATCCATCTCATTGAATTTATTAATGAGATTTGTTTGAACATCTATGATTAGTTGTCTCAACTCCTTTATGTCATCTGCAGGCTTCTCCTTTTCCTTTAACTGGGCCATATCTCCCTGTCTCTTGGTGTGACTTGTAATTTTTTGTTGGTGTTTTCGCATCTGGCTTGCTAGATGTATTTATTCTGGTTGTAGTTTCTCCCTTTACTTTAGGTTTTTCTTGTCTTTTCTCTCTTGCAGGTGGTGTAGTAAGAGCCAATGGTGTAGTTGGTGCTGTAAGCGATGGATGCTGAAGCTGACCACATTGCCCCAAGAATTGAAAAATCTTCTCCCGTCTTTCTCTTCTGTCAGCAGTAAACACAGAGCTGCAGTCGTGTATAAAAATCCAAGATTAGCAAGACAAGACTGTCTGTAGTTGCCCAGCAAGACTGATAAAACTTCACACCTCTTCCTCTCCTGCCTTGAGCGGGGAAGAAGCTATAGTTGTGGGCAGCACTCTATGCCATGTGGGTCCAAAATGACCACAATTACACAGGTAAACTGACATAACATCAGACCCCCTCCCTTCCAGGGGTGGGAATTGACCCTCTGGAGTGCCCAACAATCTAATCTGTGTGGGATGAATATGCCTGCAGTTGCCCTGAGAAGCTGAAAGAGTACTGACCCTTCTGCCCTTTAGGGGTGGAAATGGAACCACCAGCACCAAACAGTTCAGTCTTGTAGGCTGAAAGTACCCATCAATGCTCAGAGTGGCTAAGGAAGCACCTGCTATACTATTGGGTGGTCAATGTGGTTCTACTTTCATCCAACAGTTCAGTTCCTTTAGGCTGAGAATTCCTGCCATTGCCTGGAGAAGCTGAGGAAATACCAGCCCCCTCCTTTCCTATTAAGGCATGAGGTTGGACCCACAGGCACCCAACAGATCAGTCCCTGTAAACTGAAAGTACCCGCCATTGTCTGGAAAGGCTGTGGAGACACCAGCCCCTTCCTATCTTATTGGGAGTGGGAGTGAATCCATAGGCATCCAACAGTCTAGTCCCTCCAGGCTGAAAGTCTGTAATTGCCTAGAATGGCTGTGGAAACACCAGCCCCTTCCTTTCCTACTGGGGGTGAGGGTGGATCCACAAATACCCACCAGTACAGGCTGTGTGGGCTAAAAGCAGCTGCAGTTACCCAGAGAGGCTAGGCAAACACAGTCCATCTCTTGTCATATTGGGGATGGGGGTGGAGCCAAAGGTGTCCAACGGTTGGGTTAGTGCAAGTGGAAAATGCCTGCAGTTGCCCTGAGAGTCTGAGGGAACACCAGGCCCCTCTTATCTTATTGGGGGGCAGAGGTGGAGATGGACTCAAAGGCACTCAGCAAACCAGTTCATGTGGACTAAAAATTCCTGTCATTGCTTGGAGAGGCTGAGATACCCAGCAGCTCTCCTATCCTATTGGGGTGCTGGCATCCAGCCCCGGGTGACTGACTATTATGTCGTTGCAAGCAGAGAACACTTGCAGTTGCGTGGAGAGCCTGGTTCAGGTCCCACCAGCTTCCTCTCTGCTGGAGGTGGGGCTGGAGCCTAGGCTAGGGCTGTAGTCTGATCTTGGTGGAAAGAAGCCAGTCCCTAACTTCACTGGCTTTTCAGTCAGCCAAGCTTCCCCTCAAGCCAGAGGTCGAGTCAAAACAGCAGCTACCAGACCCTTTCCAACTTGGACAGGCTCAAACCCTAGCTATTTCTAGGATTATACTTTAGCCAGCTAAGTCCGCTGATCAGTAGCTGAGGTCAGTGTACAACGGTCTCTTCCTCCACCTTTTATGGGTAATGGAGCTTCTAACTCCAGTCATAGAATAGCTCCTGAGGCAGCTTGCACCACTAGAGTAGGATGGGTACTCTCCTCTGCAGAGTGGCTTGTGGTTTCCCAGAGAGGTTGTGCAGGTACCCCAGCTCCCTCCCTGACAGAGATGGGGCTGGGATTTAGGCTAGACCTTCAATCTGGCCTGGGTGGAAAGAAGTCAGTCCTTACCAGCACCATGATTTTCAATCAGCCCCACTTCCCCTCAGGCCAGTGGCAGAGTCAAAATGGCAGCGTCAAAATGGCAGCTACTGGGCCCCTTCCGAACTGGACAGGCCTAAAGTTTAGTTAATATCATACTTTAACCTGCTGAATTCACCATTCAGTAGCTGAAATCAGTGCCACACCATGTCTTCCTACCCCGTTTCTTGAGAAATGGAACTTCCATCTCCAGCCACAGAACAGTTCCCTGCACCATGGGCACTAACCTCTGTGGCGTGGAGGATGTTGCAGGATACTCCTCTGTTCTCCTGGGGCACCCAAATAAGTGCTCTAGGTAGCTCTGGGTGATTATCAACTGCCCTGCAGCACGAGCAGACTCCAGGAGCTCTTCACCCTTTCACCATCTTGGCTCATCCCCAATCAAATAAGTTTTATATCAAGCATGTAACATTGTTTCAACACAAGAATCAAACATATTTTAAACTGATTCAGGAGGTCATTCCAGAGGTTATGCTTATGCATGTCTCAGCAAGATCTAATTGACTGCCACATTAAATATTGTCTCAAATAGCAGGGCCCCTAGGGATCTAGAGATATCCATACTCTATAGGTATGGCAGGTATCTCAAGAGTTTGGCTCCATGAAGGTGGGCCTTACTTTAGAATTTTTGCTCCCCAGTGTGACAGAGTTGTATTCCTTTGTGGTTTCTCTATACATTGCTCTTCTGCCCCTTCTAATTGAACCTATAGTTAGAACTATCCTTGATAAGTGTATGTCCAAGAGACTTAAACTTTTGGTCCATCCATGTGCCAGTTGGGCCCTGAATCTCAGCAGAGTTACAACCCTTACTTTCCAGTCCATTGAACTCGCCCAAGACAAATAACAAGTAGCTGATAATAGACAACAACCATCCCAAAGAACAGAGAAAGCTTGCAACTGAAAACAAGTTAGTCCCATCCTTCTGTCCCATGGAATCTAAGACCCCTCTTAATTAGAAGTAGAGTGGGCATCTCCATCCCCAAATCCTCAAAATTGGACAAAGAACTATAGATTAAAGTAGACTTTCTATTATTCTACTATAGTTTTATTGTTTTTTTAGCAAAGGAAGAACTTTTATCATTGATGAGGAGGCAGAGGCCACCAAAGGTTCTGAGGGGAGGGAGAGGGAAAATAGGTGTAATATAGGAGCATTTTCAGGACTTGAGACTGTCCTGCATGATGTTGCACTGATGGATACAGGCCATTATATATTTTGTCATAATTTATAAAATTGTGCAGGACAGAGTGCAAATTATAATGTAAAGTGTAATCCATGGTTAGTGGCAATGCTTCAATATGTATTCATCAATTGTAATAAATGTACCGCACTAATGAAGGATGTTGTTAATGTGGGAAGATGTGGGAGGGGTAGGAAATGGGGCATGAAGGAACGCCCTATATTTTTATGTAATATTTATATAATCTAAACTATCTTTTAAATTTTTAATGTATTAATGAAAAGGGAAAAAAAGAACCAAGCAATGTAATACCTAACATTAATAAATCAAAAAAGAAAAATCACATGATCCTATCAATTGATGCAGAAGAGGTATCTGAGAAAATATAACATACTTTCTTGATAAAAATAATACAAACATAAAAATTGAAGGAAATTTTCCCAGCATGATAAAAGTCATTTATGTAAAATGCACAGCTAACATTATATTCAGTGGTGCATGACTGAAAGCTTTCCCATTGAGATTGCTAACTAGAGCAATCAGTCAAGAAAAAGAAACAAAAGTCATCCAAATCAGAAACGTAGTAATAATAATTTCATAATTCACAGCAAATATACCTAGAAAGTCCCAAAAAATCTAAAACAATTTGTTAGAGCTAATGAACAATTTCAGCCAAGTGGCAGGATACAAGATTAAGATGCAAAAATCTCTAGTGTTTGCTATGCACTACTAATATATAATCTGAGGAAGAAGTAAGGAAAAAATTCCATTTACAATAGTGATTAAAAGAATAATGGGAAGCAGCTGTGGCTCAATCAGTAGGGCTCCCGTTTACCATATGGGAGGCTCCGGGTTCGGTTCCCGGGGCCTCCTGGTGAAGGCAAGCCCGCCCGCACGGCGTGGTTAGCTGACCCAGCGAGCATAAACAGCAAGGGGGAGGATAAATGAATGAATAAATAAAATAAAATCTTAAAAAAATAATAATAATAAATAAATAAAAGAATAAAATATTTAAGAATAAACTCAACCAAGGACATAAAGCACTTGTATTCAGAAAACTATAATGCATTGCTAAAAGAAGTAAGAAAGGCCTAAATAAAGAGATGAACATTCTTTGGCCATGGTTTGAAAGACTAAATATCATTAAGGTGTCAATTTTACCTAAATTGATACACAGATCCAATGCATTCCCAACAAAAGTCCCACCAGCAATTTGTAAAGAAATGAAAAACACCATTATCAAATTTACTTGGAAGGATAAGGGGCACTGAACAGCCAAAAACTTCTTAAAAAGAAAAGTGATGATGGAGTACTCTCACATTTTTACTTTAAATCTTATTACATAGTGGCAGTGGAAAAACAATATTGTACTGGCCAAAAGATGGATACATAGACCATTGGAACTGAATTGGTGGCTCAGAAACAGGCCCTTACAACTGTAGTCAAGTGATTTTTGACAAGGTTTTCAAACCCACCCAGCTGAGTCAGAAGAGTTTATTCAAAAAATCATGCTGGGAGAACTGAATATCCACATTCAAAGTAAAGAAAGGGGACCCCTATCTCACACCTTATACAAAAATTGACCCAACATGGTTAAAAGACTTAAATATAAATGCTAGAACCATAAAGCTCCTAGAAGGAAATGTAAGGAAACATCTTTAAGATTGGTGGTCGGTGGTGGATTCTTAAACCTTACACTGGAAGCATGAGCAATGAAAGTAAATATGGATAAATGAGTCCTCCTCAAACTTAAACACTTTTGTGATTCAAAGGAATTTGTGAAGAAGGTGAAAAGGCTGCCCATTCGATGGGAGAAAATATTTGGTAATCACATATCCGATAAGGGTTTGATTTCCAATCTACATAAAGATTCATACAATTCAATGATAAAAGAGTAAGCAATCCAATAAAAAAATGGGCAAAAGACTTAGTCATTTTTCCAAAAAGGAAATAGAAATGACAAAAAAGCAAGCGAAATAATGTTCCATATCACTAGGTATTTGGTAAAGGTAAATCAAAACGACAATGAAATATCATATAATACCACATAGAAAGGCCATTAAAAAAACATAAATCACTAAGCCTTGGAAAGGATGTGGAATAATAGGAACACTCCTTCACTGTTGGTGAGATTGTAAAATGGTATAACCTCTGTGGAAGATAATTTGGCATTTCTTCAGGATGCTAAATATAGAACTGCCATATGGTCAAGCAATTCCTCTATAGGAATATATCCAGAAGAACTGAAAAACGTGACACAAAAAGACACTTGCACACTGATGTTCATAGCAATGCTATTTACAATTAACAAAAGATGGAAACCACCCAAGTATCCATCAATTGATGAATGGATAAACAAAATGTGGTATATGTATATGATGATATACTGTGATGGTGTAAGAAGAAATGAAATTGTGACACATATGATAATGTGGATGAACCTTGAAGACATTATGCTAAGTGAAATATTCCAGGTATGAACTAAGTAAAAAAAGTAGATGTTGGGAGTTAAATCCTAGAGTATATTCTATTAGCAGATAAGAGGAGGTTGAGAAGGTGTACTGATGCTTAATGAATTTAGAAGTTGTAATTAACTTGACTGTAAATTTGTGGAAATGAATGGAGTTGATGACAACACCTTATAGTGAGTAGAACTTACTCAGCTGGTTTCTAAATAGTCTAGAGATATAAATATCAGTTGAAAGAAAGCTAGAGAATAATCAAAGGGCTGTAAAACATAGTGAACCCAGAGGTGGACAAAAATTGTGGTTAAATGTACTAATACAAGAATATCCCTCTATGAACTAGAACAAATGTTCATCACTATTGCAAGGTGGTAAGAATGTGGAAAAGCATAGGAAAATACAATTAATGTAACCTATGGGCTATAGTTAACAGCAATACTGTAATATTCTTGAATCTATGCCAAAGATATACTTTGTTAATAATACAGAGGTATTGAAAAAGGTACCAAATGTACACTATAGACTGTAGTTAGTGGTAATAATCTGATGTATTTACCTCATAATTTGTAACAAATATTACACAACTATGTAGTGTGTTAGTGGAGGTGTGTTTTATGGGAATTCCAAACATGTGCTTGATTGTTTTGTAAGTTCACCATTTCCTTATTAAATATATATTTTTAATAAACAAGTAAAGGATCATAGAAACAAAAATTAAGAATACTTTAGAGGGATTCAACAACATTGGAGTTTGCAGAAGAAAGAATCAGGAAAATTGAAGAAAAGACAATTGATATCTACTCTGAGGAACAGAATAAAATAAGAGTGAATAAAAGTGAACAAAGCCTGAGGAACCTGTGGGACACCTTCAAGTATATCAATACATGCATTTTAGGAGTATTGGAGGGAGAAGAAATGATAAAGGGGCTGAGAGAATATTCAAAGAAATAGTCAATACTTCCCAATTATGACAAAACACATGAACATACATATCTAAGACAGTCAATGAACCCCAAATAGTATAACTCAAATAGGTCGACACCACAAAACATAATATTCAAAGTGCTGAATATCAAAGATAATGAGAGAATTCTGAAAACTGCAAGTAATAAACAATATGTCACATACAAGGTCATCTCAATAATAAAAGTCAATTTCTCATTAGAAACCATGTAACCAAGAAGGCAGCAAAATGATATGGTTAAAGTGCCAAAAGCAAACAAATTTCCCACCAAGAATTCTATATCTGACAAATCTGTCTTTCATAAATGAGGGAGACATTAAGACAACCCCAGATTTTAAAAAACCTGAGGGAAAAATGGTGAAGTAGATCATCACCATTTCATCAGCCCTATAAGAGATGCTAAAGAGAGTTTTGTAGGTTGAAAGGAAAGAACATGTAATTTGTGACAAGAACTGTATAATGGTGAGACGACGGAGCATTATAGGGTCCTAGTATTATATTCTATTGAATTTGAGTTTTTATCAAAGTAAATGAGATTTTAATCTAATCAGGATGTTGTATTTCACTCTCATGGTAACTGCAAATAAAATAGAGACTATGCAAGCTCATAGAGACAAAAAATTGAGTACAGTATAATAGGGTGGGGCAACAGAGGGAATGGGAAGTTAATGGGTTAAGATTTCTACTTGGGGAGGAAAGAAAGTTTCCATAATGGATGTTGAAGAGTATACCACAAGCATACATTTAATCTCATTAAATGTATGCTTGTGGGCAGTTGAGATAGGAATATTTATGTTGTATATGTGTTTCTACAAAATAAAATAGCAACTAAAGAGACAATGGCAACCAGATGGCAACAAGAATCCACAGAAAGAAATGAAGGTAATCATAAGAAGTAAACAACAGGTCACTAAAATCAAAGCTATAAATATAAACTTGCTCTCTTTTCTTCTACCAACTTAATAAATTTTATGAAGCAACAATTAAAACAATGTATTTTTGGATTTTCAACATACACAGTGTTAATAAGTACAAAAGTAATAGCATGCAAAAGGGGTGGAGGAGGAAATTGTGGGGAGATGGCATCAAATTAAGCAGGCAGGGCTCAACTATCTCACAAAAACAACAGAGAAAGAGCCAAAAAGTCCAAAGGTCCTACTTTGGAGGTCAGCAGAGGTAGACAGTGCTTCAAACACGCTCACAACTCCCAGGAGGTTGAGGGACAGACAGACAAGAACCCAAAACAATAATCGTGAGTTACCAACCCCCATGGCAGCCGGGAAGGGCTCTCCTCCCCTACCACCAAAATATTAAGCTAGGGTATAACCCCTGTATTACTGCAACTGACTGAGAGGGGAACAGACATCTGTCCTCCCAGGGACATTACTACTGAACATGCAGAAATAAGAGAGATCATAATATGATACTATGAACAACACAAGGAATCAATCCTCAGGATCTTGAATTGAGCAATGGATCCTAGGGTGTGACAGCAACAGTACAAGCAAGAAAAAAAGAATATATACAATATACTTCACCAAAATTGAAATATTTTGTGCATCAAAGGACATTAAAAAGAAAGTAGAAAAAGTATCTGCAGATTAAGAGGAAATATTTGCCAATCATATATCTGATAAGTGTATAGCATCCAGAATATATAAAGAATTCTAACAGCTCAACAACAAAATGACAACCCAATTAAAAAATGGGCAGAGAATCTGAATAGACTTTTCTCAAATAAGTTACAAAAATGACAAAGAAACACATGAGAAGATGCTTAATTATTGTTGTAATGAGTCCTTAGTGAAATTCAAATCAAAACCACCAAAAGATGCCATGTCACACTCACTGTATGACTATAATAAAAACAGACAGATAGTAACAAGCATTAGGAAGGATTTGAAAAGTTGAAAATCTCGTACATTCATGGTAGGAATGTAAAATGGTACAAATATTGTGGAAAATAGTTTGGCACTTCCTCAAAATATTAAACATTGAACTGTCACGTATCCATCAATTTCACTCCTAGGTATATACCTAAATCAATTTAAAGCATGCACTCAAACCAATACTTGCAAACAAATTCTCACAGCAGCACTAGTCACAATAACCAAAAGGTGGAAACAACCCACATGTCCATCAATGGATGAATGGATAAACGGAGTGTAGTGTGTACGTATAATTGAAAATTATTGAGCCTTAGAAAGTAATGTATTACTTTATGCATGTTACAAAATGGATGAACACTGAAAACATTATGTTAGGTGAAAGAAGCCAGCCCCAAAAGACCACACATTGTTTAGGATCCTAACTCTAGGCAAATATCCTATTTTTGAAATTTTAAGCCTGACCATAGGCAATTAAAAGACTTTCCATGGCAGGATTCATGAGGGAAAAATTTCTTCCCCACAATGGACTTTAAGTTCTTTGGAGGGAGAAGTAATTAAGGAACCAGTACCCCTGTCAAGCCATCCATGCTTATATGTATTCTTATAAGCTACTACAGACATCTTGATGGAGGTCTTGACTGAATCACTTTTCTGTACTCTGACTCGTAGTTTTCCACTCACATCCCTTCCCCGTCTCCTTCCCTTTGACCCTCTAAGTCCATGAATATGTAGAAACCTCTTGATTTGAGCTTCTCTATAGTAAAATGATTGTGTCCATCTCTGTTGCATGTCACTTGACCTATACCTGCTACCATTGTGTTTGAGAAAACATAACATTGGGGAGTTTGTACCTTTTTCTTTACCTTATGTCTGCAATGCAACAGTTAGTGAATAACAGCTTGTTTCCTTTTATTTTGACTCATTGTACAAATTGACCATCTCAACACTTGGCAGTTTGGTAATTGTATGATTCTATTTCTATTAAGTGTCAAATCTATCAAGATATAAATTACATAGATGGTTGCCCAGGCCATGGGTAGTGTGTGGAGGAGAATAGGGAATGTACAATAATGTGTACACAGTTTCTTTTGGGAGAAATGAAAATATAAAAATGGAATGTGGTAATCAAAGCAGAATCCTGTGAAAATAGCAAAAAGTATTAAATTGTACACTTCAAATGGGTGAATTTTATGGTATGTGAATTATGTCCCAATAAAAAATTAAAAAGTAAATGACATTATTTGTGGCAGTGTCTGAATCTTGTAATCTAATGCAGCATTAAAATTGTAGCTAGAAAAAAAAACATGTGGTCCTTCTCCACTGTTTTTGTGAGAGAGTTGATACTTGACCACCTACTCCAATACCATTTTCCCAGAGCAGCCCAAAAGTGTCCAAGGGACTTGCTTTGGTGGTCAGCAAAACAGTACAGTGCTCCACAACTCCCAAGAAGGCGAGCATCAGGCAAAAAAAGAACCCAAAACAAGAAATGTGAGTTAACAACCCTTAGGGAAGCTGGGAAGGGCTCGCCTCTCCAACCATCAAGATATTAAGCTGGGATAAAACCCCTAGCTTACTGAAGCTGACTGAGAGGGAAAGAGACATCTTCCTTCCTGTTTGCTCTTACAAAGGAAAAATGAGGGGGAGGCAGGGGGTTTCTCTTCAGTGAACTCAGTCAGCAAAGCCCACTTTGAATCACAGCTCTGGCCAGACCAAAACACAGGAAAGAGGAGATTGAAAGAAAGATCCCCAAGGAAAGGAGCACTAATGAGTAGAATCTGCTGACCAGACTGGAAATTGCACAAAGAAAAATTGATTTTAGAGGTCTCTCTTAAACTGAACTTGTAGGAGGGAATCTGCACCACATTAGTGAGTGCCTAGAACAATTTTGATAATTTAAGCTGACCAATTTTAAAGACTTAGAGTAAGTTGAACCCAATATCACACAAGAACTGTGAAAAAACAAGCAAGAGAGGTAAATTGCCCACCAGTGTAAATTCACAAACATATTCAGATGTCTAGACATCAGCAAAAGATTACAAGCCATACTAAGAAACAGGAAGAGATGGTTCAGCCAAAGGAACAAACCAAATATCCTGAAGAGATACAGGATATTAGACAATTAATCAATGATGACCACACGAATCTCCCAAATCAAGTCAAAGAATTGAAAGAAAACATGACTACAGAGATAATGGATATTAAGAAGACCCTAGGTGACCATAAAGAACAATTTGAAAGCCTGCAAAGAAAAGTAACAGATCTTATGGGAATGAAGAAACAATGTATGAGATTGAAAATACATTAGAGGCACATAATGGCAGATATGAATTGCATGAAGACAGAATTAGTGATTTTGAAGAACATCTGAACAGAAAAAGACAGAAGAACAGAAAGAGAATAGAATGGAAAAAATGGAACAAGATCTTGGGAAATTGAATGACAATGCAAAACACACAAAGATACACTTTATCACTGTCCAAGAAAGAGAAGAGAATGTAAAATGGACAGAAATAATATTTGTGGAAATAATGACAAAATCTTCCAAACCCTCATAAAAGAAATAAATATCAATATCTAAGGACAATGCACAAAATAGAATAAATCCAAATACAACTAACCTGTAGCACCTAATATTCAGGATGAAAAATATCAGTGGAAAACAGGATTCTGAAAGCAGGGAAAGAAAATGAAAGCATCACATACAAAGGAACCTCGATAAGATTAATTACCAATCTCTCATCAGAAATCATGGAGGCTACAAGAAAGTGATATGATGTTGTGGTAGTTTGATATTATTGATGAATTCCAGAAAGAAACACCAATTATGTTTGTAAACAAGGGAGGTCCTCTGAGTTAGTGATACCCTTAGATTGTAATGAATTCAGAGGTTTCACTTTTACTTGATCAAATTATGACTAGAGTTTTGATTGGACCATGTCAGTAGGATGTCGAGTCCCTTCACAGAGAAAACAAGGCAGAGGGGACAGTTAGAGTTTTGAGCTGGAACCCCAGGAAGTAAACTTGCAGGAGTAGAACATAGAGGAATAGACATGGCTCCATAGACATGGCAAAGGCCCCAGTATGAAAGAGAGCCTGGTAGTCTACAGCTGACTTTGTGGAAAGAACAGAGCACCTGAGCCTGGAGAGGAATGAGACCCACTAGAGAGATACTTATCCCAGCCTACAGCTTATATTGGAAGAAGCTGGGACCACGGAGCCTTAAGAGAAAGAGGGAGGCTGAACCCTTGCAGATGTCAGCAGGCATCTTGCTCTAACATGTAACAACAGAGTGTGGTGAGGGAAGTAACTTACACTTTATGGCCTGGTAAAACTGTATGCTTCTACCCCAAATAAATACCCTTTATAAAAGCAAATAGATTTCTGGTATTTTGCATCAGCTCTCCTTTGGCTGACTAATGTAGATGTATTTAAGGTACTGAAAAAGAAAAACTGCCAGCCAAGAATTCTATATCTCACAAAACTATCCTTCAGAAATGATGGCAAGTCCAAAGTCTTCACAGAGAAACAAAAACTGATAGAATATGTTACCAGAAGACCAGAATTACAGAAGATACTAAATGGAGTGCTGCAGCCTGAAAGGAAAATACAATGGTAAAAGTTTTGGAGAAGATTTTAGAAATGAAGATTAATAAGAATGGTA
Source organism: Tolypeutes matacus (assembly GCA_026826555.1). Classification (NCBI taxonomy): domain Eukaryota; kingdom Metazoa; phylum Chordata; class Mammalia; order Cingulata; family Chlamyphoridae; genus Tolypeutes; species Tolypeutes matacus. The sequence continues at coordinate 1,298,827 of JAKSZT010053807.1, read as the reverse complement.
AATTAAAGGGGAGAAAAAGACACAATAGAAAGATATGACAACTGAAAGCCAAAGAACAAAATGGATGAAGTAAGTAATGCGTTTACAGTAATAACATTGAATGTTAATGGCTTGAACTTCCCAATCAAAAGACATAGACTGGTACAATGGATTTTTAAAAATTGAGCTATCTATATGCTGTATACAAGATACTAACCTCAGAGGTAAGGACACAACTAGGATTAAAGTGAAAGGTTGGAAAAGAAATTCCATGCAAATAGTAACCAAATAGAGCCAGAGTAGTGATAATAATACTGGACAAAATAGATTTTACAGGCAAAACTGTTATAAGGGATGATGAGGGTCATTATATAATAATAAAAGTAGCAATTCACCAAGAAAAAATAACTATAATAAATATTTATGCACCTAACCTGAGTACCCCAAGATACATGAGGCAAACACTGAAAATACAGAAGGGAGAAATAGATGACTCTATAATAATAGTTGCAGACTTCAATACACCATTATCAGAATTTGATAGAACATTTGTACAGAGGATAAAGAAAGAGAGATTTTGAATAATATGATAAATGAACTAGACATAACAGACATCTATAGAGCATTGCTCCCCAAAAGAGCAGGATATACATTCTTCTCAAGTGCTCATGGAAACTTTGGCAAGATAGACCATATGTTGGATCACAAGACAAGTATTAATTAATATTAAAAGTTTGAAATTATGCAAAACACTTTCTCTGATCAAAACAGAATGAAGCTGAAAATCAATAATGGATGGAAAAAGGAAAAATTGATAAATATATGGAGATTAAACAACACACTCTTAAAGTGTGAGCGAAAGAAGAAATTGCAATAGAATTCTGCAAGTGTCTTGAAATGAAAGAAATGAGAATGCAACATATCAAAACCTATGGGACACCGCAATGGCAGTGCTGAGAGGGAAATTTATAACACTCAGCGGTTACATTTAAAAAGAAGAAAGAGGACTCTGGGGGACAAGATGGCGTTAGTGTAGGAGGGCACACACTGCAAGCTCCCAGAGCAAGGCAGATCGTGGACAGGGTCCTCCCCGGGGGTCTGTGCTGTGAGCGCATGGAATGAGAAACTTGGGACATCTACCTGCGCGGATCAATGGCTTGGAAGGAACAGTAGAGATTCAGAAAATAGAAAGAAGCAAGGAAATAAAATAAGAAGAAAAAGTGCCAAAGAGAACATTTAACTCACATGCAGAACCACCAGCTAAATAAAACTCTAGAGCATAGAGAAAAGCTAATCAACTGAACAAACCCATCAAGATAATATGATGACCAGAGGGCAACAAAAAAATACATATGACTCTGAGAAACTGTAAAACATGGACCAGTCCAATGAACAAATTAAAAACCAGGAAGTGATGCAGAACATCGAACAACTAAACAAAGCCATCCAAACAAATATCATGGACCAATTTAAAGAAGTGAAGGAAGAGATTAAGGATATAAAGAAGACACTGGGAGAACAAACTGAAGAAATTGCAAACATGCGTAGAAAGATAATGGATATGATGGTGAACAATGACACAAGCCAAGAAATGAAAAAGATGCTGGACTCACATGGCAGGAGATTTGAACAGGCAGAGGAAAGAATTAGTGATATGGAAGACAATACAGCTGAAATCAAAGAGATAGTAGAACAGAGAGACTAAAAGATAGAAAAAATCCAGCATGGACTCAGGGAATTAACCATTAACACAAAATGCACAAACACATGCATTATGGACATCCCAGAAGGAGAAGAGAAGGGAAAGGCAACAGAAGGAGTGTTGAAGGAAATAATGGCTGAAAACTTCCCAGCCTTATTGAGAGAGATGGATGTGCAGATCCAGGAAGCACAGCGCACCCCAAATAGTATAAATCCCAAAAGGCCAACTCCAAGAAATAAACTTGTCAAAATGTCCAATGCTCAAGACAAAGAGAAAATACTCAAGGCAGCAAGAGAAAAGAGAACCATCACATACAAGGGAAGCACAATAAGATTAAGTGCTGATTTCTCAGCTGAAACCATGGCGGCAAGAAGACAGTGGTATGACATAGTCAAAATACTGAAAGAAAAAAATTCCAGCCACGAATTCTCTATCCAGCAAAACTGGCATTCAAAAATGATGGAGAGTTCAAATATTCATAGATAAACATAAATTAAGAGAGTATATCAATAAGAAACCAGCACTCCAAGAAATACTAAAGGAATCTCTACAAGTTGAAAGGAAAAAAGAAGGGAGAGAGAGTTGGAGGAGAGTTTAAAAACAACTGAAAAGACAAAAAGAGAAACAAAACAATATATGACATACATTAACCCAAAGAAAAAATGGCTGAAGTAAGAAATTCATTATGAGTAATAACACTGAATGTTAATGGATTAAATTCACCAATCAAGAGACACAGATTGGCGGAATGGATAAGAAAATATGATTCATCTATATGCTGTCTACATGAAACCCACCTTCGACCCAGGGATTCAAGGAGGCTGAAAGTGAATGGTTGGAAAAGCATTTTACAAGCTAACAATAGCCAAAAAAGGGCAGGAGTAGCTATTCTAATATTAGGCAAAATAGACTTTAAAGGCAAAACTATTGTAAGAGACAAATATGGACACTATGTATTAGTAAAAAGAGTAATCTCTCAAGAAGAGAGAACAATCATCATTTGTGCACCTAATCGGGGTGCCTCAAAATATGTGTCGCAAACTCTGGAAAAACTAAGAGGAGAAATAAATGAGTCTACAATTATAGCAAGGGACTTCAACATACCACTATCATCATTAGACAGAACATCTAAACAGAGACTCAATTAAGAAACAAAGCACTCAATAAGAAGACCTGGATTTAATAGACATATACGGAACACTACACCCAAATACAGCAGGATTTACATTCTTCTCGAGTGCACATGGAAAATACTCCAAAATAGAACACATGCTAGGCCACAGAACAACTCTCAATGAATTCAGAAAGATTGAGATTATAAAAGTTAATTCTCTGACCACAACGGAATGAAATTGGAAATCACTAAGGGCCAGAGAAACAGGTTAGGCACAAGGATATGGAAGTTAAACAACACACTTTTAGACAAAAAGTGAGTCAAAGAGGAAATCTCAAAAGAAATCAGTAACTACCTTGAAACTAGTGAAAATGACAACACAACATATAAAAACCTATGGGATGCAGACAAAGCAGTCCTGAGAGGGAAGTTCATAGCCATAAATTCAAATATTAAAAAAGAAGAAGGAGCTAAAATTGAAGACCTAACTGCTCACTTGGAGGAATTGGAAAAACAATGACAAATTAACCTAAAAGAAGTAGAAAGAAGGAAATAACAAAGATTAGAGCAGAAGTAAATGAAATAGAGAATAAGAAAGCACTGAAAACAATAAACAAAACCAAAAGTTGGTTCTTCGAGATATCAATAAAATTGACAAACCCTTAGCCAGTCTAACAAAGAAAAAGAGAGAACAGATGCAAATACATAAAATAAGGAATGAGCAAGGGGATATCACTACTGACCCCACAGAAATGAAGAGTATCATAAGAGGATACTTTGAAAAATTATATGCCAACAAGAATGACAATTTAGAGGAAATGGACAAGTTTCTAGAAACCTACAAACAGCCGACATTGATGAAAGAAGAAATAGATGAACTCAACAGTCCAATTACAATTAAAGAGATAGACTCAGTCATTAAAAACCTCCCAACTAAGAAGAGTCCAGGACCAGATGGCTTCACAGCTGAATTCTACCAAACATGCCAGAAAGAGCTAACACCAACTCTACTTAAGCTCTTCCAAAAAATAGAAGTAGAAGGAATATTGCCTAACTCATTCTATGATGCCAAAATTACCCTAATAACAAAACCAAATAAAGATACCACAAGAAAGGAAAATTACAGACAGATTTCTCTAATGAAATTGGATGCTAAAATCCTCAACAAAATACTTGCTAATCGCATTCAACAACATACCAATGGATTATATACCATGACCAAGTGAGTTTCATCCCGGGTATGCAAGGATGGTTCAATATAAGAAAATCAATCAATGTAATACACCACATAAACAGAATGAAAGAAAAAAATCACATGATCATCTCTATAGATGCAGAAAAAGCATTCGACAAAATACAGCACTCTTTCCTCATAAAAACACTACAAAAGATAGAAATATATGGAAACTTTCTGAATATGATAAAGGGTATATATGAAAAACCCAAAGCTAACATCATTTAGAATGGTGAAATCCTAAAAGTCTTCCCTCTGAGGTCGGGAAATAGACAAGGATGCCCACTATCACCACTCCTATTTAACATTGTCTTAGAATACTTGCGTGAGCACTGAGACAAGAAAAGGACATAAACAGCATCCACATTGGAAAAGAAGAAGTAAAAATTTCATTATTTGCAGATGACATTATCCTCTAGGTAGAAAGCCCTGAGAAATCTAGAACAAGGCTTCTAGAACTTATAAAGGAGTTCAGTAATGTCGCAGGCTATAAGATCAATGCTCAATCTATGGTAAAGGGATAGAGTATAGTTGCATATTGAAGGATAAGACAGTTGGGTAGTGATATTACTGGGTTTGGTGGTGCAGCATTGACAGGTGGGTAGATTAGAAAGGGTAGGTTCAAATACACAGGGCATGTAACTATGAATCTTGACATTCCATGAGTCAAGACAGGGGAGTATCATATGCCCCAGGGGGGTGGGGAGGAAGGAACAGTTAAGATCTAATGGGGTATTTAGTGGTCATGGGAAAGGTTTTTCATTACCTTACAGTAATGGACACAGGACATGATAAATATCATCAAAACTTATTAAACTGTATCATCTAAATTGTAAACTATACTGTAAATCATTGACAATGTTTAGTTGCTATATTTTGCTCTCTGTATAACAGCTATAAAAATGCTAACATCCAAAAAAAAAAAGTGTTTAATATGGGGTGGGGAAGGGGGGGTGGTTTGGTATCTGGGAGTCTCCAGTATTCCATGTGTGACTTTGCTTTGACCTAAAACTTCTTTGAAAATTAAATGAAAATTTAGGAGACACTGGAGGTAGAGAGGGGGAAGGTGTCACGGCACATCGGACATCCAATAACACAGTGATAAAAGGAAAAAAAGAATATATATATATATGTGTGTGTATATATGTATATATACATATTTTAAAGGAATTTCTTTTACTTTTTCTCCATTTTTTTGAATGTCCCAATCCGCTAATTATATTTTGTTTTGTTTTGTTTTTTGTTTTTTGTTTGTTTGTTTTTCCCCTGAGTTTCCTTATGTTTGTCTCTTGCATGTAAGCTTATCATTATTGTTTCTTTTTCCTATTAAGTGTATTTGATTATTATTTGGGCTACATGTTCATGGAAGATTTAGATCACAGAAGGGTTACAATGGGTACTGCAAGGGATTATTGGTGGGGGGTGTCTGGGAGGGGGGATTCATGGGAGTAAGTTCTTCTGAATATACATGAAAGATATACAAAATTGTTCAAATATCAAAAGATAGGGCATGGTCACGATGGGTGGACAATCACTCAATAAATGAGGGAATCTGACTTCCTAGCCTGGAGAGCTCTGCCACATTCTCCAAGGGAGCAGCAATAGTCCTCTGAGTGCAGGGACAGTGTCTGTCAAAAGAGGATGGCCCACTGATGAGTTCTTTTTATTGATGACTACGCTTATGAGTCTTTGCTCTTGTAAGTGAAACTTAGCTTACTGTTATGGGGTGCCTAAGGGTTGCCACCTGAGAGCCTCCTTGTTGCTAAAATGTGGCCACTCTCTAAGCCAAACTCAGCATATGAATGCATTACCTTCCCCCCAACGTGGGACATGACTCCTGGGTATGAGCCTCCCTGGCAACGAGGGATTAATACCAAGTGCCAACTGGCAACACAACTGGAAAAAGACCTTGAATCAAAGGAGGAAAAGGTAAAGACAAATGAGTTCAAGTGGCTAAGAGACTTCAAAGAGAGTCTGGAGGTCATCCCAGAGGTAGCGCTTATGCACACCTCTGTAGGAGCTCACAGAACATCAAAGTGCATATCAACCCACACAGAGGGGCTCCTGAGAGCTCTGGAGACACCAAGGTCCTATATAAGGGGGGATAGCCTCAGAGACTGAAGCCTTATCAGTGGGCTCTATTTTGTAATCTGTGGTCCTAACAGTGACAGAATTGGACTCGAATAAGTCCTCCCTGCACATGGTTCATCAGTCCCTTCTATTCAAACCTATATGTTATGCTGGGGTTTTTAGGTATACTTCCAGAGACTGGCGCCTCTGGCCTACCTATGTGCCAGGTGTGCATGGAATCTCGGTGGAGCTGCAACCCCTACCCTACAGCTCAATGGACTCATCCAAGTCACCTGGCGAGGAGACAACGATGGGCAATGGCTATCCCAGGGAATAGAGAGGGCCTGCATCTGCAGGCAGGATCATCCCACCCACCATATCCATGGGATATAAGCCCTCTCTCACTTGGAGGTGGAGTGGACATAACCATCCCAGTCCCCTCAGGATTGGGGGAAGAACTATGGACTAGAGTGGACTTAATGGTATTCTGTTGTACACATATGGTGATTCTAGCAATGGAAGTAATTATAACAGTGAGGTGGAGCCAGTGGACACTGGACACTTTCGAGGCAGGGAGGGGATATGCAGTTGAAATACAGGGGCTTAATCGGGACTTGGAGGTTGTCCTGAGTGCTATTGTGGCAATGGATGTAGGCCATTTTTAAATAGCACACACCATTCAGAACTGTGTGGAAGAGAAGGTGGTCTGCGATGTAAACTGTGCTCTATGTTTGATGGCAAGGCCCCAGGCTGTGTAAGCCCATTGAGGTTGATGGACCACACTTGTGGGAGACTTTTGTGTGGGATGTGGTTGGAGTTGTGGGAAGTGGGGAACATGGAAATCCCTGTAGGTTCCATGTAATATTTAGGCAGTCTAAGCACCTCTTAAAACAAATATATATATATATTTATATATATACATATATATAAATAACATTTTTGTAAGCAATTGCACATATATGCATATATATTTATATATCATTTTACAAATATTGGTATGTATTGTGAAAATTTTGATTTTTACCCACAATAAAATATAAATAAATTTAAAAATAAATTAAAATAAAAAGAAGAAAGAGCTAAAATTGAATATCTAAGTGTACCGTTGGAGGAACTAGAAAAGGAACAGCGAACTATTACCAAACCAAGCTGAAGGAAAGAAATATTAAATATCAGGGCAGAAGTAAATGAAATTGAGAACAAAAAACAATAGAAAGAAACAACAAAACCAAAAGTTTCTTATTTTAGAAGATCCACAAATAGACAAATCCTTAGCTAGACTACAAAGAATAAAAAGGGAAGACACAGATAAATCAACAATGAGACTTGGGCACCACTGACCCCGTAGATATAATAAAGTTCACACAAAGATACTATAAACAACTGTGTTCCAAAAAACTCAACAATGTAGATACGATGGACAAAATCCTAGAAACACACGAACCACCTCCACTCACCTTAGAAGAAATAGAATTCCACAACAAACTTATCACAATTGAAGAGATTGAAGCTGTTATCAAAAACCTCCCTAATATGAAAAGCCCAGGATCACATGGCTTCACAGGTGATTCTACCAGTCATTCAAAGACGATCCAATACAAATCTTGCTCAAGCTCTTTAAAAAAAATTGAACAGGAAAGAGCACTGCCAAACTCATTCTATGAAGCCAATATCACCCTAATATCAAAACCAGTAAAGATACTATGAAAAACGAAAATTACAGACCAATATCTCTAATGAACGTAGATACAAAAATCCACAAAAAAATACTTGCAAAACTAATCTAATACTAAATTAGAAATTTATAACCCATAATCAGGTGGATTTTATCCCAGGTATGAAAGGATGGTTCAACACAACAAAATCAACTAGTGTAATAAACAACATTGAAAAATTGAAGAAGAAAACTCACATGATCCTCTCAATTGATGCAGAAAAGGCATTTGAGAAAATATAACATGCCTTCTTGATAAAAACATTCCAAAAGGAAGGAAACTTTCTCAATATGGTAAAGTGAATACGAGAAAAACCTACAGCTAGCATTGAACTCAACCATAAAAGACTGAAAGCTTTCCCACTGTGATCAGGAGCAAGAAAAGGATCCCCGTTTTCACCATTATTTTTCATTGTGTGATAAGTTCTAGTTAGAGCAAATGAGGCTAGAAAAAGAAATAAAAGGCACCAAAATAAGAAGGAAGAAGTAAAATTTTCACTATCTGATGATATTATCATATATCTAGAAAATCCTGAAAAATCCACAACAAAAATACTAAACTAATAGATGAATTCAACAAAATTGTGGGATACAAGTTTTATATGCAAATATCAATAGAGTTTCTAAACACTACTGCTGTGCAATCAGAGTAGGAAACCAGAAAAATATTCCAGTTATAATAACTATTAAAAGAATCAAATATTTATGAAAAAACTTAAACGAGGACATAGAGAAACTTTTTTCTGATAAATACAAACCATTGCTAAAAGAAACCAAAGAGGACTTTAATAAATGGAAGGACATTCCATGTTCATGGATTGAGAGGGTAGATATTGTTAACATGTCAAGCTGACCTAAACTTATTTACAAATTCAATGCAATCCCATTAAAAATACCAACAACATTTTTTGCAAAAATATAAATGCCAATTATCAATTTTATTTTGTGGGATAAAGGGCTGTGAATAGCTAAAAATGTCTTTAAAATGAAGAACTAAGTTGGAGGATGCTCATTTCCTGACATTTCAGCACATTACTTAGATATAGTTGTATAAACAATATGGTACTGACATAAATACAGAAATAGACCTTCACATCTATGGTAAGGTCATTTTTGACAAGGCTATTAAGCCCACCCAGCTGGGCCAGAACAAACCATTCAACAAATGGTTCTGGGAGAACTGAATAGCCATATGAATTTTTTTTAAAAAAAGACTCTTATCTCACACCTTATACAAAAAATAACCCAAAATGGATCAAGAACCTAAATATAAAAATGACAACCATAAAACTCCTGGAAGAAAATGTAGGAAAACATCTTCAAAATCTTGTGGTATGTAGCAATTTTTTAAACCTTACACCCAAAGCATAAACAAGAAAAGAAAAAAAAAGATAAATGGGACCTCCTGAAAGTTAAACACTTTTCTGCCTCAAAGTACTTTGTCAAAAGGGTGAAAAGGCAATTAATTCAATGCGAAAAAAATATTTGGCAGTCACATGTTAGATAAGGGTTTAATAACCGTGATATATAAAGAGATCATACATCTCAATAATGAAAAGGCAAATTACCTGATTTAAAATTTGGCAAAAGCTTTGAAAAGGCAATTTTCCAAATTAAAAACAAATGGTAAAAAAAAATGGTGAAGAAACACTCAAAAAATGTTCATCACTAGCGATTAGGGGAGGGCAAATCAAACCGACAATGAGATATCATTTCATTATTATTAGACTGGCCACTATTGAAAAGTCAGAAAACTCTAAATGTTTAAGAGGATGTAGAGAAATAGGAATGCTTATTCACTGTTGGTGTGAGTGTAGAATGGTATAGCCCCTGTGGAAGACTGTTTGGCATTTCCAAGGGAATTTGAATATACACTTGCCATGTGACCTGGCAATACCATAACTAGGTATATACCCAGAAAAACTGACACCATTTACACGAATAGACACCTGCACATTGATGTTCATAGCCCTGTTATTCACATTTGACAAAAGTTCGAATCATTCCACATGTCCATCAACTGATGAATGGATAAACAAATTGTGGTATATACACATGATGGAATATTATGTAGTGGTAAGAAGAAATGAAGTCTTGAAGCATATGACAGCATGGATGAAACTGGAGGACAGTGTGTTGACTGAAGCAAGCCAGACCCAAAAGGACAAGTAGTGTATGATGGTGCTATTATGAAAGAAATATATTTTGTATATTCACGGAGTTAATAATTAGAATGGAGGTCACCATAAAATACAATGAAGGTAGAGAATGGAAACCTGAGGGCTAATCTGTTCAGAATTGGTAAAAGGTTGTTTGTAAATCTTTGAAAATGAATAGAAATGGTGAAAATACATCATGGTGTGGTGTAACTAGCAGTGCTATTATTTGGGTATGACAGTGATTGAAAGGAAAAATTTAAAGTCATGTATATTACTAGAAAGGAAGCCAAAAATGCAACATGGGGCTGTATAACATAGTGAAAATTCATGTAAAATATTAATATGGGTGATATTGCACACATGACTGTTTTTACAAAATAGAAATACAAATATACTAGAGAGAAGGAAACAGAATAGCAGCTATGTACAAAAGGAGAAACATAGATTAAGAAATGAGTTTTGTTTGTTTTTGGTTTCTATTATTATTATTATTATTATTATTATTATTATTATTATTGGACAAATGAAAATGCTCTAAAATGACTGAAGTGGTGAATGTACAACTATATAATTACATTGAATATCACTTATTGAACCCTTTGAATGAATTTATGTTTCATTACTATGTATCAATAAAATTGATTTGTTAATAAAACTGTTCTTATTATAAAATAATTATGCAAACCATAATGACAATCATATTGTTATTAATTATTCATTATGAGTATATAGTTAATAATTATACTACTATGTAATTATTAGTTACAACTATAGTCATAATTACATTAAATTATAGAACAATAGTTTACTTATTATAGATAAAACAGAAAAGCAAAGTTAAGAAATGAATAATCTCTTTTTCAGCTCACTAGTGATACAACATCACTCTCCTGTTTGTGTATGTTTACCTCCCAACTTTTTTGCATGCATGCACAGACATGTTTTATTTCTAAATAGGATTGTATTTTATGTACTTTACAAAAATTACCTTTACTGAGGGATACTTTACATGCAATAAAATACACAATTGAAAAAAAAAGTGAGATGTATAATTAATTCAAATTCATAATAAAATTTGAGAACAATATTGGCGATTTCTTTAAAAGTTAGACAAGCAACTAGTCTAACACAGAAAAATTGGATTCTTGGGCATTTAATCCAGGGAAATGAAAACTAATGTTTACACCAAAAACTGTACTTAATTTTTCAAATCATATTTATTTGAATTAGCCCAAATCCAGAAACAACCAAAATGTCCTACATGTGAATGTTTGAACAAATGTTGTACATTCAAAACATGGACTATTACTCAGCAAGAAAAAGAAATAAACTATTGCTTGACAAAGTAATTTGGATGGATCTCATACTGAAAGAAAACAAGCCAATGCCAATAGATTGTATAACAAATTATTCATATTAAATAACATTCTTGAAATGACAAAATTAAAGATCAGGGGAACAGAATAGTAGTTGCCAGGATTTAAAGACTGTATATGTTCGGTGGGAGAAAGGAGTAGGTGTATATATAAAAAGATATCAAGAGGGAGAATTTTGTATCTTTATTATGGTAGTGGTTATATGAATCTATATGTGTAATAAAGTGTCATAGAACTATACATACACATTATACCAATGTCAATTTTCTGGTTTTTATATTGTGCTATATTTACATAAGTTGTAATTATTTAGAGAAATTGGGTAAAAGTATTGTCTATATTATGCTTGATAGTTCCTGTGAACATACAGTTATGTAAAACTCATTCAAAAACTAAAAGGTTAAAAAAAATAGTGAGTGCAAGAGTAAAGGTATTTTAGAAAACTGCCACTATGACTTCCAGGAAGATGGAAGATTGAGAGTTACATGGCTCACTTCTCTCCCAGAAAATAGCTAGATGACAGAAAGAATCTGTCTGGGAATTTGCTCTAGGGATCATGAGACAGGGTAGAGCTGGGCTGCACCCAGAAGAGAGAGGGGCAAAGAAAAGGAGTTTCAGTGATGAGGATCTGTGAGTAACATGGGCCTCTGCTGCTGCTGGTGCCCATGCCTCACTCTTCAAGAATACAGTTTTAGGTCCCCCCAGTACCTGTCAGACAACACGGACTGACAGAGACAAAGGGATCCACTTCTCCAGGAAAGGGGAGAAGGAAGGACACAGTCCATTTTTTATCCAACTTTTGACCAATGAATTTGTTGTGCTGGATGCCACGATTTCCACCCTTCTTGTCTGGGTCCATCCATGCCAATGCCTTCACCAAGGAGCCAGCAGATAGCTAAGGATAGCCTGATTTTCAAACACCCCCCTTACTGAATAGGAGAGGCTGCTGTTTACAGATAGTTAAGTGGAGATCACTTCCCTCCCTGGGAAAAGAGAGGAGAGAAGTTTCAGATCAGCAATTTTGAATTACAAGGTTTAATTCTGAATTTCCTGCTTGGGGAGAGGGATCTTTCTCAGGCATTGCATTGTCACCAAGCTACTGGATGTCATTCCAGGAAACACAGCCCTAAGGGCACACATTTTTCCCTAGGGTTTGAGCCAAGAGGTTTGCTGAAGCCTGCCATATGCTGGCAGGCTAGGAAAGTGTACCTGTGGGAATAAAAAATAAAAGGTTTTGTGGTATCTTTACTGTCATCTTCCCTAAGGACCTTAGAAGTGGATCCCTGCTCCCCAGTAGTAGATCCCTGGCACTGCTTTGATCAGTTAAATGGGAAAATTTAAAGGCTTAGAATAGTTTAAATCAAGAATCAAACAAGAGCCATAACACATTGCCAAAGAGAAATTATGCCCTAAGCAAGAGAAAGAAATGGATCATCAGAGTAAACTCACCGTGATAACCAGATTCTTAAACATCAGCAAAATATTACAAGCCATACTAAGATAAGAGATGGTATGGATCAAGCAATGAACAAAACCAAAAGCCAAACAAAATGCAGGATTTGTGGCAACTGATCAATGATGTTCAAATAAATCTGCTAAATCAAGGAATTTATCAAAGGAAAATATGGATAAAGAGATAAAGGATATTAAGAAAACTTTGAAAGCTTGAACAGAAAAATAACACAGGCTATGGGAATGAAAAACCCAATGGATGAGATTTAAAAATACATTCAAGGCATACAGCAAAAGATTTGAAATGGCAGGAAAAAAGAGTCAGTGCATTATATGACAGAGCAGCTGGAATTGAAAAGACAGAAGAACACATAGAGAAAAGAATGGGAAAAACTGACCAAAGTCTTAGGCAATTGAATGATAGCTCAAAGTGCACCAACATACATGTCATGGGAGTTCCAGAAGAAGAGAAGTGGAAAAATACTTGAAAAAATAGTGACCAAAATTTTCCAAATATTATGAGACATAAATATACATTTCCAAGTAGTGCAACATACTCCAAACAGAATAAATCCAAATAGACCTACTCTGAAACACATTCTCTTGAGAATGTCAATTGCTAAAACAAAGAGAGAGAATTCTGGAAGAAGCAAGAAAAAAGTGACACATCACATACAAAACTCCTAGTGCAGATTTTTCATCAGAAACCATGGAGGCAAGAAGACAGTGGTATGCTATATTTAAGATACTGAAAAAGACACAGTCTGACTGAATGGATAAAAATATGAGTGTATTAGTCAGGATTCTCTAGGGAAACAGAATCAACAGGACATAACTGTAAATAGTATGAGATTTTATAAGATTCTCTCAAATAACAGTGGGTGTGCACAACTCCAGGTTCTGCAGGCAGACTGCAAATCAGGGGATCTGATGAAAGTTCAATGGAGGTCCTTGATGAGTTCCTGGGAAACGGTGGCTGTCCAAAGATGAGCTGGGAAATTCTCTCCGAATGCTGAAATCACTTCTCCTTTTAAGGCATTCAACTGATTGGATAAAGCGTCACTCATTGCTGACGGAAATCTCCCTGGTTGATGCAGATGTAATCAACCATCTATGCAGTAAACTCACCGGTGATTAAAGCCCATATATGTTCTTGTATTATGATTAGTCCAGTGCTTGCTTGACCAAACAACTAGACACAATTACCTGGCCGAGTTGACACATTAGCTCAACCATCACAATGAGCAATCCATATGTTGTTTACAAGAGACTCCTCTTAGAACCAGTGATAGAAACAGGATGAAAGTGAAAGGTTTGAAAAAGATATCTCTTGTAAACAATAACAAAAAAAGCAGAAGTAGCTGTACTAATATCAGACAAAAGAGACTTTAAATGTAAAAATGATACAAGAGATGCAGAAGGCCATTATATATCAATAAAAGTAGCAATCTGCCAGGAAGAAGTAACTCTAATAAATATCTATATACCTAAAGAGGGTGACACAAAATATATGAGGCAAACCCTGGCAAAACTGAAAGGAGAAATAGATATCTTTACAATTATAATTGGACACTTCAGTATGCCACTCACGTCAATGAATAGAACTAGACAGAAGACCAAGAAGGAAAGAGAGAACTTAAACAATATGATAAATTATCTAGACCTAGCAGATATATACAGATCATTTTACCCCAAATCAATGGAATATACACTCTTCTCCAGTGTTCATGAATTTTTCTCTAGGATAGAACACATTTGGGGCCACAAAAAGGTCTCACTAAATTTTAAAAGTGTGAATTTATGCATAGCACATTTTTGGATCATAATGGCATGAAACTGAAAATCGGTAAAAGGCAGGAAAGAGGAAAATTCCCAAATATATGGAAGCTAAACAACACATTCTTAAATGATTTTTGATGAACTGGTCCAAGAAGAAATTGCAAGAGAAATTAGTAAATATCTCAAAATAAATGAAAACAAGAACAAAATTTTAAAAATTATGGGATGCAGTGAAGGCAGTACTGAGAGATAAATTTCTAGCCTTTAATGCCTATATAAAAAAGAAGAGAGAGCTAAAATCAAAGACCTAACTGAACACCAAAAAGAACTATAAAAAGAACTGCAAACTAAGATCAAAGACATAAGAAAAAATTAGAGCAAACATAAATGAAATTGAAAACAAACAAAGAAATAGAAAGAATCAAAACAAAAATCTGGTTCTTTGAGAAGATAAAAAAAATCAACAAACTCTTAGCAGGACTAACAAAGAAAAAAAAGGAGCAGATGCAAGTAAATAAAATTAAGAATGAAAAGGGGAAATTACCATTGGTGCCACAAAAATAAAAGGGATCATAAGAGGATATTATGAATACTGTATGCTAAATAATTTGACAACTTAGATGAAATGGACAAATTCTTAAAAATATAGAAATTAGACACACTGCAAGCTCCCAGAGCAAGGCATATTGTGGACGGGGTCCTGCCCGGGGGTCTGTGTTGTGCACGCATGGAGTGAGAAGCTTGGGACATCTATCTGCGCGGATCAACAGCATGGACGGAACGGTAGAGATTCGTGAGTTTTAAGGCTGCCGGTGGTGGTTGGCACAGACGGCTGAGCCCCGCGGTAGGGAGGAAAAATAAAATAAAATAAAACGGCCATTTGGAGCCGCAAACAGGGGGAAAAAGTTTTATTTTCTGGGGATCTGGCTCCCTGGCGCCCCTTGGACCTTGTGTGAACAGAACAACCGAGCTAATCAGCACCCAGTAAACCGGAGGGGGGATTCTGGTTGGGGAACGGAGCTGGTTTCCCTAGTGACCCAGGGATAAGACTCGGGCTGCTATGGAGCCAGGAAGAAGAAACACTTCCCAAAAGAGGGAGGGTTAGGTTGGAGGACAGGGAAGGGTATTTTTTTATTTTTAGACATCGATCTGGCTGCCTGCACTGCCCAATAGCTTTGGGGAGCAGATAAGCCGACCTGAAGCAGCATCAGGCTGAGAGCAGACAGGAATCTGCACTCAAACTGATTTACTTAGCAACCTGGTGATGCTAAAGCTAGGCTCCAGAAGGGGCGGAATAGGCTGCATTTATCACGCCTCACTGGCTAACATCAGAGCTACAGGTAACCTGGGGAGTCCAGAAAGTTGGATGTGCTTGATTAATTTTCACGGGCCCAGCTAGGGTCCCTTCCATAAGGGGGTTGGTCTAGAGGAGGAATTATTTTGGGTCCTACAATTTGCTAAAAAATAAAAATTAAAAATAAAAGTGAGAAGGTCCCTTAAATAAATGAAAAATAAATTCTTTTTAATTTAGTTTAATAGCTAAAAGCTGCTTCAGGACATGCATATAGAATCCTGTGGGGAAATCGATTGATAAACACAAGTAGGCAGGAAGGATTCACGTGGACCCTAGGGGAATCATTGACCCCCCTCAGCTCTGTTTGACTGCTTGCCTGTGTGGATCTTTGGTTTCTCTCTGTTTCTTTCTGGTCTATTGCTATTATTCCCATTTTCCTCCCCCCTTCCTTTTTTCTTCTTTTTTTTTTTTTAATTAGTTGCTGCCAGCTTGTCGCTTCTTTGCTGGGCTTCTTTTTCAGTAATTTCCCACTCGCTGTATATATTGATTCTGTATTACAAACTATCGCTTATCCTTCCTGCATCTTTCTGCCTTCTGTTTTCTGTTGTGGCTCTTAGAGACAATATTTTTTCATAGGCCCACAACTTAAAGGTGTCAATTTCTATTCCATCTATTTTGTTTTCTTCCTTTTTTTTAATTAGTATTAACATTTTCACTTCAGACATTTCTTTACTATTTCTCTCCCTCCTCATAATTCTAGCCTTCTAAATCACTATATATATATTCCTCCATTTGTTTTCCCAGTCCATTGTAGGAACTCCATATTTTTTCCTAGAACTCTACACTGCCTACACAAGTTAAATATCCAGCTCACTAAATCTCATTTTGCCCCTCTTCTAACTTTTATCAATATTACTATTATCCTTCTGCCTTCCTTACATCTTTTGATTCCTCAGGCCCTAAGCTTTTGACTTCAAGGGAACATAGAAAGAGGCAAGGAAATAAAATAAGAAGAAAAGCTGCCAAAGAGAAAACTTAACTCACATGCAGAACCAATAGCTAAATAAAATTCTAGAGCATAGAGAAAAGCTAATCAATGAACAAACACATCAAGAAAATATGATGACCACAGGGCAACAAAAAAATACAAATGACTCTGAGAAACTGGAAAACATGGACCAGTCCAATGCACAAAATAAAAAGCAATAAGCAATGCAGAACATCGAACAACTAATCAAAGCTATCCAAACAAATATCATGGACCAACTTAAAGAACTGAAGGAAGAGATTAAGGATATAAAGAAGACACGGGGAGAACATACTGAAGAAATAGCAAACATGCCTAAAAAGGTAATGGATATAATGGTGAACAATGGCACAAGCCAAGAAATGAAAAAGACGCTGGACTCACATGGCAGCAGATTTGAACAGGCAGAGGAAAGAATTAGTGATATGGAAGACAATACAGCTGAAATCAAAGAGATTGTAGAACAGATAGACAAAAAGATAGAAAAAATCCAGCATGGACTCAGGGAATTAACAGATAATACAAAACGCACAAACATATGCATTATGGGCATCCCAGAAGGATAAGAGAAGGGAAAGGGAACAGAAGGAGTGTTGAAGGAAATAATGGCTGAAAATTTCCCAACTCTATTGAGAGAGATGGATGTGCAGATCCAGGAAGCACAGCGCAACCCAAGTAGTATAAATCCCAACAGGCCAACTCCAAGACATATACTTGTCAAAATGTCCAATGCTCAAGACAAAGAGAAAATACTCAAGGCAGCAAGAGAAAAGAGAACCATCACATACAAGGGAAGCACAATAAGATTAAGTGCTGATTTCTCAGCTGAAACCATGGAGGCAAGAAAACAGTGGTATGAAATAGTCAAAACACTAAAAGAAAAAAACTTCCAGCCACGAATACTCTATCCAGCAAAATTGGCATTCAAAAATGATGGAGAGTTCAAAATATTCACAAACAGAAATTAAGAAAGTATGTCAAGAAGAAACCAGCACTTCAAGAAATACTAAAGGAATCTCTACAAGTTGAAAGGAAAAAACAAGGGAGAGAGAGTTGGAGGAGAGTTTAAAAACAACTGAAAAGACAAAAAGAGAAACAAAACAATATATGACATACATTAACCCAAAGGAAAAATGGCTGAAGTAAGAAATTCATAACGAGTAATAACACTGAATGTTAATGGATTAAATTCACCAATCAAAAGACACAGATTGGCAGAATGGATAAGAAAATATGATCCATCTATATGCTGTCTACAAGAAACCCACCTTCGACACAGGGATTCAAGGAGGCTGAAAGTGAATGGCTGGAAAACCATTTTACAAGCTAACAATAGCCAAAAAAAGGGCAGGAATAGCTATTCTAATATCAGACAAAATAGACTTGAAATGCAAAACTATTGTAAGAGACAAAGATGGACACTACATATTAGTAAAAGGAGTAATCTCTCAAGAAGAGAGAACAATCATCAATATATAAGCACGTAATCGAGGTGCCTCAAAATACGTGCGGCAAACTCTGGAAAAACTAAGAGGAGAAATAAATGCCTCTACAATTATAGCAGGGGACTTCAACACACCACTATCATCATTAGATAGAACATCTGGACAGAGAATCAATAAAGAAACTAAAGCACTCAACAATACATTAGAAGACCTGGACTTAATAGACATATACAGAACACTACACCCAAATACAGGGGATTTACATTCTTCTCGAGTGCACATGGAACATACTCCAAAATAGACCACATGCTAGGCCACAGAACAACACTCAATGAATTCAGAAAGATTGAGATTATACAAAGTAATTTCTCTGAACAACAAAGTAATGAAGTTGAAAATCACTAAGGGCCAGAGAAACAGGTTAGGCACAAGGATATGGAAGTTAAACAACACACTCTTAGACAACAGTGGGTCAAAGAGGAAATCTCAAAAGAAATCAGTAACTACCTTGAAACTAATGAAAACGACAACACAACATATCAAAACCTATGGGATGCAGTGAAAACAGTCCTGAGAGGAAAGTTCTTAGCCATAAATTCATATTAGGAATATCACCTAACTCATTCTATGATGCCAAAATTACCCTAATACTAAAACCAAATAAAGATACCACAAGAAAGGAATATTACAGACCAATTTCTCTAATGAACCTAGATGCTAAAATCCTTAATAAAATACTTGCTAATTGCATTCAACAACATATCAAAAAGATTATACACCATGACCAAGTGGGTTTCATCCCAGGTATGCAAGGATGGTTCAATATAAGATAATCAATCAATGTAATACACCACATAAACAAACTGAAAGAAAAAAATCACATATCATCTCTATAGATGCAGAAAAAGCAATCGACAAGATACAGCGCTCTTTCCTCATAAAAACACTACAAAAGGTAGGAATAGATGGAAACTTTCTGAAAATGATAAAGGGTATATATGAAAAATCTAAAGCTAACATCATTTTCAACGGTGAAATCCTAAAAGCCTTCCCTCTGAGATCGGGAACAAGACAAGGATGCCCACTATCACCACTCCTATTCATCATTGTCTTAGAAGTACTTGCACGAGCACTGAGACAAGAAAAGGACATAAAAGGCATCCAGATTGGAAAAGAAGAACTAAAATTTTCATTATTTGCAGATGTCATGATCCTATACATAGAAAGCCCTGAGAAATCTACAACAAGGCTTCTAGAACCTATAAAGGAGTTCAGTAATGTTGCAGGCTATATGATCAATGCTCAAAACTCAGTAGCATTTCTGTACACCAATAACGAGCAAACTGAGGAGGAAATCAGGAAAAAAATACCATTTACAATAGTAAATAAAAGAATCAAATACCTAGGAATAAATTTAACTAAAGATGTAAAGGACTTATATACAGAAAACTACACAACTCTCTTAAAGGAAATCAAAGAAGAATTAAATAAATGGAAAAATATTCCCTGTTTATGGATAAGAAGACTAAACATCATCAAGATGTCTATCCTACCCAAACTAATCTACAGATTTAATGCAATCCCAATAGAAGTCAACACTATATTTTTTAATGAAATGGAAAAACTAACCACAAAATATATTTGAAGATGCAAGAGGCACCGAATTGCCAAAGATATATTGAAAAAGAAAAATGAAGTTGGAGGTATCACACTACCTGACTTTAAAACATACTACAAAGCTACAGTGATCAAAACTGCTTCGTATTGACACAAGGAGAGACCTACTGACCAATGAAACCGAATTGAGAGTTCTGATATAGATCCTCGCATATACAGTCATTTGATATTTCACAAGGCCACGAAGCCCACTCATTTGGGAGAGAATGGCCTCTTTAACAAGTCATGCTTGGAAAACTGGATATCCATATCCAAAAGAATGAGAGAAGAATACCATCTCACACCTTATACGAAAATCAACTCAAGATGGATCAAAGATCTAAATATAAGAGCCAAAATCATAAAGACCTTGGAAGATAATGTAGGGAAGCATCTACAGGACCTTGTAATAGGAAATGGTTTCATGAACTTCACAGCCAAAGCACGAGCAGCAAGAGGAAAAATAGATAAATGGGATCTCATCAAAATTAAAAACTTCTGCACCTCAAAGGGTGTTATTAAGAAAATAAAAAGGCAGTGTACCCAATGGGAAAAAATATTTGGCAACCACATATCTGATAGGAGCATAATATTGTGCATATATAAAGTAATCCTACACCCTGAAAATAAAAGGACAAACAACCCATTTAAAAATTGGGCAAGTGACCTGAAAAGACACTTCTCCAAGGAAGAAATACAAATGGCTAAAAAGCACATGAAAAAATGCTCAACACCTCTTGCTATCAGGGAAATGCAAATCAAAACTACAATGAGATATCATCTTACACCCATCAAAATGGCAGCTATTAAAAAAAACAGGAGACACTAAATGTTGGAGAGGATGTGGATGAATAGGAACCCTCATCCCCTGCTGGTGGGACTGCGTTATGGTCCAGCCACTGTGGAGGACAGTTGGCAGGTCCTCAGAAAACTAACATTAGATCTTCCATATGATCCAGCAATTCCACTGCTGGGTATATACCCAGAAGAACTGAAAGCAAAGACACAAACAGATATGTGCACACCAATGTTCATAACGGCATTGTTCATCATTGCCAAAAGTTGGAATCAGTCCCGGTGCCCATCAACAGACGAATGGATAAGCAAAATGTGGTACACACATACAATGGAATATTACTCAGCTGTAAGAAGGAACAAAGTGCTAACACATGGAATAACGTGGATGAATCTTGAAGACCTTATGTTGAGTGAAGCAAGCCAGGCACTGAAGGATGAACAGTATATGACCTCACTGATCTGAACTGAGGAAAATGAGCAGTCTCTGAGAACCATTATCTGAAAGATAGATTAACAAAGGAGAGTAAGAGAAGAGCAGGCTTTGAGCCATCACCCATATGGACACAATCTATGGTAAAGGGATAGTGTGTTTTTGCATGTTGGGGGATGGGGCAGATGAGTGTTGGTGTTCCTGGGTTTGGTGGTGCAGCACTGGTGGGTGGGTGGATTAGGAAGGGCGGGTTCAAATCCTCAGGGCATGTAACTGTGAATCTTGACATTCCATGGGTCGGGAGAGGGTGGTGTCATGGGCCCTGGGGGGCTGGGGGGAAGGGAACAGTCAAGAACTAATGCGGTGTTTGGTGGTCATGGGGAAGGTTTTTCATTACCTTACAGTAATGGACACAGGACATGGTAAATATCATCAGAATTATTAAACTGTATCATCTAAATTGTAAACTATACTGTAAATCATTGACAATGTTTAGTTGCTATATTTTGCTATCTGTATAACAGTTATAACAATGCTAACATCCAACAAAAAAAGGTGGGGGTTAATATGGAGTGGATAAGGGGGGGTGGTTTGGTATCTGGGGGTCTCCGGAACTCCGTGTGTGACTTTGCTGTGACCTAAAACTTCTTTGAAAATTAAAAGAAAAATTGGGAGACAATGGGGATTGAGAGTGGGAAGGTTTCACGGCACACCAGACATCCAATAACACAGTGATAAAAGGAAGTAAAGAAAAGAAAAGGGAAAGGGGAAAAAATAGAATATAAAAATAAAAGAGTATATTATATATATATATATATTTAAGGCATTTCCTTTGCTTTTTTGCCCATTTTTTGAATGTCCCAATCCATTAATTATATTATATTTTGTTTTGTTTTTTGTTTGATTATTTGTTTTTTTTCCTACTCTTTTCTTTTTTTTTCCCCCTGAGTTTCCTTATGTTTGTCTCTTGCATATAATCTTATCATACTTGTTTCTTTTTCCTAGTAAGTGTATTTGATTATTTTATGGACTACATGTTCATGGAGGATTTGGATCACAGAAGGGTTACAATGGGTCCTGCAGGGGATTATTGGTGGGGGGTGTCTGGGAGGGGGGTTTCATGGGAATTAGTTCATCCGAATATACATGATAGATATACAAAATCGTTCAAAAGATCAAAAGATGCGGCATGATCACGATGGGTGGATAATTACACATTTATTGTCTTAGAAGTACTTGCTTGAGCACTGAGGCAAGAAAAGGATATAAAAGGCATCTAGATTGGAAAAGAAGAAGTGGAAATTTCATTATTTGCAGATGACATGATCCTATACATAGAAAGCTCTGAGAAATCTACAACAAAGCTTCTAGAACTTATAAAGGAGTTCAGTAATGTCACAGCCTATAATACCAATGCTCAAAAATCAGTAGCATTTCTGTACACCCACAATGAGCAATCTGAGGAGGAAATCAAGGAAAACATACCATTTACAATAGAAACTAAAAGAATAAAATACCTAGGAATAAATTTAACTAAAGATGTAAAGGAACTATATATAGAAAACTACACAACACTGTTAAAGGAAATCAAAGAAGACTTAATTAAATGGAAGAATATTCACTGTCCATGGAAAGGAAGACTAAACATCATCACGATGTCTATTCTACACAAACTAATCTACAGATTTAATGCAATCTCAGTAAAAATCAACACTGTATTTTTTAAGGAACTGGAAAAAATAACTACAAAATATATTTGGAAAGGTAAGAGGTACTGAGTCGCCAAGGACATATTGAAAAAAAAAATGAAGTTGGAGGTATCACATTACCTGATTTTAAAACATACTACAAAGCTACAGTGCTCAAAACTGCATGGTATTGGCACAAGGATAGACATAATGAACAATGGAACTGAATTGAACGTTCTGATATAGATTCTCGCATATACAGTCATCTGATATTCGACAAGGCCACCAAGCCCACTCAGTTGGGAGAGAATGGCCTCTTTAAGAAGTGGTGCTTGGAGAACTGGATATCCACATCCAAAAGAATGAGAGAGGAATACTATCACACACTGTATACAAAAATCAACTGGATCAAAGATCAGATGTATCAAAGGTCTAAATATAAGAGCCAAAACAATAAAGACCTTGGAACATAATGTAGGGAAGCATCTACAGGACTTTGTAATAGGAAATGGTTTCATGGACTTCATAGCCAAAGCACGAGCAGCAAGAGAAAATATAGATAAATAGGATCTCCTCAAAATTAAAAACTTTTGCACCTCAAAGGAAGTTATTAAGAAAATAAAAAGGCAGCCTACCCAATGGGAGAAAATATTTGGAAACCATATATCCGATAGGAGCCAAATATCCTGCATATATAAAGAAATCCTACACCTTGAAAATAAAAAGACAAACAACCCATTTTAAAAATGGGCAAGTGACCTGAAAAGACACTTTTCCAAGGATAAAATACAAATGGCTAAAAAGCACATGAAAAAATGCTCGACATTGCTAGCTATTAGGGAAATGGAAAACAAAACTATAATGAGATACCGCCTTACACCCATCAGAATGGCCGCTAAAAAAACCCCCAAAAAACAGCAGACTATAAGCTTTGGAGAGAATAGGAGCACTCATTCACTGCTAGTGGGATTGTGGAATTGTCCAGCCACTGTAAAGGACAGTTTTGCGGTTCCTCAGAAAATTAACAATAGATCTTCTGTATGATCCAGCAATTCCACTGCTGGGAATATACCCAGAAGAATTGAAAGCAAAGACACTAACAGATATATGCACACCAATGTTCATAGTGGCATTGTTAACAATTGCCAAAAGTTGGAATCAGCCCTGGTGCCCATAAACAGATGAATGAATAAACAAAATATGGTACATACATGCAATGGAATATTACTCAGCTCTAAGAAGGAATAAAGTGCTAAAACACGGAATAACATGGATGAATCTTGAAGAACCTTATGTTGTATGAAGCAAGCCAGGCAGTGAAGGATGAACAATATATGACCTCAATGATTTGAATTGAGCAAAGTGAGCAGTCTCTGATAACCATTGTCTGAAAGATAGGATAACAAGGGAGAGAAAGAGAAGAGTTTGTTATGAGCCATCACCCATATGGACATATTCTATGGTAAAGTGACAGAGTATAGTTGCATATTGAAGTATAGGACATGTGAGTATTGATATTACTGGGTTTGGTGGTGCAGGGTTGACAAGTGGGTAGATTAGGAAGGGCAGGTTACAATACCCACGGCATGTAACTATGAATCTTGTCATCCAATGAGTCAAGACAAGGGAGTGTCATGTGCCCCAGGGGGATGGGGAGGACAGAAGAGGAAGTTCATCTGAATATACATGAAAGTTATATAAAATTGTTCAAATAATCAAGGGGTGGGGCATGTTCACAGTGGGTAGACAATCACTCACTAAATGAGGGAATACTGAATTCCCAGCCTGGAGAGATCTGCCACATTCTCCAAGGGAGCAGCAACAGTTCCCTGAGTGCAGGGGCTGTGTCTAGCAAAAGACGATGGTACACTGATGGGTTCTTGTTATTGATGATTAGCCTTATGAGCCCTTGCTCTTGTAAAAGAAACTTAGTCTATTGTTATGGGGTGCCTAAGGGTTGCCACCTGAGATCCCCCTTGTTGCTCAAATGTGGCCTCTCTCTAAGCCAAAATCAGCATATGAATGCATTACCTTCCCCCAGCGTGGGACATGACTCCCAGGGATGAGCCTCCCTGGCAATGAGGGATTAATACCAAGTCCCAACTGGCAACACAACTGGAAAAAGACCTTGAATTAGAGGGGGCAAAGGTAAAGACAAATGAGTTCATGTGGCTAAGAGATTTCAAAGAAAGTTGGGAGGTCATCCCAGAGGTAATGCTCACGCACACCTCAGTAGGATATCATAGATCGCCAGAGTGGATATCACTCCACTCAAAGGGGCTCCTGAGGGCTCAGGAGACACCCAGGTCCTATATAAGGGGGGATATCTCCAGAGATTGATGCCTTATCAGTGGGATCTACTTTGGAATCTGTGCTCCTGGGAGTGACAGAGTTGGACTCAAATAAGTCCTCCATGCACATGGTCCATCAGTCCCTTCTATTCAAACCTATATGTGATGCTGGAGTTCATAGGTGCACTTCCAGAGATTGGAGCCTCTGGTCTGCCCATGTGCCAGCTGTGCCTGGAATCTTGGTGGAGCTGCAACTCCTACTCTATAGCTCAATGGACGCACCCAAGTCACCTGTTGAGGAGACGATGATGGACTACGGTCATCCCAGGGAATGGAGAAAGCCTGCAGTTGGGAGCAGGATAATCCCATCCACCGTATCCATGGGGTATAAGCCCACTCTCACTTGGAGGTGGAGTGGACATCACCATCCCAGACTCCTCAGGACTGGAGGAAGAGCTATGGACTAGAGTGGGCTTAATGGTATTCTTTTGTAGCCATATTGTGATTCAAGCAATGGAAGAAATTATAACAGTGAGGTAGAGCCAGTGGCCACTAGACACTTTGGGGGCAGGGAAGGGAAAAGCAGTTGTAATACAGGGGCTTTTTCAGGACTTGGGAATTATCCTGAGTGACATTACAATGACAGATATAGGCAATTTTACATCTGCATATAACATGCAGAAGTGTGTGGGAGAGAGTGTGGTCTACAATGAGAACTATGGTCCATTCTTAGTGGCAAAGCCCCAGGATGTGCATATACATTGCATGTGATGTGCCCCACTAATGAAAGTTGTTTGGGATTTTATGGGAGATGTGGGAGGTGGGGAACATGAGAATCCCTGTATTTATTTTTGTGTAACTTTTATGTAATCTAAGCATCTTTTAAAAAAAATATGTGTATATATATATATATAACATTTATGTAAGCAAATGCACATATATGCATATATATTTATATATCATTTTTACAAATATTGGTTTGTATTGTGAAAAATTTGATTTTTACCCACAATAAAAAAATTTTTTTTTAATGTTAATGGATTGAACTCCCCAATCAAAAGACCCAGACAGGTAGAATGGATTTAAAAATAGCCATCCAAATGCTGTCTACAAGTGTCTTACCTTATAGACAAGGACAGAAATAGACTGAAAGTAAAATGTTGGAAGAAGATATTCCAGAAAAAAAAAAAAACAATAATCAAAAACAGTTGAAGAATTGTGGAAAGATGATGTCGCACTAACAGGCAAAGTTCAGTGCTGTCACAAAAACAATGGAGAAAGAGCCAAAAGCTATTCAAGGGACCTGCCTTGGAGGTCAGAAGACCAGGACAGTGCTACACAACTCCCAGGAGGGTGAGGGACAGAGAAATAAAGAAACCAAAACAACAAACATGAGTTACCAAGCACCTGCAACAGTTGGAAAGAGCTCCCCTTCCACACCCACAAGATATTAACCTGGGGTAAAACACTTGGCTCACTGAAGCCAACTGAGAGGGGAACAGACAACTTCCTTCCTGTCAGCTGTTTCAAGGGAAAAGGAAGGGTGAGTTGGGGGGCTTTTCTTCAGTGAACTTGACCAGTAAAGCCTGTTTTGAATCTCTATTCTGGAGTTTCAGCACAGGAACACAGGAAAGCCCAGACTGAAACAACACTGTGCTAAGGAGCACAGATGAGCTCCATCTGCTGGCTGGTCTGGAAATTAAAGGAAAAAAACTATTCTCTCTTCCATCTGTATCCTAACCCCTGGGAAAGAATCTGCACCCCACCAGTGAATCACTGGCCCAATTTTGATCACATAATCTGAGCAATTTTAAAGACAGAATAAGTTGAAACAAATATCGAAAAAAAACTGTGACAAAAATAGGCGAGAAATTGGCATTAGAGGAAATTTACCAACATATTCAAATGCCTAGACATCAGCAAAAAATTACAAGCCATTCTAGGAAACAGGAAGAGATGGTCTAATCAAAAGAACTAACCAAACATACTGAAGAGATACAGGATTTAAGACAAGTAATCAGTGAAAATCACACAACTCTCCTAAATCACTTCAAAAATTTTAAAGAAAACATGATGAAAGAGATAAAGGATATTAAGAAGACAGTGTGTGAGCACAAAGAACAATTTGAAATCTTACAAAGAAAAGTAATAGACCTTAGGATAATGAAAGACATGATGGATGAGATTAAAAATGCTTTAGAGGGAAAAGCAGTAAGATGGTGTCAGTTTAAAAGGGCTTTCACCATCTCTCTCTCAAAAAAAAGGCTGAGTGGGGGCAAGAGCCTGCTGAAGTCAGCTGTTTTGGAAACCCACAGAGCAGGAGGCTTCAGGGCATCGATCTGGAAGGAGCTGGACAAAGAGATTAATTGCTCAAGGCACTGCTGGCTTGTTTCTTGTTTGCTGTGTTTCCTATTCCTTGATTTTCCCTTTTCTGTATATATCTATTTTGTCTACCAATGTTATGTCTTATCCTTCCTTCATCTCTCTATCTTCCATTTTCTGTTGTTGTTCTTATATTCCACTTCTCTTGGTTTAGTCCTCAATTTTTCTGGTTTTTATTTCAATCTTGTCTATACTGTTTTCTTTCTTTATTAACTTTTTTCTTTTTGTCTTTTCTCTTGCTCACCCTCTTCATCATTTTGGCCAATTAATTCATTCTATATATTTTTCTCTATGTGGTTTCCCATTTCATTGTTGGTACTCCACTTTTTTGTTCCTATTACTCTACACTGTTTACATGAGTTAAATATTCATTTTCAAAGGCCTGATACTGCTCCTCTTCTAACTTTTACCCTTATTATTTCTATAACCCATTTTCTTTTCTTACCTCTTTTGCTTTCTCTGGCCTTAATCTTTTTCCTTCAAGGGAGCATAAACAACAGAAAAGAAATAGAATAAGAGGAACAAAGTGTCAAAGAGAAAACTAAATACACACATAAAACAGCAACTAAATAAAATCCTAGAGTAGAAAGAGAGATAATCAACTGAATAAACTCCTCAATAAAAAAGATGACCAGACAACAACAAAAAAACTACAAACCATACTAAGAAACTATAAGACATGGACCAGTCCAATGAACAACAACCCAAAACGCATAAACATATACACAGTAGGCATCCCAGAGGGAGAAGAGAATGGAAAAGGGACAGAAGGACTCTTGGAGGAAATAATGGCTGAAAACACCCCAAACTTACTGAGCGAGATGGATATACATGTCCGGGAAGTGCAGTGCACCCCAAACAGTATAAATCCCAACAGGCTTACCCCTGGATATATACTTATCAAACTGTCCAATGCTCAAGAAAAAGAGAAAACACTGAAAGCAGCAAGTGAAAAGAGAACCATCACATACAAGAGAAGCTCAATAAGATTAAATGCTGATTTCTCATCTGAACCCATGGAGGCAAGAAGGCAGTGGTATGACATAGTTAAGGTACCTAAAGAAAAATCTAACAGCCAAGAATTCTCTATCCAGCAAAGCTGACATTCAAAAAATTATGGAGAGCTCAAAATCTTCACAGATAAACAGAAATAGAGTATCCTAATAAGAAACATTCCCTTCAAGAAATATGAAAGGGAGCTTTGCAGGTGGAAAGGAAAAAAACAGGAGAGAGAGGGTTGGAGTAGAGTGTCAGAACAACTAAAAAGACAAAAGGAGAAATATAAACCAAAGAAAATATGGCTAATGTAAGTAATTCCTTGAGAGAAATAACACAGAATGATAACGGATTAAACTCAGCAGTCAAGAAATACAGATTGGCAGAATGGATAAGGAAATATGACCCATCGATATGTTGTCTACAAGAAACCCACCTTAGACACAGAGACTCAAGGAGGCTGAAAGTGAATCGCTGGAAAACAATCATACAAGCAAACAATAACCAAGAAAGGGTGGGAGTAGCTATACTAATATCAGACAAAATAGACTTAAATGCAAAACTATTGCAGGATACAAAGACAGACACTATATATTAATAATAGGGGTAATCTTTCAAGAAGAAAGAACAATCATAAACATTTATGCACCTAACAGGGGTGCCTCAAAATACATGAGGCAAAAAATGGAAAAACTGAGTGGAGAAGTAGATGCCTCTACAATTATAGTGGGGAACTTTAATACACCATTATTGCCATTAGACAGAATATTTGAACAGAGAATCAATAAAGAAACAAAGACTTTGAATAATACATTAGAAGATATGGACGTAATAGACATATACGTAACACTACACTCAAACACAGCAGGTTATACATCCTTTTCAGGTGCACATGGGTCAATCTCCAAGATAGAACATATGCTAGGCCACAGAGAAATGCTCAATAAAATCAGAAAGACTGAAATTATACAAAGTAATTTCTCTGAACTCAACAGATTGAAACTGGAAAACAGTAAGGGCTAGAGAACCAGATTAAGCACAAAGATATGCAAGTTAAACAACACACACTTAGACAAACAGTGGGTCAAGGAGGAAATCACAAAAGAAATCAATAAGTACCTTGAAATGAATAAAAATGACAACACAACATATGAAAACATATTAAGTACAGCAAATATGATTTAAAAGCTGTACTGAGAAGGAAATTCATAGCCATAAATGCATATATCAAAAAAGAAGAGCAAGCTAAAATTGAAGACCTAATGGCACACCTAATTAGAATAACATCAACAAACTAACCACAAAGGGAGTAGAAAGAAGGAAATAGCAAAGATTAGAGCATTACTAAATTAAATAAAAAATAAGAAATCACTAGAAAAAACAAAACCAAAAGTGGGTTCTTCGAGAAGATCAATAAAATTGACTAAACCTTAGCTAGACTAACAAAGAAAAAATAAGAGAAGATGAAAATACACAAAATAAGAAATTAGGAAGGGGATATCACCACTGACCCCTCAGAAATAAAGAGTATCATAATAGGATACTTTGGAAAATAGTATGCCATCAAGAAGGATAATTTAGAGGAAATGGAAAAATTCCTAGAAACACACAAACAGCCTATAGTGATGAAAGAAGAAATTGATGAACTCAACAGACCAATCAAAAGTAAAGAGGTAAAACCAGTCATCAAACACCTCTCAACTAAGAAGAGCCCAAGACCAAATGGCTTCACAGGTGAATTCTACCAAACATTCCAGAAAGCACTAATATCAATACTGCTTAAACTCTTCCAAAAAATACAGTAGAAAGAACATTGCCTAACTCATTCTATGATGCCACTGTTACCCTAATTCCAAACCCAAACAAAGACACCACAAGAAAGAAAAATTACACACCAATCTCTCTAATGAACCTAGATGCTAAAATCCTCAACAAAATACTTGCTAATCGTATTCAACAACACATTGAATGAATTATACACCATGACCAATTGGGTTGCATCCCGGGTATGCAAGAATGGTTCAAAATAAGAAAATCAATCAATGTAATACACCACATAAATATTTTGAAAGAAAAAAAATCACATGATCATCTCTATAGACACAGAAAAAGCATTCAACAAAATACAGCATGCCCTCCTGATTTAAAAAACCCTGCAAAATATAGGAATAGAAGGAAACTGTATGAACATGATACAGGGTATATATGAAAAAACCATAGCTAACATCATATACAATGGTGAAATCTTAAAGGATTTCCCTCTAAGATCAGGAACAAGACCAGGATGCCCATAATCACCACTCCTATTTAACATTGTGCTAGAAGTACTTACTCAAGTACTGAGGCAAGAAAAAGATATAAAAAGCATCCAAATAGGAAAAGAAGAAATAAAAAATTTCACTATTTGCACATATGGTTCTATATATAGAAAGCCCTGAGAAATCTACGACAAAGCATCTAGAACTTATAAACGCATTTAGTAAAGTCACAGGTTATAAGATCAAAGTGCAAAAATCAGTAGCATTTCCATATACCAATAATGAGCAATCTGAGGAGGAAATCAAGAAAAAAATACTATTTACAATCATAATTGAAAGGATCATATACATAGGAATAAATTTAACTAAAGATGTAAATAACTTATACACTGAAAACTATACAAAACTATTAAAGGAATCAAAGAAGACTTAAATAAATGGAAGAATATTCCCTGTTCATGGATAGGAAGGCTAAACATCATTAAGATATCTATCCTACCCAAAATAATCTACAAATTTGATGCATTCCCAATAAAAATCAACACAGCATTTTTTAATGAATTGGAAAAACTAAATATGAAATTTATTTGGAAGGCCAAGAGGCCCTGAATAGCCAAAGACATATTGAAAAAGAAAAATTAAATCAGAGGTATCATACTACCTGACTTTAAACATACTACAAACGTACAGTGGTCAAAACTGAATGGTATTGGCATAAGGTTAGACATACCGACCAATGGGACCAAATTGAGATTTCTTATATAGATCCTCTCATATTCAGTTATCTGATATTCGGAAAGGCCACCAATCTCACTCAACTGGGAGAGAATGGCCTTTTCCACAATTGGTGCTTGGAGAAGAGGATATCCATATCCAAAACAATGGGATAGGAACACCATCCCACATTTTATACAAAAATCAACTCAAGATGGATAAATGATCTAAATATAAGAGCTAAGACCATAAAGACTTTGTAAGATAATGTAGGGAAACATCTACAGGACTTTGTAATAGGAAATGGTTTCATGAACTTCACACACAAAGCACGAGCAGCAAAAGAAAAAATAGATAAATGGATCTCCTCAAAATTAAAAACTTGTGAACCTCAAAGGAGGTTATCAAGAAAATTAAAAGGCAGCCTACCCAATGGGAGAAAATATTTGCCAGCCATATAGGTTGGAAACTAATATTCAGCATATATAAAGAAACCCTACACCTCGAAAATAAAAAGATAAACAACCCATTTACAAAATGAGCAAAACGACTTAAAAAGACACTTGTCCAAGAGTGAAATACAAATGGCTAAAAAGCACATGAAAAGGTGCTCAACATAGCTAGCTTTTAGGGAAATGCAAATCAAAACTACAATGTAATACCATCTTATACCCATTAGACTAGCAGCCATTAAAAAACAGAGGACTACAATGTTGGAGAGGGTGTGGAGTAATGGGAACTCTCATCCACTGCTAGTGGGAATGTAGAATGGTCCAGCCATTGTGTAAGACAGTTTGGCGGATCCTCAAAAAGCTAAGTATAGAACTGTCATATGATACAGCTATTCCACTGCTGGGTATATACCCAGAAGAATTGAAAGCAAGGACATGAACAGAAATACGCACACCAATGTTCATAGCAGCATTTTTCACTACTGCCAAGAGTTGGAATCAACCCAAATGCCCATCAACAGATGAATAGGTAAACAAAATGTGATATGTACATATAATGAAATATTACATAGTTGTAAGAAGGAATACAGTGGATGAATCTTGAGGACCTTATGTTGAGTGAAGTAATCCAGGCATTAAAGGACAAATATTACACGTCTTCACTGATACGAATTAAGCAAATCGAGCAAACTCAGAGAGCTATTTTTTGGAAGAGAGGTTTACTGGAAATAGGAAAGGAGAAGAAAGTTGTGAGCCAATGCCCATATGGGCATAATCTATGATAAGCTGGAAGTGTGTAGTTGGGAATTGAAAGGATATGACTGGAGGATAGTGATGCTACTGGGTTTGTGGTGCAGGTTTGGCAGGTGGGTAGAGTGGGGAGGGTGGGTTGGAAGGTCCATGGTACTGGAGGGAGGGTTGTTTGAGGGACCAGGTGAACACGGGATTGGCGGGTATGTGGTTGAAAGTACCAAGCTGGCAACGCTCTTATGGCAATATGACAAGGAAGGGTTACTGGTTTAGGGGTTGGATGGGGGAGCATTCAAGACAGGGCACACCTGGTGCAGGCTTCTAGGGAGTGTGTGAGTGATCATTTTGTCATAATGTGTTGTATCAGATAGGTGGAAATCCAAATAATGAGTGAGAAGGAGTTGGACTCCCATCCTGGGGAGTTCTGATATTCCTCAAACGGAGGGATGGTAGTGTCTCAAGAACATGGACGGTTCCTAATAGGGGAGGGCATACTAATGTGTCAAGACCTCAGTGTTGTTGCAAGTAACTATGAATCTTGTCATCCAAGGAGTGAAGCCGGGTGGTCGCCATGGGCCCCAAGGAGAGGGGTAGGGAGGAATAAAATAGACGGAGCAGGTGGTATTCAGTGAGCAATGGAAGTGTTCTACATGATCTTGCAGTGATGGACACAGGCCATGTTATATATCACCAAAATTTATAAAAGTGTACTGTCTAAATTGTAAATGATAATGTAAACCATTGACCATGGTTAGTAGCTATGTTTCAGTATTTGTATATCAGTTGTAACAAATGTACCATCCACATATAAAAAGTATTAATACAGTAAGGGGGGAAAGGAGGAGGATGTTGGGTATATGGGAAACACCTGTATTCTGTATGTGACTTTACTGTAACCTAAAACTTCTTGGAAAACAAAATGAAAAATGTAAGACACTGGGGAATAAAAGGAATAAAATGTCACTGTACATACAGAACAGATATTACAGTGATGATAGGCAAAATGTCAAAAAAAATTTTTAATATTTTTCATTTTTAATACTCCAATTCATAAATTTTATTTTATTATTAGTTTCCTTTAAAATTTTAGGTATTTTATTTCTTATATTTGACCTTATCATTATTACTTCATTTTCCTATTAATTGTATTTGGCTATTTTATTGGCTTCAATTTTTAAGAAACTTTAGATCACAGAAGGGTTACAACTGGGGCAGGGGATGATCATTGGTGTGGTGTGTCAGCAATGGAGGATACATGGGAGGAAGTTCACATGGACATATATATAAGGTATATAAATGTGTTCAAATATTCACAGGCATTGTCACAGTGGGTGGATATTCACAGAATGAACCAGAGAATATTGAATTTCCATACTGGAGAGCTCTGCCACATTCTGTAATGGAGCAGCAACTGTCTCCCAAGTGCAGGGGCAATGACTGGTGAAGGAAGATGGTCCAGAGATGGGCCCTTGATATTGATGATTATGCTTGTGAGCCTTTGCTCTTGAAATTGAAACTTAACCTATTTTTGTAGAGTGCCTAAAAGTTGCCACCTGAGAGCTTCCTTGCTGCTCAAATGTAGCCTATCTCTAAGCCAAACTCAGTATATAATTGCATTACCTTCTCCCCACCATGGGAAGTGACTGCTGAGGATGAGCCTCCCCGGCATTGAGGGATTACTACCAAGCACCAGTTAGCAGTGCAACTGGAAAAAGCTGGCAAATAAAAAGGGGGAAAAGTAAAGACAAATAAGTTTATATGGCTAAGAGGCTTCCAAGTGAGTTGGGAGGTCATCCCACATGTAACACTTTACACGTCTCAGCAGGATCTCATAGATTGCCAAGGTGGATACTGCCCCAAATAGTGGAGCTCTGGAGATACCCAGGTCCTATAGTTAGGGCAGATACCTCTGGAGTTTGGTGCCTTGCCAGTGGGCCCAACTTTGGAGTTTGTGTTTCTGAGATTGACAGAGTTGGACTCAGTTATGTCTTCCCTACACATGGCTCATCTGTCGCTTCTATTTGAACCTATACTTGCTGCTCAAGTTGTTAGGTGTACATCCAAGAGACTTGAATCATTGGGCTGTCCATTTGTCACCTGGGCCCTGAGCCTCAGTGGAATTGCATCACCTACTCTCCAATTCATTGGACTCACCAGGACAACTAACAAGGAAGTGAGGATTGACAACCACCATATCAAGGAAAGGAAAGAGCCTACAACTGCAAGCAAATGTGTCCCATCCATTGGCTGTATGGGATCGAAGATCCCTCTCAATTAGAGGTGGAGTGGACATCATCATTCCAGAATCCTCAGGATTGTGTAATGAGCTATGGATTAGAGTGGAATTACTGGTTTTCTAATATAGACTTATTGTGATTCTAGCAATGGAAGAAATTACAACACTGCTGTGGAGGCAGTGGCCACTGGAGGTTCTGGGGGCAAGGAGAGGGAATACAGGTATAATATGGGGGCTTTCATGGGACTTGGGAATGACATTTCTACGACTGATATAGGCTATCATATATGTCCCCATAACCTGCAGAATTGTGTGGGTGAGAGTGTAAACTACAATGTGAACTATGGTCCATGCTCAGTGGCAATGCCCAAGGATGTGTTTATCAATTGCAATTAATTTGTCACACTAATGAAGGATGTTGCTTATGTGGGAGAGTGTGGGAAGTGTGAGGTGCAAGGCATATGGGATCCCTATATTTTTGTGTAAAAATTGTGTTATCTAAGTATCTTTAACAAAATAAAATATATATATATATTAAAAAGGTATTGTGTGAACTCTTGTAGTTGATTGGAATATGGGTCACCAAAGAATGGAATGAGGTTAGAGAATGGAGAGCTGAGGTTTAATCTGTGCAGAATTGGGAAAGGGTTGTTTGTTTGTTTGTTGTTTATTATTATTATTGTTGGAGTGATGAAAGTGCTCTGGGAATGATTGAAGTGATGAATGCACAAATATGTGATTGAACCAAATGCCTTTGTTTTCACACTTTGGAAGGATTTATGCTTTATTAATATGTACCAATAAAATTGATTTGTTAAATAGAAAAAACTGGAGTAGTGATACAAATATCAGAGAAAATAGACTTTAAATACAAAACTGCTATAACGGATGAAGAAGAAAAATATATATTTTAATGTACTTTTTTATTTTTTAAGGATAGTTAGATTACATAAATGTTACACAAAAAGTGCAGGGGATTCTTATATGACCCACTCTCCACATACCCCAACCCTCTCCACACCAACAATCCCTCATTAGTGTGGTACATTTTTAAAATTGATGAACACATATTGAAGCATTGCCACTAAGTGTGGATCATAGTTTACGTTATAGTTTAAACTCTCTCCCACACAGTTCTGTAAATCATGACAAGATATACAATGGCCTGCATATTATATATTAATATAATATATATATTGAGAGGATATAACAATGATAAATATTTATGCACCTAACTAGGGTGCCCCCAAATACATGAGGCATGCATTTGCAGAACTGAAGAGAGAAATAAATGTCTCTACAATAATAGTTGGAGACTTCAATATGCCACTCTCATTTTTGCATAGAACAACTGGACTAAGCATCGATAAGGAAACAGATAACTTGAATAATATGATATATGAACTAGACCATACAGAAATACATAGAACATTGTACCCCAATGCAGTAGTATATTCATTCTTCTCAAGTGCTCATGGATCTTTTTCCAGGATAGACAATATGTTGGGTCACAAAACAAGTCTCAATGAATATAAAAAAGATTGAAATTATACAAAACTCTATCTCTGATCATAAAGGAATGAACCTGGAAATCAAGAATATATGGAAAAAGGGGAAACTCATAAATATATGATGAATAAGCAACACAATTTTAAAGAACTTTGGGTCAAAGAAAAATTAGTAAATATCTTGAGACAAATGGAAATAAGAACACAATATATCAAAACCTATGAGATTCAGTGAAGGCAGTGCAGAGAGGGAAATTTATAGCCTTTAATGCATACTAGAAAAAAACAAAGAGCTAAAAAGCAATGACCTAAATGAACACTTGTATGAACAACAAAAGATTGACCAACTAATCCCAAGCTAAGAAGAAAGAGAGAAATAACAAAGATTAGAAAATAAATAAATGAAACTGAGAAGAAAAAAAAAACAATAGAGAGAATTAGCAAAACCAAAAGTTGGTTCTTTGAAAAGGTCAACAAAATTGAAAACCATTAGACAACTGACAACTGTACAATAGATACATATAAATAAAATAAGAAATAATAGGGGGTACATTACTACTGATCCTACAGAAATAAAAGAAATTATAAGAGGGAATTATGAACAAAATGTATGCCCAAAACTAGACAATATGGTCAAAATAGACAAATTCTTAGAAATGCACATAAAATCTACACTGACCCTGGAAGAAACAGAAGACCTCAACAAATCAATCTCAAGTAAGGAGATTGAAATAGTCATCAAAAAGCTCCCAAAGATGAAAAGCCCAGGAACCGATGGCTTTAAGGGTGATTTCTAATAGTCATTCGATGAAGAATTAATGCCAAATTTCCTCAAACTCTTCCAAAAAATAGAACAGGAAAGACTGTTACCAAACTAATTCTATAAAGTCACCACTCTTATACCAAAGCCAGGTATCGGTAACATGAAAAAAATATATATACCAATTTCTTTAATGAATAATTATGGAAAAATACTCAACAAAATACTTGCTAAACAAATCCAACAGCATATTAAAAAATAATACAGAAAAGCATTGTGGGAAGATGGATAAGACTAATTGGTAAGGCTCAATGCTCTCATAAAAACAATGGAGAAAGAACGAAATGTTGTCTGAGGAACCTGCTTTGAGGGTCTGCTGACCAGGACAGTGACCCACAACTCCCAGGAGGGAGAGAAACAGAGAGATAAAGAACCCAAAATAACAAACGTGAGTTAACAAGCCCCCATGTAGTCTGGGAAGAGATCTCCTCCCCCACCCCCAAGATATAAGCTGGGGTAAAATTCCTGGCTCACTGTAGCTGACTGAGAGGGGAACAGACATCTTCCTACCTGTCAGCCTTTTCAATGGAAAAGTGAGGCACAGTGAGGGGGCTTTTCTTCAGTGAATTCAGACAGCAGAGTCTGCTTTCAATCTCTGCTCTGGAGATTCAACAAAAGAACACAGGAGAGACAAGAAGAATCACTTCCCTGGAAAGGTGTGCTGATGAACATCATATGTTGGATGATCTGGAAATTGCATAGACAAAAAACGATTTCAGTTTTTTCTATATCCTAACTCCTGGGAGAAAATCTGTGCCCCATTAGTGAGAACCTGGCATGATTTGAATAACCTAAGCCAAGGATTTTTAAAGAATTAAAATAAGGAAAACAAATGACTTAAGAAGAGCTGTAAAAAAAAAATGCAAGAAAGAGAAATTGGACATCAGAATAAATTCACCAAAATATTCAGATGCCTAGAAATCAGCAAAAAATTGCAAGCCATACTAGGAAAAATTGAAGACATGGCCAATCCAAAGGTACCACCAAATATTCTGAAGAGATAACAATTTTAAGAAAATTAATCAATGATACTCACACAACTCTCCTAAATCAATTCAAATAATTTAAAGAAAATAAAACTAAAGAAATAAAGGATAATAAGAAGACATCAAGAGAGCATAAATAACATTTAGAAAGACTGTAAAGAAAAGTAACAGACCTTATGGTAATGAAAGACATGATAGATGCGATTAAAATACATTACAGGGGGACAGATGTGGCTCAAATGGTTGGGCGTCCATCTCCCATATGGAGGGACCTGGGTACAATCCCCGGGACCTTCTGGTAAAAAAAAAAAAATACATTACAGGCACAAAAGAGGAGATTTGAATTGCTTGAATATGGAATTAGTGATTTTGAAGATACAACATCTGAACTGAAAAGACAGGAGAACAGAAAGAGAAAAGAATGGAAGAGGGACAGAAGAATATTTGAAGAAATAATGACCCTTATGAAAGACATAAATAACAATATCCAAGAAGGAGGACACACCACAAAGAGAATAAATCCAAATAAACCTACCCTGAGACATATATTATTCAGGATGAAAAATACCAGAAATAAAGAGAAGATTTTGAAGGCAGCAAGAGGAAAGCAAATCATCACACACAAGGGAACCTCAATAAGATTAAGTGTCGACCTCTCATCAGAAAGCATGGGGTTGAGAAGAAAGTAGTATGATATATTTAAGACACTGAAAGAAAAAAATTGCCAGCCAAAAATTCTGTATCTGGCAAAACTGTCCTTCAAAAATAAGGGTAAGTTCAAAGCTTTCACAGTCAAAAACCGATAGAATATGTTGCCAAAAGACCAGAATTGCAAGAGATAGTAAAGGGATTGCTGCAGCATGAAAAGAAAAAAAAATGTGAGAGATTTGGAGAAGAATATAAAAATGAATATTATTAGGATGGGTAAACTAAATGGTAAGAAGACAGGCGATAGAACTATATGACAACAGAGAGCTGAATGACAAAATTATGAAGTAAGTAATGCCATTACATTAATAACACTGAATATTATTGTTCTGAACTCTCCAGTCAAAATACATAGAGTGATAGAATGAATAAAAAATCATGAATAATCTGTATGTTGTCTACAAGAGACCCACCACAGACTTACAGACACAACCAGGTTAAAAAAGAAAAGATATCTATTACAAATAGTGACCAAAAGAGCTGGAGTAGTGAAACTAATATTGGAAAAAATAGATTTCAAATGCAAAACTGTTATAAGGGATGAGGAAGATCATTATATATTAATAAAACATGCAATTCACCAAGAAGAGATAAGTATAGCAAATATTTATGAAACTCACCTGAGTTCCCCAGGCTACAAGAGGCACACACTGACAAAAGAAATAGATATCTCTACCATAATAGTTGGAAATATCAATACACCACTCTCAGGATTACATGAAAAATCTGGACAGATGTTAAAGAAGGAAAGAGAGCTTGAATAATATGATAATAATATGATAAATCTACCAAGCCTAACAGACATCTATAGAGCATTGCATTCCAAAGCAGCAGGTTATACATTCTTTTCTAGTTCTTATGGATCCTTCTCCAAGATAGACCATATGTTGGGTCACAAGACAAGTTTCATTAAATATTAAAAGATTGTAATTATACAAAGCACCTTCTCTGATCATAAAGGAATGAAGCTAGAAATCAATAATGGATGTATAAAAGGGAAAGTTCATAAATATATGGAGATTAAACAACACACTTTTAAATAATCAGTGGGTCAAAGAAGAAATAGCAAGAGAATTCAGCAAATATTTGGAGACGAATGTAAATGAGAACACAACATATCAAACCCTATGGGACACAGCAAAGGCATTCTGACAGGAAAATTTATAGCCCTCAGTGTACACATCAGAAAGGAACTAGAAAGAGAACAGCAAAAATCCCAAACTGTAGCAGTTTGGCATTGATTATGAATTCTAAAAATAGATATTAGATTATGGTTGTAAACTGGTCTGTACCTGGGAGTGATTAAACTATGATTAGGGCTTTTATTGGGCCACATTAGGAGGACATGTTGTCCCTACCCCCTTGTTGGGTGGGGACTCAAAGAGAAAACTACATGGCATTTTGAGCTGGAACCCAGGAAGTAAGCACACAGAGGAGCAGAGCAGCTGAGCCCAGAGAAACTCAAACCCTGGGGAAAGAGACAAAACTCGTCATCTGATAGTCTACAGCTGGCCTTGTGGAGAGAGCAGGGCAGCTGAGCCTGGAGAGAAAGAAGTCCTGGGAAGAAAGGAACCCAGGAAACCTGAACTCTTTGCAGATGTCAGCAGCCATCTTGCTCCAACACATGGCAACAGACTTTGGTGAGGGAAGTAAATTATGCTTTATGGCCTGGTAACTGCAAGCTTCTACCCCAAATAAATACCCATTATAAAAGCCAACATATTTCTGGTATTTTGCATCAGCACCCCTTTGGTTGACTAATACACAAACCAAGCCAAAGGAAAGAAATAGTACAAATCAGAGCAAAAATAAATGAATTTGAGAACAAAAAAATAATGAAAAGGATCAACAAAATCAAAGTTGGTTCTTTGAGAAGATCAACAAAATCAGCAAACCTTTAGTAGACTGATGAAGAAAAAATGAACGAAGACAAATAAATAAAATCAGGAATGAGAGAGGTCATTACCACTGATCCCGCAGAAAAAAAACAGATCATAGGAGGATACTATGCACAACTTTATTGCAAAAATCTAGAAAATGTACAGGAGATGGACAAATTTCTAGAAACACATGAACCCTCTACACTAACCCTAGAAGAAATAGAATACCTCAGCAAACCAATCACAAGTGAAGAGAATGAAACAGTCATGAAAAACATATTAAAGATGAAAATCCCAGGACCAGATTGCTTCACATGTGAATTCTACCAATCAATCAAAGATGATCTAATACCAGTGCTGCTCAATCTCTTCAAAAAATTAAACAGGAAAGAACACTACCAAACTCATTCTATGAATCCAACATCACCCTAACACCAAAACCAGATAAAGATACTACAAAAACAATTACAGACCAATATCTTTAATGACTATAGATGCAACAATCCTCAATAAAATACTTGCAAACAGAAACCAAAAGCACACTAAAAGAATTGTATACCACGATCAAGTGGGTTTTATTCCAGGTATGCAAGGGCAGTTCAACAACAGAAATTCAATTTGTGTAATAAACCACATTGAGAAACTGCAGAAGAAAAATCAGATGATCTTATTGATGCAGAAAAGGCCTTTGACAAAATACAGCACCCTTTCTTGATAAAAAACTAACTAAAATATAGGAATAGAAGGAAACTTTCTCTATGGTAAAGTGCATAAATGAAAACCCTACAGCTAGCTTTGTACTTGTGGCAGTTTGACATTATTATTTTATGAATCCCAGAAAAAGAGAAGGATTATGTTTGTAAACTGGTTTGTTCCTCTGGTTGTGATTCCGTTTGATTGTATTAAATTTAAAGGTTTCAAGCTTACTTAATAAAATCAATTTAGGGCCTTTGATTCGACCACATCAGTAGGGTATGACATAGGGTTGAGTTCTCAACACTTTGGCCTATATAAACAAACACAAACAGAAGGAGACATGGAAAAGGAGAGAACTTGTTCATTTCATTTCTGCCATGTGGCAGAAAGGATAAGGATCAAATAGTTAAAGCCCCAGAAAGAGAGACGAACCATTTGCCTGACAGTTTGTAGCAAAAGAGAATAGAATTGATGAGCAGCTGAGAAGGCCTGAGAGATTGCTCATGATCTTGCTTCAACATGTAGCAACTGACATTGGTGAGAAAGCAGCCATGACTTGGGATCTTTAGGCCCTTGTAACTGTAAGCTTTTACCCCAAATAAATACTCTTTATAAAATCCAACAGATTTCTGGTCCTTTGCATCAGCACCCCTTTGGCTGACGAATACAGTACTCAATGGTGAAAGTTTGAAAGCTTTCCCGCTGAAATCAGGAAAAAGACAAAGATGCCCACTGTCAACATTGTTATTCAGTAATGTGTTAGATGTTCTAGCTAGAGCTAGAACATTAGGCTAGATAAAGAAATAAAAGGCACCCAAACAGGAAATGAAGAAATAAAACTTTCACTGTTTGCTGATGATATGGTCTTATATCTAGAATTTCCTGAAAAATCCACAAGAAAGTTACTAGCACTAATAAACAAGTTCAGCAAATTGGTAGGACACAAGATTTATATGCAAAAACCAATAGCATTTCGATACAATACTGATGTACAATCTGAGGAAGAAATGTATTGAAGATGTTTTTCTACATTTTTCTCCTAGGAGTTTTATGGTTGTCACTTGTATGTTTAGGTCTTGAACCATTTTGAATTAACTTTCATATAAGTTGTGAGATGGGGGTCTGCATTCTTTCTTTTGGATTTTCTTTTGTTTAAGCTTATTCCTAAATATTTTATTGTTTTATTTACTATTATAAATTGAATTTTTTCTCATTTCTTCCTCAGATTGTACATCAGTATTGTATTGAAAGGGAATCCCAGGGGGTTCCATGTAATATTTTGGGTATCTAAGCACCTCTTAAAATATATTTATATATATACATAAATAACATTTTTGTAAGCAAATGCACATATATGCATATATATTTATATATCATTTTGCAAATGTTGGTATGTATTGTGAAAATTTTGATTTTTACCCACAATAAAAAAAAAAATCTTCAAGATCTTGTGGTAGCTGGTAGTTTCTTAAACTTTACACCCAAAGCATGAGCACCAAAAGAAAAAATAGATAAATGAGACCTCCTTAAAGTTAAACACTTTTTCACCTCACAGGATTTTGTCAAAAAGCTGAAAAGGGCTGATTCAATGGGAAAAAAATATTTGGCAATCACATATCTGATAACAGATAATAGCCATGATATACAAAGAGATCTTACAACTCAACATTAAAAGTCAAATTACCTAATTAATAAATGGGGGAAAGACTTGAAAAGACAATTGTCCAAAGAAGAAATACAAATGATGAAGAAACTCATGGAAAATGCTCAAAATCACTAGCAATTAGGGAAATGCAAATCAAAACTACAATGAGATATCATTTCATACCTAGCAGACTGGCTGCTATTAAAAAAATTGGAAAACTGTAAATATTGGAGAGGGTGTGGAGAGATAGGAACACTTATTCCCCATTAATGGGGATATAGAATGGTATAGCATCTCTAGAGAACTGTTTGGTAGTTCCTAAGGAAGTCAAATATAGACATGCCATGTAACCCACTAATACCATTATTAGACATAAACCCAGAAGAACAGATAGCAGAGACACAAACAAACGTCTGCACACCGATATACATGGCTGCATTATTCACAATTGCCAAAAGCAGGAAACAACTCAGGTGTGCATCAACTAATGAAAGCATAAACAAATTGAGGTGTATACACATGGTGGAATATTATGCAGCAGTAGGAAGAAATGAAGTCGTGAAGCACATGAAAACATGCATGATCCTGGAAGACATTATGTTGAGTGAAGCAAGCCAGATACAAAAGCACAAATATACTTCAATAAAAATATATTTAAAGTATCACTATGCCATAAATTTGAGGATCTATTTCAGAGCACACAATTATATTCAATTGGTCAACATATTTATCTTTATGCCAGCACCATGCTGTTTGCACCACTGTACCTAAATAATATGCTTTAAAGTCAGGAAGTGAGAGTACTCCAACCTCCTTCTTTAAAAGATATTTTTGACTATTCTGGACTTATTACCTTTACAAATAAATTTGATAATTGGCTTTTCCAATTCTGTAAAAAGTGCTGTTGGAAGTTTTATTGGGATTGAATTGAATCTGTAGATAAATGTGGGTAGATTTGACATCTTAACAATATTTAGTCTTTCAAACCATGAACATGGAATGCCCTTCCATTATTTACTTCTTCTTTGATTTCTTTTAACAATGTTTTGTAGTTTTCTGAATACAAGTTTTTTATGCCCTTGGTTAAGTTTATTCCTCAATATTTTATTCTTTTAGGTTGTATTGTAAATGGGATTTTTTTCCTGAGTTCCTCTTCACATAGCTCATTAGTAGTATATAGAAACACTACTGGTTTTACATATTAATCTTGTAGCCTGCCACTTTGCTGAACTCATCCATTATTTCTAGAATCTTTTTTGTGGATTTTTCAGAATTTTCTGTGTATAACATCATGCCATATTCAAATAGTAAAAGTTTTACTTCTTCCTTTCCTATTTGGATGTATTTTATTTACATTTCCTGCTTAATTGCACTAGATAAACCTTCTAGCACAATGTGGAATAGCAGTGGTCATAGTAGGAATCCTTGTCTTGGTTTCAATCTCAGCAGGAAAACTTTCAGTCTTTCACCACTGAGTGCAATGTTAGCTGTGGGTTTTTCATATATGCACTTTATCCTGTTAAGACTGTTTCATTCTACTCCTATCTTTTTAAATCATTTCATAAAGAAAGCATGTTAGATTTTGTTAAATGCCTTATCTGCATCAATAGAGCTGATTGTGTGATTTTTCTTCATTTTTATTAATGTAGTATATTACAATGATAGATTTTCTTATGTTGAACCACGCTGGCATCCCTGGGATAAAATTCACTTC
The DNA here is from genome assembly GCA_026826555.1 of Tolypeutes matacus. Classification (NCBI taxonomy): domain Eukaryota; kingdom Metazoa; phylum Chordata; class Mammalia; order Cingulata; family Chlamyphoridae; genus Tolypeutes; species Tolypeutes matacus. The sequence goes on along the minus strand of JAKSZT010053807.1, from coordinate 1,253,874 downwards.
ATCATGATATATTTCTCTAACAAACCAATTTTATTGATACATATTAATAAAACACAAATCCATACAAAGTTTACAATCAATGTTATTCATTATAATCACATATTTGTGCATTCATCACTTGTATCAAGGCCCTAAAGAGTCCAACTCATGGTACAATAAGAGCTACATTCTTACCAAATTCAGTTGCCATGTGTTCAAGCAAGATGGCAGGCAATCTCTGCCTGGTCTCTCGGGGCTTCCTATTTGAGTCTCTCAGCTGCTCAGCTACTCTGTTCTCTTCTGCAAACTATCACGGAAATGGAATCTCTCTTCCCAGGGCTTTAGCTATTTGAGCCTTCTTTCTGTCATATGGCAGGACAAATGACCAAGTTCTCTCCTCTTCTGTGTGTCTTCTTGAGTGAGGGTCCATTTATATCAGCCCTCCAAGGGGTCAGGGACTCATTCTGAGTCACAACCTGACCTAATGACATGCTCAAATCAAAGCGCTAATGTTAACAGTTAATTAAATCAAGTCATGTCAGCTGATTTTAATGCACACAAAGGGTATCACATCCAGAGGAATAGATTATTTTACAAACATAAGCTTTCTCTTTTTGGAACTCATAAATAATCTCAAACTGCCACACTGTATTATATGAAAAAACCACAGCTAACATTGTACTCAATGGTGAAAGATTGAAATCTATCCTGTTGTGATCAGGAACAAGACAAGGATGCGTCCTGTCACCACTGTTGTTCAATAGAGTGGTAGAGGCTCTAGCTAGAGTAGTCAGGCAAGAAAAAGAAATAAAATGTGTCCAATTTGGAAAGGAAGAAATAAAACTTTTGCTATTTTCAAAAGAATAATCCTATACATAGAAAATTCTGAAATATCTACAACAATGCTGCAAGAATTAATAAATGAATTCAGAAGAGTGGCAGGATAAAAAATTAACACATAAAAATCAGTAATGATTCTATACTCTAGTAATGAGCAAGCTGAGGATGAAGTCAGGAAAAAAATCCATTTACAAGAGCAACAAAAAGAGTCAAATATTTAGGAATAAACTTATCCAAGGAGGTAAAGCACTTGCATTCAGAAAACTACAATGTATTGCTAAAAGAAATCAAAAAAGACCTGAATAAATGGAAGAATATTACATGTTCATAGATGGGAAGACTAAATATCGTTAAGATTCCAATTCTACCCAAATTGATATAACGCAATTCAATGCGATGTCAATGAAAAATTCCAACAGCCTTTTTAAAGAAATGGAAATCCCAATTATCAAATTTATTTGGAAGGGTAAGGGCCCCAAATAGCCAGAAACATTTTAAAAAGGAAGGACAAATTTGGAGTACTCTTACTTCCAGACATTAAATCATATTACCTAGATAAAGTGGTAAAAACAGCATGGTACTGGCATAAAGATAGACATATGGACCAATGGCACTGAATGGATAGTTCAGAATCAGACCCTGACATCTCTGGCCAAGTGATTTTTTTATTTAACTTTTTAAAACTTTATTTAAATTTTAGACAACAGAAAGGTTACATCAAAATATAGGGGCCCTCTCATATACCCCAGCCCCTTCCTTTCCCACATTTTCCCCTATAATAAAATCTTAGATTAGTGTGGTATATTTGTTACAATTAATGAACAAATATTGAAACATTGTTACTAACCATGGTCTTTAGTTTCCATTACTGTTTACACTTTGCACCATACAAATTTATAGGTTTTGAAAAAATGTATAATGGCCTGTATTCATCATTGCAATATGCAGAACATTCCAATGCCCTCCAAAATGCCCAGTATTCCACCTATTCTTCTGACCTCTTCCCCACAGATCCTCTGGCAACCACTAACCTTATATCAATGTTACAAGTTCTTCCATTACTACAATAATAATAACTCTACTTTGGTCCATGGCTACAATCCCCAATTATTTGTTTATTCATTAATCTTGATTACTTTGTGATGGTGATGCATATTCTGCTTCAGATTGATAAGGGACTTAAACCTTATGGTACAAATGGAAGGATCTGTTCTGCTTGCAGATATAGATACTCTGTTTTGGGGATGGACTCTCTCCATCATCATCATCTTGTTAGTTGTCCTGGGTGAGTACAATGAACTGGAGAGTTGAACTGCAACTGTGCTGAGATTCAAGGCTCAAATGGCATGTGAAAAGACTGAAGATTTCAAGTCTCTGGTACATATATTTAACGGATATAGAGTTAATTATAGGTTCAAATAAAAGGGGTAGAAGAATCATGTGTATGGAAATTATAAATGAGTCTAACTCTGTTACATTGTGGAATGGGTTAACATATATTCTAAGGTAAGGTCCACAAATGAGTTAATGATTTCATGTGGTTGTTTGCCTTGCTTATAGTTTGTATATATCTCTAGAGCCCTGGAGAGCACCTCTGTTTGAGGCTTTCTTTACTGTTTCTGTTATTGAGATCCTCCTGTGACTTGCCTAAGTGTCACCTCTGGTATGACTTCCCAATTAACTTAGAAATCTCTTAGCTGTAAAACCTGTTTTAGATTTAATATTCCCCCCTTTTATTCAAGGTCTTTTTCAAAATGCATCACTAGTAGGCACTTGGTAATAATCCCTCAGGGCCAGAGAGGCTCATCCCTGGGAGTCATATCCCATGTTGGGGGAGTTAGTGAGTTTATTTGCTGAGTTTAGCTTAGAGAGAGGCCACATTTGAGCAACAAGGAACATTTCAGGAGGTAACTTTTAGGCAATATTTAATACTAGGCTAAATTTCAATTTCACATGAATAAGGTTCATAAGTGCAAGCATTAATATCAAGGGTTTGGTGTATTGCTCTGTCTTCTTTTATTATGCACTGCCTATGTACACTATAGAGCCTTTCCATTCTATTACAGAATGTAGCTGGACTCCCCATTTTGGGAATTTAATATTTGTTTCTTATTATGTGGGTCTCCACCCACTGAAAATAACACCCCATAACCACATGAACAGATTCATACTTAAGATCTGGTAATTTTTGACAAACCCACCTAGCTGTGTCAAAAGAGTCTATTTAACAAATGGTGCTGGGAGAACTGGATATCCATATCCAAAAGAAATAAAAAGGACTCCTACCTCACAACTTATACAAAAATTAACTCAAAATGTATCAAAGACCTAAATATAAAAGTGACAACCGTAAAACTCCTATATAAAAATGTATGGAAAAATCTTTAAGGCCTCGAAGTAGATGGTAGATTCTTGAACCTTGCACAAAAGCAATGAACAAAAAAAGAAAGAAATGGGACCTTCTCAACCTTAAACACTTTTGTGCTTCAAAGGACTTTGTCAGAAGGTGAAAATATTTCTCAAAGTTAGAAAATATTGGAAAATTTGGAAGCCACATATCCGATAAGGGTTTTGTTTCCATGCTGTACAAAGAGATCGTAAAACTCAAGAATAAAAGAGCAAGCAATACAATTTAAAAACAAGTAAATGACTTAAATAGACATTTCTCCAAAGAGGAAATACAAATGGTGAAAAAGCATATGACCTGTATCCAATATTGCAAGATCATGCAGATTGGTATTCTACTATAGACTCTTCTAGTATGGAAGAAATTATATCATTGATGTGGAGACAGTGGCCACTGGAGGTGCTGAGGGCAGGGAGAGGGAAAAAAGTGTAAGATGAGGGCATGTTCGGGACTTGGAGTTGTCCTGAATGACATTGCAACGACAGATACAAGTCATTGTATATCCTACCATAACCTACTGAATTGAGTGGGAGAGATTGTGGACTACAATGTAAACTGTAAAACAATCCTTACTGGCAATGCTCCAAAATGTGTTCATCAATTGCAATGAATGTACAACACTAATGAAAGAAGTTAATGTGGGGAAAAGGAGGAGGTGTGGGGAGTGAGGTATATGGGAATCCCTTATATTTTTTTATGTAATATTTTATATAATCTAAGAATCTTTTAAAAATAAATAAAAAATATATTTTTAAAACAAACACTTGAGAAATTGTGTAATATCACTAGCTATAGGGAAATGCAAATCAAAACTACAATGAGACATCATCTCACAACTCATAGAAAGGCCTTTACTGGAATGATTAGTGTGATGAATGCACAAACATGTGATTACATTGAATACCATTAATAGTATTCTTTGGATGGATTTATGCTTTTTTAACATGTATCAATAAAATTGAAAATAAGAAACAGGAACCAACAAGTACAGGAGAGGGTGTGGAGAAATAGGAACACTCCTTCACTGTTGGTGGGAATGTAGAATGGTGCAGCCTCTGTGGGAGTCAGTTTGGCTGTTCCTCAGGAAGACAAATATACAACTGCCATATGACCCAGCAATCTCTCTACTAGGAATATATCCAGAAGAACTGAAAACAGTGATGAGAATAGACATTGGCACAACAATGCTCATAGAGGTTTTATTCACAATTGCCATAAAACGGAGACAACTCAAATGTCCATCAACCAATGAAGGGAAAAACAAAATGTGGTCTATACATATGATGGAATTCTATGCTGCTATAAAAAGAATAGAAATTGGGACACATATGATAACATGGATAAACCTTGTGGACATTAGGTTAAGTGAAATAAGCCAGACACAAAAGGACAAATATTGTATGGTCTCACTAATATGAACTAAATATGAAGAGTAAACTCATGGAGTTATAACCTAGAATATGTTACTAGGAGATAGAATGAGGAGCGAGAAGGGGTACTGATGCTTAATGAACATAGAATTTTCATTCAGCTTGACTGTAAAAGTGTGGAAATGGATAGAGTTGATGGTAACACATCAACGTGAGTTTAACTAACATTGCTTATTTGTAAGTGGAAATGTGGTTGAAGCGGTAGTCTAGGGATGTAAATGTCAATTGAGAGAAAGCTAGAGAATAATCAAGGAACTGAATAATGTAGTGAACATGGAGGTGGATGAAGATTGTGGTTAATAATATAAATACACGAATATTCTTCGAAGAATCATAACAAATGTACCCCACTATTACAAAATGGTAAGAATATAGTTAATACAATTAATGTAACTTATGGACTATAGTTAACAGCCATACTGTAATATTCTTTCACAAATGGCAAATAAGGTACTATAACAATGTTAAGTGTCAATAATAGTATGGTATGGGATTTTTTCTTTTTGGACTAAGGAAAATGTTCAAAGGCTTACTGGGGTGATGACTTCACAACTCTGTGATGAAAGTGAGAGCCTCTGAATGTACATTTTGGGTAGAATGTACAAGGCATGGGACTACTATATAACACAGTGAACTACATGGTAGAAGATGGACTGTGGCTAACAGTAGAAGTATGAATGTATTCTCTCATGAACTATATCAAATGTACTGTACTAATACATAGTGTTAATAATAAAAATATACCAATTTTACACTATGGGCTATAGTCAGTGGTCATAGTCTGATCATGCTCTTCCATAATCTGTGACAAATATTCCATAACAATGTAAGGTGTTGGTATAGAGATGATGTATGGGAATTCTGCACATTATGCATGATTGTTTTCTAAGCTCACAACTTCTCTAATTAAATATATATAGTTAAGCAAATTCTTTTCACACTATCTGTTTTGCTTTGAATATGCTTTCATACCTCAAAATTTGTCCCACATTAACAATATGTATTTTTAGTTGTATTACCCAGTCACTGGTTTCCAAATGCTCCAGCACATGTATATATAATGAAACCACAATTTCAAACAGACCTCATAGTTTTTTTGTTGGCTTAATTAGCTTCATACCGAAATTTACATTTTTAAAAAGATTATATTTATCTAGATACATTCATCCATATATAAACAATAGACAAGTTTCCCACAATCTACTGTGGTTTAACATGCAAATCTTGAAACAATTAAACAGAATGGAACAATATCATATACATGCACATCTAATAGCTACAAATAAAATTTTGAGGTAATGTTTAGACAAATAAATAGCCAGAAATATATTATCTTGACTATTCACCAAAAAGTGGTGGAGGTGAAAGAGTGGAGAGGAGTAGATTAACACCAACATTTCAGAGACTTTCACTTACAAATGAAATGTTTTGGAGGTTTAATATAGCTGATCACTGTAATAGTCAAATCAATGATAAAAATGTCCACCCAAACTGAATGCAAACTATTCATGATGCTTCATCTTGAAGTAGATATTTAGCTGGGCAGAATTTTTCTGTCTTTACAACATTCATTTACATTTCTAGTATTTAAATTGCTCTTTATTTCTCTATGCCACTTTCCTTAATTAATTTTTAGTTTACAAATCTTCCCTTTCTTAATTCGATAATGAACAAGGACAAATTCTTCATCTTGCCTTGCCTTGCTTTGTTACCATCCTTACCATAATATAATTGTGCTGCCTTTCCTCAAAAAAAAAAAAAAATAGAGTAAGGTATTTACTCCTTTACTTAAGGCCATAAACATAAAAGATTTTCTTGCAATGAAAGCATTTAGAGATATATTTTGGACTTCCTAAAACACTGAAAAAGATAAGTTTGCAAATTTCACTCTATGATGGTACTATTCAGGGATTTAGTCCACCCAAAATTATCCAAATGGAGTGACTACAATAAAAATTCATTTGCCATTCTATATATATTGGCTTAAAATTACATTAAAATTTATTTTAAAAGTCCTAGAATTTTCAAAAGCATAATTTATCCTTTTTCAAATATTAAATCAATACAAAAAAGATGTAAAATTATTTATTCTACACTATAGAAAGTTTATTTTTTCACACAAAAGATGCCAGCATCTGGTGCTTCACTTATGTGTGTTCTAAAACAAAGAATCTGATTTACTCTGATGACTGAGACAGTCATGCCATACAATATCAGCACAAATACCTTTTCCTGAGGTCTTCCTAAAGCATTAAATATTAAAAAATAAATAAAATTAAATTAACTGTGAAGGCCTTAAACTTTTTATGGGAAATTTAGTGAGATGACTGATCTTTTTTTGCGCAAATAAGAGAGCTTAGAAAACTAACTTGACTATGGTGGGTAAAAGTACTTGGAAATAGTTTTTAAGAATTTTCCAGGAATTGTATCTTCAGTCAGATTTCCAATGATATCTCGATTATTTCTAAATTCTGACTATTATCTTCTGGAGCCAGGTGAGACACATTACTCTCTTGAGGCTCCAAAGAACCATTTATCAGATTATAATTCATGAACATACTAAATACCCTGAAATATGTGAGAATTAATTCATTTTGCATGTTTGAGAACTAATTATTCAGAGAATACTGTGGTCATCTGGTTCAACATAGGTGCAAGACCTTGTAGAATAATTAAGGCCATGTAATAGCATCCATATATTTATTAAAAATTGTTACTCTACAAGTAAACTGCTTTCATTTAAATTGAGCCACTTATTAGAAACTTTGTTTAGACAGGCTCATCTTTCATATGCAGCATAAAACTTGAAGGTGTTTCAAAATTTTGACACATAGATCAATATGATATACATTTTTAATTCTCTAGCATAATTAAGCTTTGGCATGCTGCAGATGATTTTTCTCAAATTCAAATAACTCATAACATTTCTAAGAAGGGGATGTTCATCATAGCATTATTTAAAATATATAAAAATATTGAAAAAGCATATAAATTTTACTCAAAAAAGTAGTTAAGTAACTTAACCACACAATGGAATACTATGCAATCACGAACATGGTGATATAGATCAAGTATTGGCATGAAAAGATAATTTTCTTAGAAATTTAAAAATACAAGAGTATACGTACTATTTTTTCTTAGTAACAATACATGTGTAAATAGGAAAAGTTATGGAAGGATATGCACTGAAAATATTAATAGTGGTTATCTTATGAACAGTGGAAATTTTATTAACCACCTTTTTTATAAATTACTATATTGTGTGCATTTTTACAATGAACATATATATTTATAATCAATAAAAACAGTGATTTACATTTTGAAAATATTTGATAATGAATTACATGTAATTTGAAGATAAGCAATTACACAGAAACAGCTTATTCTCATTATTTTATGGTCAAATTCTAACAAAAGCATTGACAAAATTATATATATTTATATTAGTGATGTATAAAACTGAAGATTTGTATATAAGGTAGTAAGAGCCAACTGACAAGAGAGACAAAACATTTTCTTATAGCTGGATTTTGGCATGAGTGAACCAATTTTTAAAAGCATTTATTTATATGTTACATAAATTAGATATTTCTTTCCTACCTCCTACACGTGAGCTGGCATATACTAAAAAAAATTCAATACAAAAAAAAAACACAAAAATAAGTTTAACATGGATGCAATGCAGAAGGGTGGGGATACCAGAGAATAGGGAAGTGAAAAACTAGATAACTTTGCTAGAAACCACAGCCTAAGTAATGTAACTGCAGTATCGAACAAAACATTTTTTTTTCTGTGCTTCCAAGCAGTTAAGATGTAAAGGGAACCAACTGGATTATATAATAAAGGGAGGCATGTGACTTAGTCAAAAGAAACAACCTGCTCTTCAAAGTCATTTTTCAACATTATTCTATGGATTATTTACTTTTTATATTGACACTTGATAAAGGCTGTAGACAAAATATTAAATAACTTTTATGTAAAGACAATTCAAGGCAGTTAATCATCTTTCTTGTTTAACATGATCCAAGTATACAAACTAGGGAATTTATAGAAATGAGTGATGACAATGCTTCTTAGACTGTCCTCAAATATCAAATCTCTGAATAAAGATTTTTAAGATGCAAATCATAATGTAAACGGCCAATGCCAAAATTGTTAATTTTCTAGGGTATTGGTTGAATACACACCCATATGCTCACTTCTCTGAGCATGAAGGCAATAAAGAAAACTCCCAATACTTAGTCAAAACCACTATCAGGTCTGTGACATAGTCACAATATTTTCAAAAATTAAACAAAAATATAAAAAAAGCAAAGGAAAGAAACTTCATATTTTAATATTCATTTAAAATAACAATTTGAATTATGCATACATGTTAATTGGATCACATACATTTTCCCCCTACTCTACTGATTTCTCAGAAAACAAGTTAGACATTTTCACTTTGATATATTCAGAATTAAGGACCATTTTGAGAATCTTTTTAGAGAAAAAATTAAATTTATCACTTTATTTTTGAAATAAGAAAGGGAATATACTCATTCAATTACCTTACCTTGGCTAGTTCAAGAAAAATATGTGTTGGGAAATAAACTTTATTTTACATGTTCCTAAGGAGATTATATAAAAAATAGTAGAAAATGACCATTTTATAATTAGAAATTACGTTCTTCACTTTCCCCACACAAAAGAAAATATTCACTTTAAAAACCTGTGAATTGGCATAAAGGAGCCCAAACTAAGTAGGCACCAACTTAAGGCTGAAAGAAAGTGAGCATTTTTATTCTCACTACCTGCGCCTGGCCTGGCCCAGGGTAACATGCAAGGGCTTGGAGCCCACTATGCGACCATTCATCTCATCTACTGCTTTGGAAGCCTCTTCAAAAGAGGAAAAGCAGACTACACCAAACCCTTTGCCTTGTCCTACTTCCATCATCACCTTGGCCCGACTAATTGATCCAAAGGAAGAAAATTCCTCCTTCAGTTTTTCATCATCTATGGTCTCATCCAGATTCTTAATATAGATAGGCACCCCTGGAGGCCGACTTTTTTCCTTTACTCTCAGCCGTTCAAATCTCTTCCTTAACTCAGCCAGGCGTTCAATTTTCTTCTGTGCTCGCCCTACATGTAGCGCTTTCCCATCGATGGACTTTCCCTGCAGTTCTAGCACAGCCTTTTGGGCAGCCTCATGTGTCTCATATTTCACAAATCCAAAGCCTTTGGATTTCCCGCTGACATCTCTTATCACCTTAACACTCTCAGTTGGCCCATATTCACTGAAAAGTTCCTTCAGTTTTTCGTCATCCATGTCCTCCCCAAAGTTTTTAACGAAAACATTGGTGAAGGTTGCTCTATCCCTGGTTCTGACTTCTGCTGCCCGCTCTTCCGGGAATTTGAATCTGCCAACATACACCTGACGGTTGTTGAGTCGCACTCCATTCATATGCCAGATTGCCCTGTTGGCTGCAGCCAGGCTGTCAAAGTGCACATAGGCATAACCCTTAGAGCCATTATCATCGCATACGACTTTGCAGGACAGAATGTTCCCAAAAGCAGAAAATAAATAAAAAAGGGCCCTATTGTCTACAGATTTGTCCAGATTTTTGATGAAGATGTTTCCAACTCCAGACTTTCTTAAGCGGTCATCTGGCTGAGACCACATGAGGCGGAACGGTTTGCCATTAATAAGATCAAAATTCATGGTGTTCAGAGCCCACTCAGCATCCGCAGGAAAGCGGAAGTTAACATAGCCATAGCCCAGGGGGCTGCGAGTCACCGGGTCTCGGCAGATTCGGGTGAAGCGCAAAGGGCCAGCAGGCCTAAATTTCTTATATAGCATATCCTCGGTGACGTCTGGGTCCAGGTCACCCACATACAGGGCAGCCTTGATGTATTTCTTTTTCTTGCCAGCAGTATTAGGTTCTCCACGCCCCATCCCTCTGAGCACAGAGAGGAGAATATCTTGGGAGGGGAAAAAGGCTGCTTTCTCTAAGCTATGGACCAAGCAGCTGTTCAGGAACAGGAAAACGCCAAGGAGAAGGAAGCTTAAAAGCAGATTCAGAATCACTGTCGAGGCTGAGAAAAATGAAGTTCAGAAACAGCTGGTCAGCAAGCTCAGAACAAACGCATCCGACAAAAAACACCCCCAAAACAAATCTGTTCTCCCTAAGGGAACTTACAGCTTTCACCCATTCAGGTTTAAAATCAGTGTCATGAAGCCAGTATAAGGAAACACATTTCTTTTTTCCCATTAAATTGTAAGAAATCATCAAGCAGCTGAAATGTTTTCCAAATCTAGCCTTGCCCACAGAGGCCTTGCGACCTATTTTTTTATTTTTCTTTCTTTCTTCTTTTTTTTTTTTTTTTTTTTTTTTTTTTTTTGTATAAATAGAGGCCTTGAGCTCGGGTTGGTTTAAAATTAGATCAACAAGGGCAGGGACGGAGCGTGTATTCCTCCGCCGGCTGCCTGACTGGTCTCAGGCGAGCTCGCAGCTAAGGCCCCTACAGCGTTAGCGAAAGGGTAGACTAAACACTTGGTGCGCTGGGACCGGCAGGCACACTGCAGCAGCGATTCAGACAGAGACAGACAGACAGACACATGCGCGTGGGGGGGCGAGGGGGGCAGAGACCGACCAGATACCCAAGATGCCCACTGCGTACGGACCGAGTGACGCGCGGTGATCTCGGCAGCCTGAGACTCGTGGCAGGTCCAAAGGAACTGACTGGCAGACGCTCAGTGGGTCAGCTCAGACGCAAGGCTGTTCCGGACAGATGCAGGGCGGAGTCAGAAGGGAAGGACAGATGCGCGGCGGGCGGGTAGAATGTGGACCGATGGACTTGGTTTTCTCGACGCAGGACAGACGCACTAAGGGTTCAAGAGCCTGTAGGTAAGGTAGGGAAGGCGGGTGGGGCACTAGGAAACCCGGAACCCGGCTAAGTATCTTCCCGCGTGCTCTGCCAAGATATTTTTTAAATGAATATGTATGGTTTTTAGATTTTTTTTTCTTAATTTTAAAAATTTTATTCAATTTCTACTATTATTGTTAAAATTTAATTTTTAGGCTGCTGATCCCAAATTCACAGAGATGTGGCGACCTGGGTGGAAAGAACTCTCTGAAGTTTTGTTTTGTTTTGTTTTGTTAAAGAAACAAGTCCTAACTCACTTTTGCTTAGGAAGGAGGATTTGGTTGAATACTTTCCTGAATGAGTTGGAAAGGCAAAGTTGACTGCTGTACTTATTGGCTCGCAATCACAGGGTCAAATAGAACACAGGGCAATGCTATGTTTAGCTTTTACCTTACTCCATTAATCCCCAACAAAATGGTAGCATTGTCCCTAGTTAATAGCTAAAGAGCTCTTTTCTTTGCCCCAGTAGTAATAAGGTTCTAATGATTGGAGAACTATAAAATGATATTTAATGATACTTAGTGCCACAAAATTTTGTAGCTGATATGCTGCCTCCATAATCACAGTTACAAAATCTAGTTAAAGAGATAACAGAATCAATGCAAAATGTATAATTCATATTTGTAGATGAAACTAATGTGTAAATATATAGGCACTTTAGACAATTATGAATTTCAACATGGGATGTCAACTTTACTTCAGGATAGATTGCCATAAGATTAGATCCATCTCTGAGATATCCCAAGATCTCTCTTTAGAGGATGTGAGAGAATTTTGCCCATCTTCAGAAAATTGCCAGTCTATAATTCATGCAATTCTTCACTTAGCCTCTTCCAAACCCCTACATGCCCCCAAACCCCTCCACACTCTGCCCCACAAAAATCTAAACAGAACTTTTTATGGTACTATTAGACTTGAAAAGATCCAGAGGAAAAAATAGTGCAAGAGAATGACATCATCCCAAGGCTGTTGTCCTAAATAATCGAATAAATACATGTATTACTTCATTTTTTACATTTTCTATTAAACTGGATAGCTGACAAAAAATAAAAATTTACCTTCTTTATTTACTCAAATATTTAATAATTTTCTTTATCATGTTCTTGTGGCTGCTTTCTAAAGCTTGTGCTTAGCTAGGATATGGAGAATATGCTAGTATAGGCAAGAACAAAAATACTGAGAAAGACTAATAAAAATGAACTTACAGTATGACTACAGTTAACAACATATAGAAACACTTGGGAATATCTGTTTAGTTTATTGTATTTTGAACATAATTTGTATAAACATCTTCCCTTAACAATGGACTAGAGTGCTGGGCTGTTTTTATTTTTCTCATTTAAAAAACTATTACTTTATCGAAAATGTTATATTAAGATAACATAAATCCAAGAGAATAATTCCCACAATCCCATAACTAAATCAAATCAATATTTTTCATTTGTTCCTGTAACCATCTAAATTTCCATATTCAAATTCAATTATACATAATTTCTCTGAGATTATAGATAGAAGTGGGTTGTTAAAAACACTTCTTTTCAAAATAGCCTCCTTGTTACATTTATCAGCCATTCTGGGGACATTGCACTATAATCCTTCTAAACAAGAGTAACCCTTTTATCTGATCAAGGATCATTAATTTTGAATTGCTTTGAAGTAAGTGAGTTTTAATAGATTCATCTCTGTGAAACAAAAGCTAATGGAAAAAAATGAAAGCATTTTCACCAATAATTTGTTTAATCATTTTAATATTTACATTGAAGAGAATCTCAAGAATAAACAATCAGATATAGAAACATTTCTACATACTATTATTATTAAAGGCAATACTAATAAATATTTATTAAAAGCAAGTTTGCAGCTAACTAAAGCTGCTACACACCCTCAGCATTAGTGAAATCTGATTCATATATTAAAATCCAGTAAAAATTCCCCACACAGATTCCAAGCACAAGTGGTTGAAGCATCTCTGACCCTTTAGAAATAAAAAAAATATTTTACATGATGAAAGAGTCATGGACAACTGGCGTTCTAAATGTAGTCCATCACACTTTTTACAGTTTAGAGTAACATTTAAACCTGGGTGGTAGAAGAGGGGAGTTAGGATATTATTTTTCTGCCTTTTCATCAGACACTTGATACTTTATTTCCAGTTAAAAGTCTCTGCTGTACAATTTGCTGGGAGTTCAATATAAATGTAATCTTGCTGCTCTCTTGAATGAAAACTGGGATAGCCAAACAAAATATTATGAAGTAAAAACTTTATTATCTAGACCTTGACTCATATTTTGTAGTCTAAAAGAGGAAAATTGTAAGAGAACAATTTGACATCATGAATGTATTATAAACAAGCATTTCTAGAGTAAGTTTTGGGATTAGTAGCAATTTTTTCTATACTTCCAAAACTTCACCATGAGCCATGAGAATTTATGCTCTGGCTGATAATTCTGGGACATTGATGCGATTAATCAGCAAAGAAAGATTAAACTGTATTAATTAGACAGTACTTTCTAAAGCAAGAAAGTTACAAAAACCAAAAATGTTTCAACAGAATTTACAATGAAAATGGATTTCTGCTAAGTTGTCAATAAATCAGAATACTTTATTCGTCATTGTTTAATAAAAATTCAAGTATTTTATATTAGAAAACCATAGTTTAGATATTTATTCAAGGCTGTAGCTATAATTTATACTTTAATAACCAGAGGAGGTTTGTTGGAAAGTCAGAAATACATGTAAAAAAAATGTTTCCTTTTTTACCTCATGTACTAAATCACTGTTGATTTTTAAAAAACATGCATTAACTGTGAAAAAATATGAATATTAAAAATATAATAAAATAATGTAATAAGTTTGGATACAGTTTGTTTTAGTTGTGTGTCTCCATAGGGTGCTCTTTTAATTAAATTCTATTAGTTTAAACTAAATCATAGAATTCTACATGTCAATCTATGCAATCACTATTTGCCTTAGTCAGCCAAAGGGGTACTGATGCAAAGTACCAGAAATCTGTTGGCTTTTATAAAGAGTATTTATTTGGGGTAAAAGCTTACAGTTACAAGGCCCTAAAGAGTCCCACTCAAGTTACCATAAGAGGTCATTTCTCACCAAAGTCTGTTGCCACGTGTTGAAGTAAGATAGCAGATGATCTCTTCCTGGTCTTTCCTTTCTTCTTCCTCTTAAAGTTCCTTGGGCTCAGTTACTTCTGTTCTCAGCTGTAGGCTGGCATAGGGCTAGTCCCTCTTCCCAGGACTTTAGCTGTTTGAGCCTTCTCTTTTCTGCCACATGACACAACTGAAATGAGCAAGTTCTCACCTCTTCCACATCTGTGGAGCTCTCTCTCTTTCTGTGCAACTTCTTCTGTGAGTGCCTATTTATATAGCCCAGTAAAGGGCTGGGGACTCAACCCTGAGTTATACCCTACTGAAATGATAGCATCAAAGCCTTAATCTTAACATAATTTAATCAAAGACATCTCAGCTGAATCTAATACAATCAAAGAGCGTCCTACCCAGAGGAACAGATCAGTTTACAAACATAATCTTTCTCTTTTTGGCGGGTTCATAAAATAATATCAAAATGCCACACTATGTATTCACAATATAGTCTATTTAGAGTTTTATATAGCATATATGTTGTATAATCAAAGCATTTTCTGTTATTGTTAATTGAAATAGGGTAGGAAGAATATCACTTACTTGGCAGACACAAATCTCCTTCTCCCTGTGAAGGCCTTTCTACTGAATATATGTCTCATATAGGGAAATACATATACACCATATTTTCTGATTAAAAATCCTGAATTATAGTCATTTCACTTGACCTAGAATAAAAACTAAAAAGAAAACTTTAAAAAAGTAAACTTTGTGCTTTTAAATGAAATATAAAATACATTAAATTGTTTCTATATTGTTTGACATTGGTGCTGCTTCCAGTTATTTTAATGTCATGACACATAATGCTGCAATGCATACAAACAAAAATTTATGCTTTATTGTTTTATTTCTATTAGCTAGATTCTCAGAAGTGGAGATTGCACAAAGACTATATATATTATTAAATGTTAATATATACTGTCAGACTTATTTCAAAAATGCTGTATCAATTTATTTATGTTACCCACAATATGAAAATTTAGAGGAAATGGACAAATTCCTAACAAAATAAGAATTACCAATTTATTCAAAGGAAAAGTGGAAGAAAAGTTGTTGCCATAGAACATATTAGAAAATGATTACACATGTGCCATGAAAAAAATTACACCAGGCAAAAGTGATTTTATAGTTGAGTACTATTAGCTTAATACAAGGCCAATGATATTCAAATGTTTCCCAACCACAAGATTTTCCCTGAGTCGCTTTTATAAAATTATCTCTAATAGAGGAATATTATAAGCCCAAATTATTTCCAAGTGATGGGATTTGGGTAAATATTGACTCAGTTAGCTCTGTTTGTGTGTCCTGGGAGTTGTTGGAGGAAGGCAGAATTCAGGAGCAGGATTAAGTGTTACACAATAAGAATTTAGAAAGGGCTATATGATAGGAAGCAAAAGATTTTTCTCTAGTTTCGAATTTCAAAACAAGAAAAAAACATTCAAAATCCTGACCATAATATCTTGTTCATTTCTTCCATTATTGACTATCTATTCTGAAATATAACACATGATGAACACTTCTCCACACTTAAGGGAAACTAAGAATTGAAATAAACAGATGATTGAGGGAAATTCTCTGTTTCTTTTTGCTGACAAAAGAAGATCAAATGTAAAAGAGCCTGTGATTGGGAATTCCCATATATCCCACCCCCTCCCCCTCTCACATTTTCCCCTATTCATAACATCTTCCATGAATATGGTGCATTTGTTACAATTGATGAACACATATTGGAGCATTGCTACTAACCATGATCTATTGTTTACATCATGGTATATATTTTGCACCATGCAATTTTATATTTTGACAAAATGTATAATGGCTTGTATCTGTCATTGCAAAATCATGCAGAATGATTCCAATGCCCTAAAAATGCCCACTGTTCCACCTATTCTTCCCTTTCCTTCCCCTCAGAACTTCATAATCTTTATATCAATGTTACAAGTTCTTCCGTTACTACAATAATAATTCTACTTTGGTCCATGGTTGCATTCTCCCATTATGTTTGCTCATTCCTCAGTTGTGATGACTTGGTGATGGTGGTGCAAACTCTGCTTCACATTGAAAGGGGGTTTAGACATTATAGGGCAGATGGAAGGAACTGCTTTGCTTGCAGTTGTAGATACTCTTTGCTTTTTGGGATGGGCTTTGTCCATCATCATCTTTTTGTTAGTTGTCTTGAGCAAGTGCCATGAACTGGAGAGTAGGTGTTGACTGCAACTCTGCTGAGATTCAGTGCTCAATCAGCATATGAACAGACCAAATATTTAGGACTCTGGGACATATATTTGATGGGTATAGTGTTAATTATAGGTTCAAATAAAGGGTTAGAGGATGCAGAGTGGGTGTAGCTCAGTGGTTGAGTGCCTGCCTTGCATGTATGAGGTCCTGGGTGCAATCCATGGTACCCCCTAAAAATGGGGGTAGAATAATCATGTGTAGGGAAATTATACATGGCTGCTATTGAAAATAAAAAGAGAAAAACTTCAAGTGTTGGAGAGGACGTGGAAGAATAGGAACACTCATCCTCTGCTGGTAGGAATGTGGAATGGTGCATCGACTCTGTAGGATAGTTTGGCAGTTCCTCTGGAAGCTAAATATAGAATTGCCATATGTTTCAACCAAACTGAAAGGCATGCACTGGGGCAGCCATTAGACCAAACAAGGCTCCAGGCAAATGGTTGGGCATGAGGTTAATTGGGACTTATGAACAGGAGAGGCTCTTTCATGGTACTGGTAGAAGAATGAAGATAGTGCTCCACAAAGAAATGAGAAAATGAGGAGTGATATAAGGTGTGTCAGAAAAAAGACATCCCATAGGTTAGGTTCTGATAACAGAGTTCCTGCTAGTTACATGATGTGCACAAACAGGGTGTTTGGTGATGTTATCGCAGGAAGGGAGTATACAGCCTTGAGAGGATTAAAGTTATATTGCAGTACCGTTTATATATTCTTTCTTTCAGGGAGGCCTGTTATTTTTAACTAGTGAGTGTACAGGTTTTGCTGGTGGCTATGTGCTTCAGGCAATGTTTCATTTAATGGGGGCATCCCGGGGAACTAGGATCCCACAATCCACCCCCATGCAGCAGCCAGCATTGGCCTTAGGACACGGATTGCATTCACCTTCCATAGCAATAGTATAACAGACAACAGAATAATAAGAGTCTTCTACTAAAAGCAAGTAGACCTATGAAGAAATGTCGTCAGGCCCAGGAAAGAGAATTAATCAAGTCAGATAAGGGGTCTGTACCTAATTTATCAATGTGTTATATGTGCTCTTGCATATGATTTACAGCTTGTAAAATATGGGAGTGATTAGGAATATAGACACAACATTAAACATTAATGTTTGACAGTGAAATTACATAATTTGAGGGGTAACCACCCCATATTATAGATTCTCTCTTGTCATTCCATACACACAGGGGCAACATGATCTAGGGTGACAAAATCAGGTGTTAACCACTCTAAACCATCATATACAGCATATCTTAAAAAAGGTTTAGACTTATTTTGTTCTTTGCTAGGGGAAAAAAAAACATTTATGAGTCTTATGGTAAGGCAGTAGTTGGATTTCAGTCTCAAAGGAAAACGTTTCACTCTAAACTTGTTGATGGGTTGTTTTTTATCATTCCAACAAGATGTTCCACACCATCCAATTTTTAGGAGTGACAATCCAAGGAAGGCCAGTAGCACCTGAGGATGGCAGGTTTGTGCAACCCGAACATTGGGTCTGATTGTGGTCATGAGTTACTGCTGAAGCTCACTGTAGGAAGGTATTGGCTAGAGTGCTATGGGTGAAAAGG
Source organism: Tolypeutes matacus (assembly GCA_026826555.1). Classification (NCBI taxonomy): domain Eukaryota; kingdom Metazoa; phylum Chordata; class Mammalia; order Cingulata; family Chlamyphoridae; genus Tolypeutes; species Tolypeutes matacus. The sequence goes on along the minus strand of JAKSZT010053807.1, from coordinate 1,235,354 downwards.
AAGATGTTTATGGGGAACAATAAGGGGCAGATTGTCTTGGTCTAACAATATTACAAGCAGCATTCCCATCAGGAGATAGCAAAGTACCAGGTAGGGAGGTTTTTTGAGGAGGCTTTCAGTACCATACATTTTCCTCTTCTAAATTCTCTAGTATTCTTCAGTGACATAAAAACTAGTTTAGGCATAAGAAGAATCTACATAGATACATGTAGAGCCTCAGCAGGAATAGGAGACCCCAGATTATTATAAGATTTTTACTGGCAATTTTTGTACAAACTGGTCTTATAACAATGTTTTGGGTGACTCCTGTTCCCCATGGGCTTGAGATTCCCAACCAGCGAGGCTGCATAGGCCAGTACCATGTCAAAAGGACTTCATTTTCCCCAGTTTGTACAGTTTGAGGCATAGGCAACAATAGATTATTATTACTTCCCCTTTTGGGTTGTGGGGCAGCTGGCCATTCCCACATCCCCCTGAGATGGCTCCCTTGTCTGTTTGCTCATTGTTTTTGCTTGATGTTTGCCCTTGTTGTCTGCTCATTGTTTATTTGTTTGTTTGTTGCTCATTGTCTGCTCATTGTTTGTTTTTTCTTTAGGAGGCACTGGGAACCGAACCCAGGACCTCCCATGTGGGAGGCGGGCACTCAACTACTTGGGCCACATCTGCTCCCTGCTCATTTTTGTTTTTGCTCATTGTCTGCTCATTGTTTACTTTTTTGCTCATTATCTGCTTGTTGTTTTTTCTCATTTTTTTTAGCATTGTCTGCTCATTTTTGCGTGATGTCTGCTCGTTGTTTTTGCTTGTTGCCTGCTCATTGTTTTTGCTTGCTGTCTGTTCATTGTCTGTTTGTCTTCTTAGTTGGCACCAAAAACTGAACCCAGGACCTCCCATGTGGGCGGCTGGCACTCATCTGCTTGAGCCACATCAGCTCCTGGGTAGCTGGCACTTTAACTTGTATTCTGAATGCCTGCATCAGTCCTGCTATTAGCATTTCAATTGAAGCAGGGGCTTCCGCCTGTGGTGTTGAATTTAAATGGGTCAAGGCTGGATACAGCCACTTATCCATTGTTGTAAAGATCCATTGTTGTCTTTTATTTGTTCCTTTAAAAGGCCATTCATCCTTTCTATAAGACCTGCACCAGTGGGGTTATAAGGTAGAAGGAAAGTCCAAACAATATCCTGATTCATGGTCCAAGACTGCATGAAGTGACTGGTAAATGGAGTTCCTTGGCCACTGTCAATTTGGGCTGGCACCCCATATATGGCACTTAATTTTTCTAGGCAGCAAATAGTGGCCTTCTGGTTGGACTTTCCTACTGAGAAGGCCAAAAAGAGTACAGTGGCAGTGTCTGTACCAGTGAAAGCATACCTTGCCCCTTCCACGAGTGGGAAGAGACTGATATAATCCACTTGTCATCATGTGACTGGAGTTTGTTCTTGGCCAATATGTCCCATCTGGTGAGCTAATTGTCGTGGTCATCAGAGTAAGCATGTTGGATACTCATGGGTGATGTCCATGAACTGCTGGTGAGTGACAGGCAGTTAGAACTCCTGGGCTAGGTGCAATAGGTTCTGGTAGCCATGATGTTTGCTTTTCCTGTGAAGCCTGTCTGTCACTTCTTAAGTCTCAGTGATATGGCTCTGGATCTTCATGAGGGCATCTGCCTCAACATTCCCAAGAGTGGTGTTAGAAGAGTGAGTAGGGAAATGATAGACCTGTCTCCACTGGTAGGCATCACAGATGTCCTTCCATAGATCTCTTCCTCACTAAGGGCAGCCCACGACAGTCCATTGTTACTGCTTCCAAGTTGTCATCCAGGTGGTAAGACCTCTGTATACTGCCTATCAGTAGAGATTGTAAATGCATCTCTGGGCTTGGGTAGTATAACCACACACATGACTCTTAATTCAGCCTACTGATTGTTTTGCATGGTGCCTGTTTCCAACCAATTGTGACATGGCTAAGCTGCACAGCTACAGCCATCCACACAGGGGGCTCTCCACAAGCTGAACTGTTATGTGTACCTTCTTTTTTTAATAATTGAAGAGGTTTTTTTAATTTTTCATAATTGGAGTAAATTAAAGCAATTAAACAAGAATCATTTGCGGGTTTATTTCAAAAGCTCTTTTCTCTCACCATCTCGTTTTTTAATTAATTTTTCATTTTTAAAGAAGCCTTAGATTACATAAATGTTACACAAAAAATATAGGGGATTCCCATATGTCCCACACCCTCCCCCTCACACACTTTCCCACATTAACAACATCTTTCATTTATGTGGTACATTAGTTACAATTGATGAACACATATTGAAGCATTGCTACTAACTGTGGACTATAGTTTACATTATAGTTTACACTCTGCCCTGCACAATTTTGTAGGTTACGACAAAATGTATGATGGGTTATATCTGTTATTGCAATGTCATGCAAGACAATTCTAAAGTTCCAAAACTGCCCCCATATTCTTCCTTCTCCCTCCCCCTGAGAACTCTTGTGGCTACTGCCTTTATATTAATGATAAAAGTTCTTTGATTGTTTGAATAATAATAAGTTTATAATAGAATAATAATAAGTCTACTTTAGTCCATTGTCCATTCCACAGTCTTGAGGGTTTTGGTATGTTGATGCCAACTTTATTTTGGGATGGGTGCTGTCCATCATCTTATTGTTGGTTGTCCTGATTGAGGCCAGTGAACTATAGTATAGGTGTTGCAACTCTTCTGAGATTCAGGCTCAATCAGGGCTCAACCTGCACATGAATGGACCAAAGATTTAAATCTCTGGGACATATATTTAACAAGCATAGTGCTAATTATAGGTTCAAATAAAAGGAGCAGAAGAGCCATGTGTAGGGAAAATATAAATGAGTCTAACTTTGTTTCACTGTGGAGCATAAACTCCAAATTAAGGTCCACTGACAGGGTGCCAAATTCCTGAGCTTGTCTGCCCTGCTTGTAGTATCTAGATATCTCTAGGGCCTTCAGGAGCCTTGCTGTTTGAAGCACTCTTTACTGTGGCTGTCGATGAGGCCCTGCTGAGATGTGCATAAGTGTAACCCCTGGAATGATCTCCAGACTCACTTTGAAATCTTTTAGCTGGGTACTTTAATGGCCACATTGGGGGTTGTAACTTGGGCCAAAGCATCTTCCACATAAGACACTGGGCTTAGGATCTTATGCATTTCAGTATTTAAAGGGTAAGTATTGCAGTTGCTACAGCAGATAAGCTTCTCACTTTTTTTTTAAGGTACTTAATTGGGCACTACCAGAGCCAGGCTTCTTCCCAGTCTCTGTAATCCTCTCCTGGATAGAAATGGCAGTCTTCAGAGTGACAGGAAACATTTGGGTTAAGCTTTCCCCTTGCAACAAGGTGTGGTATGCTGCACATATATAATAGTGAGCCAAAGGGGTGCTGACACAAAGTACCAGAAATCTGTTGGCTTTTATAAAGGGTATTTATTTAAGGTAGAGGCTCTAATGAGTCCAACTCAAGGTACCATAAGAGGTACTTTCTCATCCAAGTCAGTTGCCATATGATGAAGCAAGATGGTGGGAGATCTCTGCCTGGTCTTCTTCCTTCTCCTTCTCAAGCTTCCATGGGCCCAGCTTTTTCTGATCTCAGCTGTAGGTTGACATAGGGCTAGTCTCTATTTCCAGGGCCACAGGATCAAAGTTCTCTCCTCTTCTGTGTCGTGACAAATTCTCACCTTGGTCATCTATGGAGCTATTTCTTTTCTCTTGTGTGTCTTCTTGAGTGAGTGTCTATTTATGTCAGTCCACCAAGGGAGCAGGAACTCAACCCTGAGTCATGCCCTATTGATGTGGATGAATCAAAACCCTAATCTTAACAGGTAATTTAATCAAAACATGTCAGTTGGATCTAATGCATTCAAAGGGTATTACACCCAGAGGAACAGACCAGTTTACAAACATAATCTCTCTTTTGGGAAATTATAAATATTCTCAAACTGCCATAACAGAGTTGCTTTTATAAGGGCCTATATCATCATTTGTCCCCTTTCCACAATTGTGATGAAAACCCAAAGGGTACTCACTGAGAATGTTGCCTTTGCCACAAACCCCACCCAAAGCCAATATCAATACTGGCCACATCTAATTCATAGGGTAAATCAGGGTCCACACCCTTAGTACTTGAGCCTGTGCTATTGCCCTCTTTAGTTCTTTAAAAACAGCATGCTGGGGGTCTTCCCATTCCCATACACAACCTTTCCTGATTATCACATACAATAATTTTAATATCTGAATTAAATGAGGGATGAATGGTCTCCAGTACTTCAACAACTTCATATGATCTGGCAATCCCATTACTAGGAACATACCCACAAGAATAGAAAGCAGGGACGTGAACAGATATATGCACACAAATATACATCACAACATTATTCACAATTGCCAAAATTTTGAAGCAACTCAACTGTCCATCAATGTATGAATGGATAAACAAAATGTTTTATAGACATATGATAGAATATTACTCATCTGTAAGAAGTAATGAAGTATTTACACATGTGACAACATGAATGGATTTTGAAGACCTTATGTTGAGTGAAGTAAGCCAGTCACCAATGGACAAATATTGCATGATCTCACTGATGTGAGATAAGGATATTGAGCAGACACCCAGAGATAGAGCCTGGAAGAGAGATTACTGGAGGATAAAAAGCAAGTAGAGTGGTGAGCCAATGCTCAATCTGGCTAGAATCTATGATAAAGTGAATGGGGAAGTTTGGAAGTGGACGGGGTGCTGGTACAGGGATGTGAGTGGGGCCATTGATGCTGGAGTGTGAGTGTGAGCATGAGAGGGGTTGGGGGTTGGGTTAGGCTACCCATAGAGCTGGGGGAGGGTTGGAGGAAGGAACAGGTGAACTCTGGGGAAGTAGAGAACTGTGGTTGAGAATACGATTGTGGGAGTGTTCTTTTGGCAACTATGGCAGGGGAGGGTCACTGGTGCCAGTTGTTGGTGGGAGGAGGATGTGTGGGGAAAGGTGCACCTGGGGCATGCTTATATGGAATATGAATGAGTTTTTGTGGTCATAGGGTTTCAGTGGGTGGAAACCCACACAATAACCAACAAAATATTAAACTCTATCCTGGGGAGTCCTGCTATAGTCTCTAATAGAGTGGCAAGAAGATCCAGAGTCCATAGGCAGTACCTTATGAAAGAAAACAGACCAATAGGCCAAACCCTTGATATTAATGGTTGTACTTATGACCCTTATTCTTGTAAAATTAAAATTTAGGCTAATAATATCTATTGTCTAAGATTAGTTGCCTCCTGAAAATCTCATGTTACTCAAATGTAGCCTCTCTTTAAGCCAAATTCAGCACCTTCTCCCTCAGCATGAGACATGATTCCATGAGATGAGCTTCCGTGGCACCAAGGGATTATTGCCCAGCACCAACTAGCAATGCATTTGGAAAGACCTTGACCAAAAGGGGGAAAATATTAAATGCAAAAGAGTATTTACAGCTAATAGATTTCAAAGTTAGATGGGAGGAATTCCCAAGGTTATACTTATGCACGTCTCAGGCAAATCTCACTAACTGCCACAGTAAAAAAAGCCTCAAACAGGGTACTCCCAAAGGCTGTAGAGACATCTGGACACTATAGAAGAGGCATACAAGCCCCTGAAATCAGCACCCCATCAGTGGGCTTTACCTTGTTATATATAATAACCTATTTACCTACTGTAACACAGTTAAATAATCTACAGTAATGGGAGAATCATAAGGGTTTTTCCTCTTAAAACACACCATATCCCCAACTTCCTATCTTGTGGCTATAATTATACAAAATATTTAGGCAATTTCCTGTGAAAGCTAGTGGGACTCTGTATTAGTCAGCCAAAGGGGTGCTGATGCGAAGTACCAGAAATCTGTTGACTTTTATAAAACGTATTTATTTTGGATAGAAGCTTACAGTTACCAGGCCATAAAGTGTAAGTTACTTCCTTCACTAAAGTCTGTTGCCACATGTTGGAACAAGATGGCTGCCAACATCTGCAAGGCTCCAGGCTTCCATTTCCTCTTAAGGCTCCATGGTTCTAGCTTCTTCCAATATCAGCTGAAGGCTGGAATAAGTCTCATCTCTCTCCGGGGGATTGTTTCTTTCTGGGCTCAGCTGCTTGGCTCTCTCTACAAAGCCAGCTGTGAACTATCAGGCAAAAGGCTGATCTCTCTTCCCAGGGTCTCTGCTGTGTCTAGGGGAGCCTTCTCTCTTTCCTCATGTATCTACTTCTCAGTGTGTTTACTTCCTGAGCTCCAGGGTCAAAACTCGAGCCTCCTTTGTCTGTAGTGCAATTTCTCTGTAAGTCCCTGCCCCCTTGGTGGGCAGGGACTCAATGTCCTACTGTCATGGCCCAATCAAAGCCTTAATCATTATTTAATCAAGTGAAAGTGAAACCTCTGAGTCCAATGTAATCTTATATGCCCAGAGGAACAAACCAGTTTACAAATATAAAACAATAGTTATTTTTGGATTCATAAACAATATCAAACTGCTACATTCCACCCTCTGAATTCCAAAAAGACATTACAATATTCAAAAAAAACCTTATTGCAGTAGCAATACTAAGTATAAAATCATATCACAATTTATGAAAATACAGTTTGCCTTGGGGCAAAGACCCATCTGCTGTAGAGCTCTGAAACTTACAAAACCATTTATCTGTTTCCAGTACACAAATGGACAGACAAAGGATAAACATTTGCATTAAAATAAGGAGAATTTGGGAGGGAAACATGAGTCATGGGTCCCCTACAGTACAATAAACCTGCAGGGCATACTTTATTAGATGTTAAAGTCTCAGAGTCATTATTAAGATGATGGTTTATTCTCCCTGGGGCGACATGTGGATCCACTCTTTCCACAGGTTTGACCAATGGCCATTTTCTTGGTTCCACCCTTATCAAGCATCTGGGTGGCAACCAACCTCTAGACTTCACCCTCCAAGAGCATTGAGGTGATTGCCAAACTTTATCCTATCTTTGGGTTAGAGTCTTAACCCCCCTAGAAGAGTGAAGTGAAGACAACATTCTCTCTAAACTTTGGCATAGAAGACCAACCTTCTCAGACCACAAGTTGGTGACCTGGCCTTCCCTATTTCATGGGGGACAGGCCCATCCTTCTCAGGCTTATGGGGTGGTGCCTTCAACCTCCCTAATCCTTGGGGAATGTGCTCCACTCTCTCTGTACCCTGTGGCAGCAAAACTCTCCCTGAAAAGCATGTAGGAACATCCACCTTCATCAACTGCCAGGGCAAACTTGCGCTTTCTGTACACATGGGTGGAGTTCCTCTCTTGACCCAATAAGACATCTTAATTCCAAATCTCAGCTTCCATCATTTTCTTCTTAAAGCTGTTTCCTCTTCAATCTCTCCCATGCCACTTTTAGTCCAAGCTGACAGTGGTTTTGTTCGTACAGCTCCCTTAAAAAGCTTGCTGGTTTAGCCTGCAAGAAATAGGGGTTCAAGCCATCAGACAGTAAGACTTTCCACCAGTCTTTCCTAGATAACTGCATTTTCAATCCTGATTTACAAGTTCCAAGTTTAGTTAATTCCTCAAATGGGGCACTATCATCTGGGGGCTTGATTTCCTAAGGCTTGGAATTTCCAGAATCAGTTTCTGTTTTCTTTGTGCCCAACAATTCAATTCTCAGCTTATCCCTCTCATCCAGCATTTTACTGTAAGCTGCAAGGAGAAACCAAGCTGCATTCTCCAAGTTTATTTTGGAAAGTTTTTCAGCTAAACACCGAGGCTCGCCATTTTCAACTTCTGCCTTCCATAAAACATGAGGAGTTAATCTTGCTAACTTCTCTGCAACTTTAAAACACAGATCACCTTTCCTCCAGTTTCCAATAATAATTTCATTATTTATTTCTAAGGCCTCATAAAAAGGCTCTTTAGCATCCATGTTCCTAGCAACAGTCTCTTCAAAGCAATTTAGGCTTTTTCCATCAAACATCTCAGAATTCTTCCAAAAAATACTGCTTATCCATGTATTAAAAACTTTCCAGCATTTTACTAATGCAGAAGCATGACCCCACTGTTTGTACCAAATTCTGTATTAATCAGCAAAAGGGGTGCTGATGCAAAGTATCAGAAATCTGTTGACTTTTATAAAAGGTATTTATTTGGGGTAGAAGCTTACAGTTACCAGGCCATATAGTGTAAGTTACCTCCTTTACCAAATTCTGTTGCCACGTATTGGAGAAGATGGCTGCCGATGTCTGCAAGGGTCTAGCCTTCCTCTTCCTCTTAAGGCTCTCTGGAACCATCTTCTTCCAATATCAGCTGTATGCTGGGATAAGTCTCTTCTTTCTCCTGGGGCTTGTTTCTCTCTGGGCTCAGCTGCTCTGCTCTCTCCAAAAGGCCAGTTGTGTACTATCAGGTGAATTGCTCGTCTCTCTTCCCAGGGCCTCTATCGTGTTTAGCGGAGCATTCTCTTTCCTCACGTATCTGATTCTCTGTGTGTTTACTTTGCAAGCTCCATGGTCAAAACTCCAACCTCCCTTCTCTGTGGTGCAGTTTCTCTGTGAGTCTCCAGTCACCAAAGGGGCAGGGACTCAATATCCTACTAACATGTCTCAATCAAAGTCTTAATCATTATTTAATCAAGTAAAAGTGAAACCTCTGAATCCAATACAATCTAATATGCCTAGAGGAACAGAACAGTTTACAAACATAACCCAATATCTATTTTTGGAATTCATAAACAATATCAAACTATTACAGGCTCCCTTGTATTCTTTTTTGTCATCCGTATTAACCTGCAGAATAGAATAAGTAGTAGGAAGAGTGGGCCTATTTAGTTCTGAAATTAATCATTAGTTTCATGTTTTGTTATATTACAGCAGTAGTTATCTTCATCAGACATTAGATTTAAAAATAAAATAGCCTCGTTTCCCATTTGGTTTTTGAATTCCCTAGTACATATGCTTTGCCACTCTTTTAAAAATGCTCTTAAAGATAAGATCTTTTCATGGTAGAATTTCCTTTCCATATATTCCTTTTTTGGGTGGGATGGAAAAACAGAAATATATACCCTCTGATAAAAAGTGATGAATATTTCGATTATTTTATTAAAATATACACTTACTTCCTTACTTTGACCTTTAAAATTACTTCCCATGCAATATAAGAAAGACTAAATGGCAGGGCTGAGATCTAACAATGTAAAACCTTGCAGAAACTCCAAGATTTAAAGTTAACTAATCCACCTTATCTGGAAAGGAAATGCACTTTCTAATTACTTTGTTTTTCCTCAATAAAGAATTATCAATAATGATTACTTTTTCATTTATAGTATATTAAAAATAAGGAATTATTCATTGACTTGGAGAAATAGCCACGCTCTAGCACATTTCCATCAGAAATACAGTCCTTTTTGAGTATTTAAATTTAAGTGGAAGGGATATATCTACCACAAAATTCATAGGAAATAATGGGCCTTGGGATTGTTACTGTTGACTAAAGCATCTTGCTTGTAGATCTAATTATTCCTTCTTCTTTCATTTCATAATCTGAGGCATAATATGACATTTAGGTTTATGATACATTCTTGAAACTAATTTATCATTAAGATGAAAATTATTACTAATGAAATAATATTTCTATTAGTTAATTTAATTACCTATTTGTGACTCCAGTAATTTTGAACTGACCTTTGAAATGTTTGAATGGCTAATTTAAATGAGCTAACGGTTCCAATTTGCATGCTAGAGATATTTTGCATGTTTCAACTCTCCCCTTACACCTCCATTTGTTTTTATCCATAAATCTCTTTTATAAAATAATCATATTTTCATGGCATTTGAAATATGATTGCACCAAGATACGTTTTAAGAACTATTTGTGGTTCACCCATATACTTATATTAAATTTATCTAGTATGTTTTCCTTATTCGTCAGTCACTGTGCTTGGCACTGGGGATAGAATATTGAACAATTCATATATGGGTTCTCCTATAAATAATAGTTCTTACATATAGCAAGGGGCATATCATACTCAAATTAAAACTAAACAAATAAATTAACTCCACAATGTGGCAAGATCCATATATGAAATAAACAGGTTCTGTTATAGCAGGTAATAGAGGAGTGCAGACAAGGACAGCCTATTTTGAAATAAAATAGGCCTTAATAAATATTTTCAAAGGGGCATATGTTTTACAAACATGTAAAAGTTTTAAATTAAATTCATGTGGATAGATATAATGAGAAATTATTGCACTGTTATATCTAACTGTACCAGATAATAAGTCATTTCATCTTCCCAGAATAACAGTGATAAAGGATGTAGTCATAATGAAAACAATATATATTCAAAATCAATTATGTTCTAGTTATAGTTTACTTGCCTTAGAATGTATATGTTAAGGATTAAATGTGGTATGTCTATGAGACTTCTCAATGAGCTGATGTCTTGAAAGATTTGCTGAGAAAGCAAAAGAAAATAATCATACGAATAATAGCCACATGGAAATAGGAATAAAAAGGTTAAAATAACTTTAGGATGTCTAATTAATGATTTTCATAGATACTATTTTGGAAATTTATTCCTCTATATTTTGTTTATGGCCCGTGGCCAGATTCCACTTCTAATAAAAACACATTCTGTTGTGATTATTTTTAATCTCTTTCTCTCTCTCTCTCTCCCACACACACAAACACAAACTCTCTCTATTCAAATTTTTTTAACAAATCAATTTGATTGATACATATTAATAAAGCACAAATCCATACAAAGTGTACAATCAATGGTATTCAGTATAATCACATATTTGTGCATTCATGACGTCAATCATTCTTAGAGCACTTTCATGATTCCAATAATATTATTAATAATAAACAAACAAAACTCATCATCTCTCAATCTATTCTTCCCCTGCCATACATAGCTGCAATGCTTTTTTGTTTTCTCTGGTATATTTGTATTTATATTTTGTAAAAACTTTCTTATATATACAATATCACCCATATTCCTGTTTTACATGAGGTTTTATGATCTTAGACATTCCCATGTTACAACTTTTAGCTTTCCTACTAGTAATATACATGACCTTAGACTTTCTATTTCAACCACTGTCATGTCATACTCATATAATATCTCTGCTAGTTACAAACACCATGATATGCTTTAACCATTTCTATTCATTTCCAAAGATTGAACGTTTTAACAATTCTGCACAGATTATCCCTCATATTTCCATTCTCTACCCTCCTTCTATTTTCTGGTGACCAATATACTAATAATTAACTCCATGAATTTCCACAATATATTTATTTCATTATAGCACAATCATACAGTATTTGTTCTTTTGCGTATGTCTTGCTTCACTCAACATAATGCCCTACAGTTTCATTCATGTTGTCAAATGCTTGATGACTTTAATTCTTCTTACCACTGCATAATATTGCATCATGTGTATACACCAAAATTTGTTTATCCATTCATCAGTTGATGGAGACTTGGGTTATTTCCAAATTTTAGGAATCATGAATAATGTCACAGTGAACTTTGGTGTGCAGATGTCTGTTCCTGTCTCTGCTCTCAGTTCTTCTGGGTATATACCTATTAGTAGTATTGCCAGTTCACATGGCAAGTCTATATTCAACTTCCTTAGGGACTGCCAAACATTTCTCCACAGCGGTTGTACCATTCTACATTCCCACGAACAGTCAACAAGCATTCCTATCTTTCCACATCCTCTCCAACACTTACAGTTTTCTGACATTTTAATAGTGGCCAGTCTAATAAGTGTGAAATGATATCCCATTGTTGTCTTGATTTGCATTTCCCTAATTACTAGTGATGTTGAACATTTTTTCATGTGTTTCTTCACCATTTGTATTTCTTCTTTGGAAAATTGTCTTTTCAGTCATTTTACCTATTCTTTAATCTGGCACTTTGTCTTATTATTGTTGAGTTGTATGATCTTTTGTATATCATGGATATTAAACTCTTATCAGATATGGGATTGACAAATATTTTTTTCCCATTGAGTTGGCTGCCTTTTCACCTTTTGAAAAAGTCCTTTGAGATGCAAAAGTGTTTATTTTTAAGGTGGTCCCATTTATCTATTTTTTTGTTTGTTTGTTATTTTTTTTGTTCATGGTTTAGGTGCAAGGTTTAAGAAACTACTGCCTACCACATGACCTTGAAGATGTTTTCTTACATTTTCTTCTGAGTTTTATGGTTGTTGCTTCTTTCTTTAGATCCTTGATCCATTTTGAGTTAATGAGATAGTGGTCCTCTTTCTTTCTTTTGGATATGGATATCTAGTTCTCCTAGCACCATTTGTTGAAGAGACTGTTGTGGCCCAGTGTGAAGAGTTTGACCTCCTCGTCAAAAATCACTTGTCTGTAGTTGTGAGAGTTTATTTCTGAGTTTTTGATGTGGTTCCATTGGTCAACAGGTCTGTCTTTATGCTAATATGCTGTTTTTATCACTGTAACTATGTAATATGCTTTAAAATCCAAAAGTGAGAGTCTTCCAACTTTGTTCTTTTTAAGATCTTTCCGGCTATTTGGTGCCCCATAAATTTGATAATTGATTTTTCCATTTCTGCAACAAAGGTTATTGGGATTTTTATTTGAATTGCGTTGAATTTGTAAACCAGTTCGGGTAGAATTGATATCTTAATGATATGTAGTCTTCAAATCCATGGAAATATAATGTCCTCCCATTTATTTAAGTCTTCTTCAGTTTCTTTAGCAATGTTTTGTAGCTTTCTGAATACAGGTCCTTTATGTCCTTGGTTAAGTTTATTCTTAAATATTTGATTGTTTTAGTTGCTATTATAAATGCAGTTCCTTCTGATTTCCTCCTCATATTTCACATCAGGAGTGTATAGAAATGCTATTGATTTTTTAGTATTAATATTGTATCCTGCCACTTTGCTGAACTCATCTATTAGTTTTCAGAGCTTTGTTGTGGATTTTTCAGGAGATTCTAGATATAGGATCATATTATCAGAGAATAGTGAATATTTTACTTCTTCCTTTCCTATGTGGTTGCCTGTTATTTATTTATCTAGCCTAAATATTCAAGATAGAACTTCTAGCACAACATTGAAAAACAATGGTGACAGTGAGCAGCCTTTTCTTTTTCCTTATCTCAGAGGGAAAGCTTTCAGTCTTTTACCATTAACTACAATGCTAGCTGTAGGTTTTTTAATATATGAACTTTACCATATTGAGAAAGCTTCCTCATATTCCTATATTTTGGAGCACTTTTATCAGGAAATGGTGCTGTATTTTGTCAAAGGAATATTATTCATCAATCGAGAGGATCATGTGATTTTCTTCTTCAATTTATTAATGTAGTTTATTACACTATTTGATTTTCTTATGTTGACCCACCCTTGCTGACCTGGTAAAAAAAAAAAAAACGCACTTGATAGTGGTGTATAATTCTCTGAATGTGCTTTTGAACTCAGTTTCCAAGTATTTTGTTGAGGATGTTTCCATCTATATTCTTTAGAGATATTGGTCTGTAATATTCTTCTTATGTTGTATATTTATCTGATTTTGGTGTTAGGGTGATGTTGGCTTCATAGAATGAATTTGGTAACATTATTTTGTTCAATTTTTTGAAGGGCTTGAGCAAGATTGGGATTAGATCATCCTTGAATAATTGGTAAAATTCACCGGTGAAGCCATCTGGTCTTGGACTTTTCATCTTTGGAAAGTTTTTCATGATGGTTTAATCTCTTCACTTGTGTTTGGTTTATTGAGGTCTTCTATTTCTTCTAGAGTCAGTGTAGGTGGTTCGTGTGTTTTAGGAATTTGTCCGTTTCCTCTATATTGTCTAGTTTTTTGCAATACAGTAGTTCTTACTATCCTCTTTTGATCTCTCTTATTTCTGCAGGTTCTGTGGTAATAGCCCGCCTCTCATTTCTGATTTTATTTATGTCTTCTCTTTTTTTCCTTTGTGAGTCTAGCTAAGTTTATTTTGGTTTTTTGATCTTTTCAAAGAAGCAACTTTGGGTTTTGTTGATTCACTCTATTTTTTTTCTTGTTTTTGATCTAATTTATTTCTGTTCTGTCCTTTACTATTTCTTTTCCTTTTTCTTGTTTTGGGATTAGTTTGTTCTTCTTTATCTAGTTCCTCCAGTTGTGCAGTTAGATCTTCAATTTTAGCTCTTTTTTCTTTTGTAATGTAAACATTGAGGGCTATAAATTTCCCTCTCAGCACTGGTTTTGCAATGCCCCAAAGGTTTTGATATGTAATGTTCTCATTTTCCTTCATGTCAAGATATTTGCTGAATTGTCTTGAAATTTCTTCTTTGACCAACTGATTATTTAAGAGTGTGTTGTTTAATATTCATATATTTATGAATTTCCCTTTTTCCATCCATTATTGATTTCCAGCTTCATTCTGTTATGATCAAAGTGTTTTGTATAATTTCAGTCTTTTAAAATTTATTGGGACTTGTCTTTTGACCCAATATATGGTCTATCTTGGAGAAGAATGCATAAGCACTTGAAAAAAATGTATATTTTGCTGCTTTGGGGTGCAAGGCTCTATAGATGCCTGTTAGGTCTTGTTCGTTTATTATATTATTCAGCTTCTCTGTTTCTTTATTTATCCTCTGTCCAGATGTTCTATCCAATACTGAGAGTGGTGTACTGAAATATCCAACTATTATTGTAGATACATCTATTTCTCCCTTCAGTTTTACCAGTGTTTGCCTCATGCATCTTGGTGGACTCAGTTTAGGTACATAAATGGCTAGTATACTTATTTCTTCTTGGTGATCTGCCCCTTTTAAAATATATATATTGACTTTCTTCTTATAACAGTTATGCATTTCAAATCTTTTTTATCTGATATTAGTATCACTACTCCAGTGCATTGCTGAACTATTCATGTTTGCTTTAATTTCAGTACCTTTCAATTGCTTTATTTGGAAAGATGACTTGACATGTAAAATCCAAAATTCAAAAACCAACCAAACAAAAACACTTTAGATTATTCACTTTCGAAAGTAACTTTTCCTCTTAGCCTGTCTCAGAAATGTCTGAAAACAAAATCGCATGCAACATTTATTACTTATTCATTTTTCATGTCTTTGCACAATGACACTCGGCCCTGTTTTTTAAAGTCATATCCATCTTTCAAAACCTAACCTAATTCAATTTTTCCAGAATATTTATTATACATTTGGCCCATTTAAATATCTTTCTTCTCTTCTTTTTTATTATCTTCCAATCTATTTTTTTAACATTTGACCATGCTCTTTTTTGTATATCCTGAACTTATTTTGGGTCCTTGGCCCTTTTTTATGGATGAAGTCTAACAACTTAGGGAATAACTTATGAAATTTAGACTGTAAAAGAAGTCACTTTTTTGCATCCTTGTTAATTTGGATTGAATTGAAATAACCTCAGTTGAATAGAATTGAGAAGCTTTAAGACAGGTTCAACAGGTACTTATATGCACTCTCTCAGCCAAAGCAGACAAGACTAATCAATCATTCCATTGAGTCTGGAACTGGTAACTACTACTAGTCATTGGATTTGGTGTATAATATAAAACTTATTTAGCATCCCAGCTATTTTGAATGTGTTAATTATTTCATCCTTTAGTATGTGGAAAAAATCAATTTATTTCTATTTTCAAAAAAGGTAGAGTTTCTAGTTCTTGCTATAGTACTGTCAGGAGGCAGGATGTCAAACCATTCTCTTCTGACCCACAAGAAAATTTTTGGGTCTGTCATTTTATAAACACTCAGGATCGTTGTATTATAAAGCCTAAATGTATAATTATATTGAGGAAACATTATCTTTAAACTGAGTATTTTAACCTCCCCTAAGTAACTACATATGCAGTATGTTGTTTTATTCATCCGCTTTTTGGCTAGAGGCTATTGGAATAAAACTCTGAACTTGAAAGTTTATAGCATATGCTAAACATATTGCTTTCCATAATATATTACATTTTTTTTCACCTTCAAAATAGCTTTTATTGAATAGATTACAGCCTTAACTAATAGGATTAAAATAGATAGTTTATGATATCTGAGCAATCAAGGTAGAAAGCCTGCACATTCAAAATTTAAAAAAAAATTTTTTAATATATTACACTTTTAATCCCGGAGCCTTTTGGTCTATAAAAGAGAGATTATTATCAAAACAAATTGGCTGCAATTTGTAGTAAAGGCCTAAGGTCAACATTCAAGGACAGAGAGAAATGAAAATAAACCAGTGAAATAGCCACCATTTCTCTTACTACGAAGGACATACTTTCTTTTGGTTTAAAATACAAAATCAGTGGTAGCACTCTTTGCTTTCTGTGAAGAATATATACACCCTTTTCTTTTTGTAATTACAGGTTGTGAGCAATTTTATGTCAATGGAAGCTCACATGGAAAAAGTTATAAATAATTTTACTTTGATTTCATGAGTTCATACAATGTACCCTGATATTGTTGCATGTTGAAATAATGATATTGAATAAAAAATATTGTAAACATGTTGAACACAATTAGAACATAAACAAAGTGTGAAAATCATGTTTTTGTAATAAGTGATAATTAGACATTCATGTGAGGATATGCTATGGACTGGCTTGATGCTAGCAAAAAGGACACTTCCAATTAAAACCCAGTTACATACACCGACTCCTGGCTCCAAAGCTTGGGCTGTGCTGGTAGGCTTTCTGCCATCCTAGCTGCACCACTGTGGCCATCGTCTTCTATGGATGGCATTGGAACCTCCAAGACCTCTCCTTAGAGTTACCTCTCTGCCTTTTGTCAGCTCTTGGGCTGATAGACTTTAGCGATTCTGTTATCCTCCACTTGTAAATGTGTTGTGTGCCCTTGACCTACTTATTGCATATTTATGTTGGCAGTATGTGATTAAGAAAGCAAATAAATTGAATTGGCTATTCAGACTATCATTGTGTTGAATATGCTTTCAATTGAATTACTTTAGATTCAATCTGCTTTTAGTTTGCTACAACATCTTTATTTTCAAAACAATTGGTGAAGTCAGCAAGATTCGGATACCAATGGGAATTCCTTATTAGGGCACTACAATTGCAATATTTTTATTTAAATTACAAATTCTAAAAAAATAACTTATAGGAGGTGAAAATTAATCAGTCTCCAGACCAATGTGTAAAACTTGTCATACATTGTGCAAGGATGTTACAAGCATGCATGCCAGTTTAAAGAAAAGTCTTGTGAATGGGATAACTAACTGATCACAAGTTGGACACAGATGCTATTAGAACATCCATCAATATAAAGAAGAATTTTCTGAAATACACATGTAAAAGCCTAATATTTAAATAAATCAATAGGAGACAATATTCTAAACTAGAAATATCCTCTGTACCTATTTTTGAAATTTTGTATGTTCTTATTTTCATTGGCATTTATGTTTGGGAAAATAACTTGAGGAAATGTTTGGATATTACTCAAAATATGGAAAAATCTTTTAAAACATCTAAAAAGAGAAAACTGTATTGAGGATTCTTTGAGGCCAATAGAGGACTACATAAGACAAATACATTTGATTAGAGATACTCTGAATGTTAGCTTGATATCCCAATCAGAAAAGTTATATCCTATAATTAAAAGAGCTGAGAAGGGTGAAATACCATCTTCGTTTTTTGGAGCAATAAGCAGCATAAGCAAAGATAGAACTAAAGAGTTAAATTTGGTCAGAAGGATTGTGTGCAAAAGACCAATCCCAAATCCTGAATCATTTGCTCTAGGTGATGATCCAGATCCCTTGTCAGGTGATGATGTCTATCTGTATGATAGAACATGGAAGGATGGGTAGTGAGATCTATGTCTATAGTTAAAATCAATTAGTATAGTAACGATGATGACTTAATTTCAATGACTGAGCAAAAGGCATTTGCCAGATAAGAAACCATAAAATGAAGACAAGAATTACTGCAAAATGGGGAAATGATTGCCACGCACTGGTTATTAGGTCTATGAGCCAAAGGAGTATGTAATTTGACTCTAACAGGCAGTGAATTAATACAATTAGGAAACACACTTAATGATACTAGATTGAATTAAATACAGGCATACTTCATTTTATTGCACTTTGCAGATATTGCTTTTTTTTTTTTTTTACAAATTTAATTCTTTCAATATTTCAGACCTTTAAAAATTATGTTTTGTATTTCTTTTTAAAAGATACTTAGATTACATAAAATGTTACATAAAAAATATCAGGAATTCACATATGCTCCACTCCCCACACCTCTCACTTTTCCCCATATTAAAAACTTTTTTCATTAGAATGGTACATTCATTGCAATTGATGAACACATTTTGGAGCCTTGCTACAAAGCATGGATTATACTTTATATTGTAGTTTACACTCTCTCCCACTCAATTCTGTAGGTTAAGGTAGGATATATAATGGCCTATAAATGTCATTGTAATGTCATTCAGGACAATTCCAAGTCCTGAAAGTGCCCCCATATTACACCTCTTTTTCCCTCTCCCTGACTTCACCACCTCCAGTGGCCACTGTCTCCATATCCATGATATAATTTCTTCCATTGCTAGAATCACAATAAGTCTATAGTAGAATTCCAGTAAGCCCATTCTAGTCCATATTTTATTCCCTTATCCTGAGGATTCTGGGATGGAGTTACCCACTCCACCTCTAATTGAGAGGGGGCTTTAATCCCATATGGCTGATGGATGGGACTCTCTTGCTTGCAGTTGTAGACACCCTCGGTTACTTGGTGTGATGGTTGTCCATCCTTACCTCTTTTTTAGTTGTCCTGGATGAATCCAATGAACATGAGAGTGGGTGTTGCAACTCTGCTGAGGCTTAGGGCCTGGCTGGCATATGAACAACCAAGAGATTCAAGTCTCTTGGACATAAACATACCCACTTCATCACCAACTATAGGTTCAAATAAAAGGGGCAAAAGAGGCATGTGTAGAGAAGTTACATCTGAGTCCAACTCTGTCACACTTGGGAGCACAAACTCCAAAGTACGACCCACTGGCAATGCACCAAGCTCTGGAGCTATCTGCCATGACTTTAGGACCTCAGTGTCTCCAGAGCCCTCAGGAGACCCAGTATTTGTAGGTAGTATCTACTTTGGCAGTCTATGATTTCCTGCTGAGATGTGTATATGTGTTACCTCTGGGATGACTTCCTGACTCACTTTGAAGGCTCTTAGCCATATAAACTCATTTGTCTTTACATTTTCTCCCTTTTAGTCAAGGTCTTTTACCAGATGCATCACCAGCCAGTGCTTGGCAGTAATCCCTTGGTGTCAGGGAGGCTTATCCCCAGGAGTTATGTCCCATGCTGAGTTTGGCTTGGAGAGAGGCCAGATTTGAGCAGCAAAAAGGTTCCCAGTAAGTAACTCTTAGGCACCCTACAACACAGGGTAATTTGCCATTTCAAGAGCAAAGGTTCATAAACGTAGTCATCAATATCAAGGGTCCATCAGTGGACCATCCTTCACTAGTCATTGCACCTGTACTTGGGGGATTCTTGCTGTTACTTTAGAGAATGTGGCAGAGCTTCCCCAGATGAGAATTTAATATCCTTTCAGTTGTGTGAATCTCTACCCACTGTGGCAATGCCCCATTAACATTGACCACATTTATATACCTTATATGTATGCCCAGGTAAATGTCCTCCCATATATCCCCCACCACTGACACCCCACACCGGTGATCCTCCCCTTTTACAGTTGTAACCATTCTGTGATCCAAAACCTCTTCAAAAATGAAGCCAAGAATATTGCCAAATACAATTAATAAGAAAATGAAATAACAATAGGTTCAAACCTAAGAAATAAAATGCATAATAATTCAGAAAAACTAAGACTAAAATAAAGTAAAAAAAATTGGGATATTTAAAAAATAATGAAAAATATTTAAAAAATAAAAAAAAGAAAAAGTTTTTTTGACGTTTTGCCTTTCATCACTATAATATCTGCTGTCTTTTACGTACAGGGGCATTTTCTTCCATTTCTTCCTTAGTGCCTTACTTTTTTTCATTTTGTCTTCAAAGAAGTTTTAGGTCACAGTAAAGTCACATACAGAATATAGGGGACTCCCATATAACCAACATCTTCCCCTTTTCCCCCTTCCGGTATTAATAACCATTTTACATGTGGATGGAACATTTGTTACAACTGGTGTATAAATAGTGAAACATGTCTACTAAACATGGTCAGTGGTTTACATTATGGTTTAAATTTTAGACCTTACACTTTTATAAATTTTTGATGAATTTTAACATGGCCTGTATCCATCATTGCAAGATCATGCAGAGCACTTCCATTGCCCCCTAAAAACTCCGTTTTCCATCTTTTCTATTCCTCCCTCCCCCTCCCTTCAGGGCCCTTGGTGACCACCAGGCTTCACGCCTTGAAGGACAATATTCATAGATACTTGCAGCAATCCTGAGGGCTTGACATATTAGTCTGTCCTCCCCTGTAAGGAACTATTCATGTTTTCAAGAGACACCCTCCCCTATGTTTAAGAACATTTCAGGCCTCCCCAAGATGGGAGCCCAACTCCTTCCCGCTCATTATGTGGGTTTCCACCCACTGATACAACGCACTATTACAAAATGATCACTTGCACATTGTTTAGAAGACAGCCCTAGGTGCTCCTTCTCCCAAATGTCCCCCCATCCAACACCCTAAGTCAGTAACCCTTTCATGTCATATTGAAAAAAAAAACGTGGTCTATGGTTGGTGGCAAGGCTCCAGGAGGTGTAAGTTCATTGAGGTTGGTGGGCCACACTATGGGAGATGTTTGTGTTGGATGTGGTGGGAGGTGTGGGAGGTGGGCAACATGGGAATCCGAGTGGGTTCCGTATAATATTTTAGGTAATCTAAGCACCTCTTAAAATATATGTATATATATATATAAAAAATAACATTTTTGTAAGCAAATACACATATATGCATATATATTTATATATCATTTTACAAATGTTTGTATGTATTGTGAGAATTTTGATTTTTACCCATAATAAAAATAAAAAAAAAAAAAGAAAATTAAATCTAAAATATAACAAAAAAAATAACAAAACGTTCTTAAAATTGTAGTTTCACCCTTACCCACAAATCCCCAGTTTTCACCTGATCCCTCCTGCAATCCTCCCTTTAGCTCCATGTACTGTCCAACACATCCTCCCCACACTATCCCCTTGTCACGTGTGTACCACCCACCCCAATAGTATCACGACACCACTGTCTTGTCCCTTCCCTGCACAAATACTCACTTCCACCTTATCATAGATTTCGCTCATATGGGCGTTGGCTCACAAACTTCTTCTCCCTTTCTATTTCCCTTAAACCTGTTTTCCAGACTACATCTCTCTAAGTGTGCTCAATTTGCTTAATTCATATCAAAGAGGTAGTGTAATATTTGTCCTTCAATGCCCAGCTTGCTTCACTCAACATGAGGTCCTCAAGGGTCATCCATGTTATCTCGTGTGTTAGTTCTGTATTCCTTCTTACAGCTGGGTAATATTCCATTGTACGTATGTACCATATTTTGTTTATTCACTCATCTGTTGATGGGTTTTTGGGTTGATTCCAAATTTTCGCAATAGTGAATAATGCCACTATGAACATTGGAGGGCATATATTTGTTCATTTTTTTGCTTTCAAATATTCTGGGTATATACCCAGCAGTGGAATTGCTGGATCATATTTAGTTTTTTGAGGTTCATAGTTTTTTGAGGAACCACCGAACTGTCCTCCACAATGGCTGGAACATTCTACATTCCCACCAGCAGTGGATGAGTGTTCCCATTCCTCCACATCCTCTCCTACACTTGTAGTCCTCTGATTTTTTAATGGCTGCCAGTCTAAAGAGTGTAAGATGGTATCTCATTGTACTTTTGATTTGCACTTCTGTAATAGCTAGGGATGTTGAGCATCTTTTCATGTGCTTTTTAGCCATTTGAATTTCTTCTTTGGACAAGTGTCTTTTCAAATCACTTGCCCATTTTTTAAATGGGTTGATTGTTTTTTTATTTTCAATATATAGGATTTCTTCATATATCCTGGATATTAGCCTCCTATCAGATATATGGTAACCAAATATTTTCTCCCATTCTGTAGGTTGTCTTTTTGCTTTCTTGACAAATTCCTTTGAGGTGCAAAAGGTTTTAATTTTGAGGAGGTCCCATTTATCTATTTTTTCTTTCACTGTTCATGCTCTAGGTGTGAAGTTCATGAAGTCATTTCCTATTACAAGGTCCTGTAGATGCTTCCCTATATTATCTTACAAGGTCTTTATGTTCTTGGTTCTTATATTTAGATTGTTGATCCATCTTGAGTTGATTTTTGTATAAGGTGTGAGATGGTGTTCCTCTCACATTCTTTGGGTAGGGATGTCCTGTTCTCCAAGCACCATTTGTTCAAGAGGCCATTCTCTCCCAGTTGAGTGGGCTTGGTGGCCTTGTTGAATATCAGATGACTCAATATGAGAGGATCTATATCAGAAAGCTCAGTTTGGTTCCATTGGTCGGTATGTCTGTCCTTGTGCCAATACCATGCAGTTTTGACCACTATGGCTTTGTGGTATGTTTTAAATCCAGGTGATGTGATTCCTCTGATTTCATTTTTCTTTTTCAATATGTCTTTGGCTATTCAGGGCTTCTTGTTCTTCCAAATAAATTTCATAGTTAGTTTCTCCATTCATTAAAAAATACTGTGTTGATTTTTATTGGGATTGCATCAAATCTGTAGATTAGTTTGGATAGGATAGTCATCTTAATGATGTTTAGTCTCTCTAGCCATGAACAGGGAATATTCTTCCATATATTTAAATCATCTTTGATTTCCTTAAGATTGTTTTGTAGTTTTCTGTGTGTAAGTCATTTACATCATTAGTTAAATTTATTCCTAGGTATTTGATTTTTTAGTTACTATTGTAAATGGTATTTTCCTTGATTTCCTCCTCAGCTTGCCCATTATTGGTGTACACAAATGCTACTGAATTTTGTGCATTGATGTTATAACCTGTGACTTTACTAAATGCATTTATAAGTTCTAGAATCTTTGTTGTAGATTTCTCAGGGCTTTCCACATAAAGAATCATGTCTGCAAATAGTTATATTTTTGCTTTTTTTCAAATTTAGATGCATTTTATATCTTTTTTCTTGCTTCAGTTCTGAAGCACGTACTTCTAGCACAATGTTAAATAGGAGCAGTAATACTGGGCATCCTTGTCTTGTTCCTGATCTTAGAGGGAGAGCTTTGAGGATTTCACCCTTGTATATGATGTTAACTGTGGGACTTTCATATATATCCTTTATCATATTCAAAAAGTTTCCTTCTATTTTTATCTTTTGCAGTGTTTTTATCAGGAAGGGGTGCTGTATTTTGTCAAATGCTTTTTCTGCATTTATAGAGATGATCATGTGATTTTTTTCTTTCAATCTGTTTATGTGGTGGATTACGTTGATTGATTTTCTTAAGTTGAACTATCCTTGTATAGCCGAGATGAAACACACTTGGTCATGGTGTATAATTCATTAAATGTATTTTGAATATGATTACCAATGATTTTAGCCTCTAGGTTCATTAGAAAGATTGGTCTGTAATTTTCCTTTCCTAGGGGCATCTTTGTTTGGCTTTGATAGTAGGGTAATGTCATCATAGAATGAATTAGGCAATGTTCCTTCTATTTCTAATTTTTTGGGAGAGTTTAAGCAGGATTGGTGTTTGTTCTTTCCAGCATATTTGGTAGAATTCACCTGTGAAGCCATCTGGTCCTGTGCTCTTCTTAGTTGGGAGGTTTTCTGTAACTGATTCTCTTTACTTGTGATTGGATTATTGAGTTCATCAATTTCTTCTTTCATCAATGTAGACTGCTGTGTGTTTCTAGGAATTTGTCCATTTCTTCTAAATTATCCTTCTTGTTGTCATATAATTTTTCAGAGTATCCTCATATGATACTCTTTATTTCTGTGGGGTCAGTGGTGATATCTCCTTCCTCATTTCTTATTTTGTGTATTTGCATCTTCTGTCTTTTTTTCCTTTGTTGGTACAGGTAAGGGTTTGTCAATTTTATTAATCTTCTTGAAGAATCAGCTTATGGTTTTGTTTAGTTTTTTCTAGTGCTTTCTTATTTACAATTTCATTTAGCTCTTCTTTAATCTTTGTTATTTCCTTCTTTCTACTTCCTTTAGGATTAGTTTGTTATTCTTTTTTCTAATTCCTCCCAGTGTTCAGTTAGGTCTTCAATCTTAGCTATTTCTTCTTTTTTGATATATTCATTTGTGGCTATGAATTTCCTTATCAGTACATCTTTTGTAGTGTCCTATAGGTTTTGATATGTTGTGTTGTCATTTTCATTTGTTCCAAGATAGTTACTGATTTCTTTTTTTTTTTTTTAATGGGTAAAAATCAAAATTCTCACAATACATACAAACATTTGCAAAATGATATATAAATATATATGCATATATGTGTATTTGCTTACAAAAATGTTATTTATATATATATATATATATACATATATTTTAAGAGGTGCTTAGATTACCTAAAATATTACACGGAACCCACTGGGATTCCCATGTTGCCCACCTCCCACACCTCCCACCACATCCCACACAAACATCTCCCACAGTGTGGCCCACCACCCTCAATGAACTTACACATCCTGGAGCCTTGCCACCAACCATAGACCACAGTTTACTCTGTAGACCACACTCTCTCCCACTCAGTTCTGAGTGGTGTGTGCTGATTTAAAATGGCCTACATCCGTTGCCACAACAGTATTCAGGATAACCTCCAACTCCCAAAGAAGCCCCTGTATTTCAACTGCTCATCTCCTCCCTACCCCAAAAGTGTCAAGTGGCCACTGGCTCCACCTCATTGTTTTAATTTCTTGCATTGCTAGAATCACCATATGTGAACAAGAGAATACCATCAAGTCCACTCTAGTCCATAGTTCTTCCCCCAATCCAGAGGGGACTGGGATGGTGATGTCCACTCCAACTCCAAGTGAGAGAGGGCTTATATCCCGTGGATAGAGTTCATAAATATTAAACCTGCCCTAAGAGCAATGCTAAAGGGAGTTTCAGTCTGAAAAAAAAAAGGATACTAAAGTTTAGATCAAAGTGGTATAAAGAACTAAAGATTTCTGGTAAAGGAAACCATATGTGTAATAGTAAATGCCAGTAGTATTGTATTGTATTTTTGGTATGTAGTTCCACTTTCTACTTCATAGATATTATAAAATGCAAATGAACAAAAGTAGTTATTTGTCTATAATTAATAAATAATGATATAATTTGTTAAATACAGAAAAGGTGTGGGGAATGGGATACAAGAACATTGCTCGTGTATGCTATTGAAGTTAAGTTGGGATCAACTAGATCATTATTATAGACTTAGGATATTAAATTAAAACGCCCATGGTGACAACAATGAAAACATATGACAAATATATACAGAAATAAATGAGTAGGAATTTAAAATTCTGCAATACGAAAAGATTATAGACATTAACAGAAGAAGTGAAGGCCAAAAATGGTGTAATATTTATGAAGCTAAATAGCAAACTGTCAGAAAAAAGTCATGTATTACTAATAGTTTTGAAATTGTAAATAGAATACACTATCTACATGACCCAACTATATACTGTTTAGAAGAATTTCACCGGAAATTCAAATAAACATATAGTTTAAAATTGAAAAGATGGAAAATATACAATGCAAATAGTAAAAAAAAAAAAAAAAAAAAAAAGAGAGAGCTGGGTTAGTTATACTAATATCATATAAAACAGACTTTTAATTTAAAAAATGTTAAGAAGTAAAAGGCATGATTTATTGAAAAAAAGTGTCAACTTAAGAAGAAGACATAAGAGGCAGGCAAGATCGCATCGGTTTAGGAGGGCACTCACTGACTCACTGAGAACAGTTGATTGGGGACAGGGTCCTGTCCGAGGGGGTCTGTGCTGGGGGCACATGGAGCAAGAATCTTGGGGACATCAATCTGGAGGGAGCTGGAGGCGAGGTGGATTGCTCGGAAAGCATTTGTGAGTTTTCCCCCTGCCTGTGGTAGTTGACAAAGACAACTGAGCCCCACCCTCAGGGAAAAAGGCTGGTTTGAGCCCTGACTTCAGACGGCAACCCGGTGAGAGGGAGCATTCTCCAAGAGTGGGAGGGTTCTGGCAAAGGGTCAAGAGGGGTTTTCTTTCTTTTGTTGTGGTTACCTAGAACCCCTTGCAGCTTTGGGGAACAAAATAGCTAGCTTGATACAACACCAGGTTGAGGGGAGTGCTGAATCTGCTGAGTAAGGTTGATTTACCTACCTGCCTGGGGATATGCCCCAACTCCCGCTGACAACCCCGTGAGAGGGAGCATTCACCAATAGTGGGAGGGCTCTGACGGAGGGTGGAGAGGGGTTTCCTTTCTGTGGATTTGGCTGCCTAGACCCCCTCATCACTTTGGGGAGCAGATAAGCTGGCTTGAAACAGCACCAGGCTGAGGGGAATGGCGAATCTGCTAAGGAAGCCTGATTTTCCCAACAGCCTGGTAATACTGAGGCTGGCTCCAGAAGGGGTGGAGACCGCCAATTTTATCACTATGCACTGACAAGCATCAGAGCTTCAGCTCCCCTGGGGAGGCCAGGAAATGGGAAGTGCTTGATTAGTTTCCACGAGCCTATTTAGGGTCCCCTCAGTGACATGTATGGTCTAGAAGATTACTTCTTTTGGGAGCCATATTTTGCCAAAAAAAGTCACTTTAAAAAACAAAAAAAAAAATTTAAACTTGGTTTAATTGCTAAAATCTGCCTCAAAACCTGCAAATAAAACCTTGCAGGGCAAGTGATTGATGAACACAAGCAGGCTGAGAGGTTCTGCAAGGCCTCAAGAAGGAACACGGTTATTCCTTAGCTTTGTTTACCTGCTTCCTTGTGTGGTTATTTGGTTTTTCTATGTTTATTTGTTGTCTCTTGCTTTTCTTTCCTCTTTCTTCCCCCTCCCCTTTTTTTTTCTTTTTCTTTTTTTAAATTAGGTGCTGCTAGCTTGTCTCTTCTTTGCTGAACTTCTTCTTCCATGATTTCCCATTCTCTGTCTATATTGATTTTATCTCCCAAGGCTATCTCTTTTCCTTCCTTCATCTTGCTGCCTTCTGCTTTCTGTTGTGGTTCTTACATACCACGATTTTTCATTAGCCCACAACTTAAGGGTGTCAATTTCTATTCTTTCTATCCTGTTTTCTTTTCTTTTTTTTTTAATTACTATTAACTTTTTTTTTCAGCCATTTCTTTACTCTTTCTCTCTCTCCTCATCTTTCTGGCCTTCTAAATCATTATATATATTTTCCTCTATTCGGTTTCCCAGACCAACGTAGGTACTCCACTTTTATTCCTATTATTGTACACTGCCTACATCAGTTAAATATTCATTTTACTAAGTCTTATATGGCCCCTCTTCTAACTTTTATCAATATTACTATTATCCTTCTTCCATTCTCACATCTTTTGATTCCTCTGGCTCTAATATTTTGCCTTCAAGGGAGCATAGAAAGAAGCAAGGAAATAAAATAAGAAGAACAATGTCTCAAAGAGAAAACTTAAAACACACACAGAACCACCAGCTAAATAAAACTCTAGAGAAGAGAGAAAAGCTAATCAACTGAATAAACCCATCAAGATAAAATGATGACTAGAGGGCAACAAAAAATTACAAACCACAATGAGAAAAAGGAAGACATGGACCAGTCCAATGAACAACCTAAAAACCAGGAAGAGATGCAGAACATCGAACAACTAATCAAAGCTTTCCAAACAAATATCATAGACCAACTTAATGAAGTGAAGAAAGAGATTGTGGATATTAAGAAGACACTGGGAGAACATACTGAAGAAATTGTAAACATAACTAAAAAGATAACGGATATGATGGTGATCAATGGCACAATCCAAGAAATCAAAAAGACGCTGGAGTCACATAACAGCAGATTTGAACAGGCAGAAGAAAGAATTAGTTATGTGGAAGACAATACTTCTGAAATCAAACAGATAGTAGAACAGATAGACAAAAAGATAGAAAAAATCCAGCAGGGTCTCAGGGATTTAACCGACAACACAGAACACACAGACATATGCATTATAGGCATACAAGAAGGAGAAGAGGAGTGAAAGGGAACAGAAGGAGAGTTGAAGGAAATAATGGCTGAAAAATTCCCAACTCTATTGAGAGATATGGATATACAAGTCCAGGAAGCACAGTTAAAATCCCAACAGGCCAACTCCAAGACATATACTTGTCAAAAGGTCCAATGCTCAAGACAAAGAGAAAATACTCAAGGCAGCAAAAGAAAAGAAAACCATCACATACAAGGAAAGCACAAAAAGATTAAGTGCTGATTTCTCATCTGAAAGCATGGAGGCAAGAAGGCAGTGGTATGACATAATCAAGGTACTAAAAGAAAAAACAGTAGAATATAAGTGTTGGAGAGTATGTGGAGGAATAGGAACCCTCATCCACTGTTAGTGGGATTGTGGAATGGCCCGGCCACTGTGGAGGACAGTTTGGTGGTTCCTCAGAAAACTAACAATAAATCATCTGTATGATCCAGCGATTCCACTACTAGGTATATACCCAGAAGAACTGAAAGCAGACATGAACAGATATATGCACACCAATGTTCATAGTGGAATCATTCACAATTGCCAAAAGTTGGAATCAGCCCCGGTGCCCATCAACAGATGAATGGATAAACAAAATGGGGTACATACATATAATGGAATATGGCTCAGCTGTAAGAAGGAATAAAGTGCTAACATACGGAAGAAGATGGATGAATCTTGAAGACCTTATGTTGAGTAAAGCAAGCCAGGCATTGAAGGATGAACAGTATATGACCTCACTGATTTGAAATGCGGAAAGTGAGCAGTCTTTGAGAACCATTGTCTGAAAGATAGGTTAACAAGGGAGAGAAAGAGAAGAGAAGGTTGTGAGCCGTCACACATATAGACATAATCTATGGTAAAGAGTATAGTTGCATATTGAAAGATAAGACAGGTGGTTAGTGATATTACTGGGTTTGGTGGTGCAGGGTTGACAGGTGGGTAGCTTAGGAAGGGTGGGTTAGAGTACCCAGGATACTGGGGGGAGAGTTGGGAGGGGGACTAGGTGAACATGGGATTTGAAGGTATGATGTTGAAAGTGCAGGAGTGCGAATGCTCTTATGGCAGTATGACAAGGTAGTGTCACTGGTTTAGGGTGTAGATTGAGGAGGCATTCAGGAAGGGTTGTGCCTGGAGTAGGCTTCTGGGGAATGTGTGAGTGTTCATCCTGTCATAAAGTGTTGTGTCGGGGAGTGGAGACCCACATGGTGAGTGGGAAGATGTACGCCCAACTTTGGGAGGACCGATTCACCCAGAAACAGACAGGTGGGTGTCTCTTAGGCACAAAGGTGGATCCTAATAGGAGAGGATAATCAGCATGTCAAGACCTCGTATTGCATGTAACTATGAATCTTGTCATCCAGTGAGTCAGGACAGGGGAGTGTCATGAGCCCCAGTGGGATGGGGAGGAAGGAACAGAAAAGATCAAACAGGGGATATTTAGTGGTGTTGGGAAAGGTTTTTCATTACCTTACAGTAATGAACACAGGACATGGTAAATATCATCAAAATTATTAAACTGTACCATCTAAATTGTAAACTATACTGTAAAACATTGACAATGTTTAGTAGCTATGCTTCACTATCTGTATAATAGTTGTAACAATAAAAAATGTTTTAATATGGGTTGAGGAAAGAGGAAGGAGGTTGGCTATATGGGAGTCTCTAGTATTCTGTGTGTGACTTTGCTGTTACCTAAAATTTCTTTGAAAATTAAACGAAAATTCTGGAGGCAAAAGGGAGTGAGAGGGTCAGTTGCCACAGTACAGACTGGACACCCAAAAAATGCAGAGATAAAAGGAAAAATGTAAAAAAATTTTTTTTTAATTTTAATTTTTTTGTTTTTTCCCATTTATTGATCCTTTAATTTTATTTTATTTCTAGTGATTTTTAAAAGTTACCATGTATTTTATCTCATATTTAAACTTATCTTTATTATTTCATTTTCCTGTTAAAGGTATTTGGCTATTATATGGGCTTCATCTTCAAGGAAGGTTTGGATCACAGAAGGCTTACAGAGGGGGCAGGAGAGGATCATTAGAGGGGAGTGTCTGGGATGGGGGTTTCAAGGGAGGAAGTTCAACTGAATATAAATGAAAGATATATAAAATTGTTCAAATGATGAAGGGGTGGTGCATGGTCACAGTGGGCAGACAATCACTCAATAAATGATGGAATACTGAATACCCAGCCAGGAGAGCTCTGCCACGTTCTCCAAGGGAGCAGCAACAGACCACTGAGTGCAGGAGCAGTTTCTGGCAAAGGAGGAGAGTCCACTGATGGGTTCTTCGTATTGATGATTAGCCTTATGAGTCTTTGCTCTTGTAATAGAAACTTAGCCTACTGTTATGGGGTGCCTAAGGGTTGCCACCTGAGACCTCTTTGTTGCTCAAATGTGGCCTCTCTCTAAGACAAACTCAGTCTATGAATGCAGTACTTTCCCCCGAGCATGGGACATGACTCCCGAGGCTGAGCCTGCCTGACAATGAGGGATTAATACCAAGTGCCAACTGGCAATACAACTGGAAAAAGACTTTGATTAAAAGGGGGAAAAGATGGGAAGCGGCTGTGGCTCAATCAGTGGGGCTCCCGTTTACCATATGGGAGGCCCCGGGTTCGGTTCCCATTCCTGGGGCCTCCTGGTGAAGGCGGGCCCGCCCGCACGGCATGGTTGGCTGACCCGGCGAGCACAGGCAGCAAGGGGGGGATAAATGAATAAATAAAATCTTTAAAAAAAAAAGGGGGGGGGAAGGTAAAGAAAATGAGTTCATGTGGGTAAGAGACTTCAAAGAGAGTCAGGAGGTCATCTCAGATGTAATGCTTACGCACATCTCAGTAGGATCTCATAGAACACCAAAGTGGATATCATTCCACACAGAGGGGTTCCTGAGACCTCTGGAGACACCCAGGTCCTATATAAGGGGGGATAGCTCCAGAGATTAATGACTTATCAGTGAGCTCTACTTTGGAATTCATGCTCCTGAGAGTGACAGAGCTGGACTCAAATAAATCCTCCCTGCACATGTTTCATCAGTCCCTTCTATTCAAACCTATATGTGATGCTGGAGTTTGTAGGTGTACTTCCAGAGACTGGAGCCTCTGGCCTGCCCATGTGCCAGCTGTGCCTGGAATCTCGGTGGAGCTGCAACTCCTACTCTACAGCTCAATGGACTCACCCAAGTCACCTGGTGAGGAGACGATGATGGACAATGGCCCTCCCAGAGAATGGAAAGAGCCTGCAGCTGCAGGCAGGATAATCCCATCCACCATATCCATGGGATATAAGCCCCCTCTCACTTGGAGGTGGAGTGGACATCACCATCCAAAACTCCTCAGAATTGGGTGAAGAGCTATGGACTAGAGCGGACTTAATGTTATTCTGTTGTAGACATAATGTGATTCAAGGAATGGAAGAAATTACAACAGTGAGATGGAGCCAGTGGCCACTGGACGCTTTTCAGTCAGGGAAGGGAAAAGCATATGTAATACAAG
Source organism: Tolypeutes matacus (assembly GCA_026826555.1). Classification (NCBI taxonomy): domain Eukaryota; kingdom Metazoa; phylum Chordata; class Mammalia; order Cingulata; family Chlamyphoridae; genus Tolypeutes; species Tolypeutes matacus. The sequence continues at coordinate 1,203,725 of JAKSZT010053807.1, read as the reverse complement.
TGCTTTTTCAGGTCTTGGGAATTATCTTGAGTAACATTACAATGACAGATATAGGGCATTTTACATCAGCATACACCATGTAAAACTGTGTGGGTGAGAGTGTTGTCTACAATGTGAACTACAGTCCATGCTTAGTGGCACAGTCCCAGGATGTGTATATCCATTGCACGTGATGTGTCACACTAATAGAAGATGTTTAAGTGGGATGTTATGGGTGGTTTGAGAGGTAGGGAACATGGAAATCCCTGTAATTTTTGTGTAACATTTATGTAATCTAAGCATCTTTTAAAATATAAAAAAAGTAAAAAATAATAATAATAAAAAAGAAATACTAAAAGAAGTTCTACAAGAGGAAAGGAAAAAACAAGGGAGAGAGAGTTGGAGGAGAGTGTAAAAACAACTAAAAAGAGAAATAAAACAACATATGACATATATTAACCCAAAGAAAATATGACTGAAGAAAGAAATTTGTTACAAGTAATAACACTGAATGTTAATGGATTAAATTCACCACTCAAGAGACGCAGATTTGCAGAATGGATAAGGAAATATGATCCATTTTTATGCTGTCTACAAGAAACCCACCTTCGACCAAGCAATTCAAGGAGGATAAAAGTGAATGTCTGGAAAACAATTTTCCAAGCCAGCAATAGCCATAAAAGGCAGGAGTACCTATCTTAATATCAGACAAGTTAGACTTTAAATGCAAAACTATTGTAAGAGACAAAGATGGACACTATATATTAGTAAAAGGGGTAATCTCTCAAGAAGAGAGAACAATCATAAATATTTATGCACCTAATCAGGGTGCCTCCAAATACATGAGGCAAATTCTGGAAAAACTACGTGGAGAAATAAATGCCTCTACAATTATGGTAGGGGATTTTAATACACCATTATCACCATTAGACAGAACATCTAGACAGAGAATAAATAAAGAAACAAAGACGCTGAACAAAACATTAGAGAACCTGGACCTAATAGACATATACAGAACATCACACCCAAATACAGCAGGATTTACATTCATCTTAAGTGCACATGGTTCATACTCAAAGATAGACCACATGCTAGGCCATAGAACAACACTCAATGAATTCAGAAAGATTGAGATTATACAAAGTAATTTCCCTGAACCACAATGGAATGAAATTGGAAATCACTAAGGGCCAGAGAAACAGATTAGGCACAAAGATATGAAAGTTAAACAACACACTATTATTCAAACAGTGGGTCAAGGAGGAAATCTCAAAAGAAATCAGTAACTAACATGAAACTAATGAAAATGATAACACAACATATCAAAACTTATGGGATGCAGCCAAAGCTGTCCTGAGAGGGAAGTTCATAGCCATAAATACATATATTAAAAAAGAAGAAAGAGCTGAAATTTAAGATTTAACTGCACACCTGGAGGAATTGGTAAAACAACAGCAAACTAAACCTAAACGAAGTAGAAAGAAGGAAATAACAAAGATTAGAGCAGGATTAAATGAAATAGAGAATAAGAAAGCACTAGTAAAAATAAACAAAACAAAAGCTGCTTATTCGAGAAGATGAATAATATTGAGAAACCCTTAGCCAGAATAACAAAGAAAAAGAGAGAACAGATGCAAATACACAAAATAAGGGATGAACAAGGGGATATCACTACTGACCACACAGAAATAAAAAGTATCATAAGAGGATACTTTGAAAAATTATATGCCAACACGAATGACAATTTAGAGGAAATGGACAAATTCCTAGAAACTCACAAACAGCCTACATTGACAAAAGAAGAAGTTGATGAACTCATCAGTCCAATTACAAGCAAAGAGATTGACTCAGTCATCAAAAGCCTCCCAACTAAGAAGACCCCAGGACCAGAAGCTTCACAGCTGAATTCTACCAAACATTCTGGAAAGAGCTAACACCAATCCTACTTAAGCTCTCCCAAAAAAAATAGAAGTAGAAGGAATATTCCCTAACTCATTCTACGATGCCAACATTTCCCTAATACCAAAAGAAAGGAAAATTACACACCAATTTCTTTAATGAACCTAGATGCTAAAATCCTCAACAAAATACTTGCTAATGGCATTCAACACATAAAAAGAATTATACACTATGACCACGTGGCTTTCTTCACAAGTATGCAAGGAAGGCTCAATATAAGAAAATCCATCAGTGTAATACACCACATAAACAGATTGAAAGAAAGAAAATCACATAATCATCTCTATAGATGCAGAAAAAGCATTTGACAAAATACAGCACTCTTGACTGATAAAAACACTGCAAAAATAGGAATAGAAGGAAACTTTCTGAATATGATTAAGGGTATATATAAAAAACTCAAAGCTAATATCATCTTCAATGTTGAAATTCTAAAAGCCTTCCCTCTGAGATCGGGAACAAGAGAAGGATGCCCACTATCACCACTCCTATTTAACATTTTCTTAGAAGTACTTGCTCAAGCACTGAGGCAAGAAAAAGATATAAAAGGCATCCAAATTGGAAAAGAAAGTAAACATTTCATTATTTGCAGATGACATGATCCTATACGTAGAAAGCCCTGAGAAATCTACAACAAAGCTTCTAGAACTTATAAAGGAGTTCAGTAATGTCGCAGGCTATAAGATCAATGCTCAAAAACCAGTATCATTTCTGTACACCAATAAGGAGCAACCTGAGGAGGAAATCAAGAAAAAATACCATTTATAATAATAACTAAAATAACCAAATACCTAGGAATAAATGTAAAGATGCAAAGGACTTATATACAGAAAACTACTCAACACTGTTAAAGGTAATCAAAGAAGTCTTAAATAAATGGAAGAATATTCCTGTTCATGTATAAGAAGATTAAACATCATCAAGTTGTCTATCCTACCCAAACTAATCTACAGATTTAATGCAACCCCAATACAAATAAACACTGTATTTTTAAAGGAACTGGAAAACAACTACAAAATATATTTGGAAAGGTAAGAGGCCCTGAATCGCCACAGACATATTGAAAAAGAAAAATGAAGTTGGAGATATCACACTACCTGACTTTAAAACATACTACAAAGCTACAGTGCTCAACAAAGCATTGTATTGGCACAAGAATAGACATACTGACCAATGGAACTGAATTGAGAGTTCTAATATAGATCCTGGCTTAAACAGTCATCTGATATTCAACAAGGCCACCAATCCCACTCAGTTGGGAGACAATGGCCTCTTTAACAAGTGGTGCTTGGAGAACTGGATTTCCATACCCAAAAGAATGAGAGAAGAATACCATCTCACACCTTATACAAAAATCAACTCAAGATGGATCAAAGATCTAAATATAAGAGCCAAAACCATAAAGACCTTGGAAGATAATGTAGGGAAGCATCTACAGGACATTGTAATAGGAAATAGTTTCAAGAACTTCACACCAAAAGCATAAGCAACAAAATGAAAAAAAGATAAATGGGATCTCTTCAAAATTAAAAACTTCTGCACCTCAAAGGGTGTTATTAAGAAAATAAAAAGGCAGCCTACCCAATGGGAGAAAATATTTGGCAACCATATATCTGATAAGAGTCTAATATCCTGCAAATAGAAAGAATTCCTACACCTCAAAAATAAAAAGACAAACAATCCATTTTAAAAATGTGGACGTGACCTGAAAAGACACTTCTCCAAGTAAGAAATACAAATGGCTAAAAAGCACATGAAAAAATGCCCAACATCGCTGGCTATTAGGGAAATGCAAATCAAAACTACAATGAGATACCATCTTACACCCATCAGAATGGCAGCTATTAAAAAAAACTGCAGAGTATAAGTGTTGGAGAGGATGTGGAGGAATAGGAATCCTCGTCCAGTGCTGGTGGGATTGTGGAATGGTCCAGCCACTGTGGAGGGCAGTTTTGCAGTTCCTCAGAAATCTAACAATAGATCTTCTGTGTGATCCAGTGATTCCACTGCTGGGCAAATGATTTCATGTGGCTAAAAGACTTCAAAGAGAGTCGGGAGGTCATGTCAGAGGTAACGCTTACGCACTCCTCAGTAGGATCTCATAGATCACAAAAGCGGGTATCACTCCACACAAAGGGGCTCCTGAGGGTTCTGGAGACACCCAGGTCCTATATAAGGGGGGATAGCTCCAGAGATTGATGACTTATCAGTGGGCTATACTTTGGAATCTGTGCTCCTGAGAGTGACAGAGTTGGACTCAAATGAGTCCTCCCTGTACATGGTCCATGAGTCCCTTCTATTCAAACCTATACTTGATGCTACAGTTTGTAGGTGTACTTCCAGAGACTTGGGCCTTTGGCCTGCCCATGTTCCAGCTGTACCTGGAATCTCGGTGGAGATGCAACTCCTACTCTACAGCTCATTGGACTGACCCAAGTCACCTGGCGAGGAGACGATGACGGACAACGGCCATCCCAGGGAATCAAGAGAGTCTGTAGCTGCAGGCAAGATAATCCCATCCATCTTATCCATGGGATATAAGCTCCCTCTCACTTGGAGGTGGAGTGGACATCACCTTACCAGACTCCTCAGGATTAGGGGAAGTGCTATGGACTAGAGTGGACTTACTGGTGTTCTGTTGTAGACATATTGTGATTCAAGCAATGGAAGAAATTACAACATTGAGGTGGAGCCAGTGGCCACTGGATGCTTTTGTGGAAGGGAGAGGGAAAAGCAGTTGTAATACAAGAGCTTTTTTGGGACTTGAAAATTATCCTGAGTGACATTACAATGACAGATATAGGCCATTTTACATTAGCATATAACATGCAGAACTGTGTGGGAGAGAGTGTGGGCTACAATGTGAGCTATGGTCCATGCTTAGTGGTAAAGCGCCAGGATGTGTATGTCCATTGCAGGTGATGTGCCACACCAATGAAAGATGTTTCTCTGGGAAGTTATGGGAGGTTTGGAAGGTGGGGACATGGGAATCCCTGTAATTTTTGTGTAACATTAACGTAATCTAAGCATCTTTTAAAATATTTTTTAAAAATTTCATAGTCTAAAGCAGTCAGAATAATGTTTAATAAAAGTAGTAATAGAAATATTTTTTTTCACTAAAAGTAATGGGAATGCCTTTACTACTTACCATTAATCATGGCCCTGGATTTGAGTTTAAAAAGTGATTTATAACATGTCAGGGAAGTCTCTAGCTTTTGACTTTATGCAAAGGTGTATTGAATTGCTTTTACATTTGAAATGGAAATTGAATTTATTTTCCAAACGTGCATTTCACCTCTATCAAGATGATCATATTTTCCCCTCTTAACTTTTCATAAGCTGACATATTTGAGATGTCCTCTCACTCAACCATCTTTGCATTTCTGAAATAAACCTTACTTGGTTATAATATAACATTTTATTCATTAACTGATTAATTAATTTTGCTAATATTTTATTTAGGATGGCTGCATCAATATTCCAATAAAAATATTTTCTTTCTTAAATGAATGAACATTGTTAAGTTGTGTGTGTGTGTGTGCACTTGTATGTATTTAAGGGGGAAATGCACCAGATATATCACCAGAAATATCTTCTTTGAAGATTGGGAAAAAAGCACATAAGAAAAGATCTGGGACTGCCTCTTCTTGGTGGCTAGCTTGTTGATAACTTTTTCAATGTTCTCCTTGGTAGTTTATCTGATTAGAGACTCTGTAACTTTGTAAAATTTACTTATTTATAATTTCCTAGAAAAAACATTCATTTAAATCATGTTTTCAAAGTCACTTGAATAGAGTTTAGAGAATTATTCATTTTGTAATTCTTATAAATTCTTTATTTCTTGGTGAATGTTTGATCTGTTCTTTCTAATTTTGTCCTTTCTCCTTTTTTATTATGGCAATCTCTCTTTTTAAGAAAATATCCATTAGACTTATTTATCCTTGTACAATTTTAATAATTAAATTTTTAAAATTCAAAAAAAAAGAAGAAGACATAATCCTTATAAATATATGTGCTCCTAAGGACAGAGCTCCAAAATATATGAAGCAAATATTGATGACCTGAAGGGAGAAATGGATGGTTCTACATTAATTGTAGGTGACTTCAATACACCAATTTCAATAATGTGTATAATATCTAGATTGAATATCAATAAGGAAATAGAAGAATTAAGTGATGTTATAAAACACAGCCATACATAGAACACTTCACCCAACACAGCAGAATATACATTCTTCTCTAGTGCATTTGGATTATTTTTCAGGATAGACCATGTAATAGTTCACATATATGTATATACTAAATTTTAAAATGTTGAATTCATACAATGTATCTTCTCCAAACCCAATGAAATAGAGCTAGAATTCAATAAAAGAGGGACAATGGAAAATTCACAACTATGTGGAAGTTAAAGAATCACTCAAGCAAGGAATGGATCAAAAAGAAATCACAAGAGAAATTAGGAAATATTTCCAAAGAAAAAGAGAGAGGAAAAAATAAGTAAAATAAAAAATATAAAGGAGAACATTACTACCGAACTCATAGAAATAAAAAAGATTGTAAGCTCTATTAGTCAGTGTTCACTAAAGAAACAGAACTGAAAGGAGTTAAATATATATATTCACTGGTGAATTTTCCAAAATATTCTACAAAGAATTAACATCAATCCTGCACAAACTCTTCCAAAAAGTAGGACGACACACTTCCTAAACATTATGCAATATATTACATAATATATTGTATAAATATTATGAGTTTTTATAGGACCTATCTCATGTGACTGTGGGGATGGACAAGTCCAAATTCCATAGGGAAGGGCACAAGCTGGGAAACCCACCGAAAATTTTTTAAATTTCATTTCTCAGCACTGTAATCTTTATTTCTGTCATTCTTCTTGATTTAGGTTTAGTTTGCTCTTCTTTTTCTAGTTCCACTAGTTGTGAGGTCTGGTCTCTTATTGAGATCTTTCCTCTTTTTTATTTTATACATTTAGAGCTATGTGGAAGTTTGAAGCTGGGTGGAGAATATATGATCATGTTCTTAAAGATAATCCATTCCTGTAGGTATAAAACTTATTGTAGATGGGGTCTTTTGATTAGATTCAGTTAAGTTGCATCCCTTTATATTAGATCAGAGAAGAGAGGTTTTGTGACCAAACGTATGTTCTATCCTAAAGAATTATCCATGATCCATGTGACCTAGAGAAGAATGTGTATTCTCCTGCTGTTTGGTGAAGTGGCCTATATATGCCAGTTAGGTTTATTTAGTTCATAGTATTGCTTAAGTCTTTTATTTCCTTTTTGATCTTTTGTCTAGATATTGTAACCATTATTGAAGTGTTGTATTATTAATATAGAACTTCCAATTACTATTATTCAAATACTCATATATTTCACTCAATTATTTATTTAATTATTTAGTTACTTTAATTACTACTATTAATCTCCTTTCAAATCTGTCAATATTTGCTTCATATATTTTGTGACTCTGCTGTTAGGTGCATATTTATATTTATATTTATAATTGTTATTTTTTATTGGTTGATTGATTTATTATCAGTAAACATAGTTTCCTTCTTTGTTCCTTATAACAGTTTTTGACTTAAATTCTATTTTATCTGATATTAGTATAGTGACCCAAACCCTTTTTTGGTTACTATTTGCATGGAAAAAATTTCCTATCCTTTCATTTGCAACTTACTTCTATTTTGTGATTTAAAGTCTCTTGTAAACAGCACATATTTGAGTCATGCTGTTTTTTAAATTCTGTCAATCTCTGCCTCTTGACTGGGGAATTTAATCCATTTATATTTAAAGTTACTACTGCTAATGCAGGCCTTTTTTCTGCCATTTTGTTATTTCACCTTTGTAAGTCTTATAACTATTTTTCCCCCAAACCTTCCATTAATATCTACTTTCATATACATTTTATTTTTTTGTATTGAAATATTTTGAGTCCTTTCTTTTTTCATTCTTTATATAGATTTCAGATATTTTATTTGTCAATACCATAGAGCTTGAAGTTAACATAATAAATTCTATAACAATAATGTTTGGATTGTTTCCAACTTAACCTCAACATTATACACTGTTACAACCCAACTCCTGAAAGGCATGAGTTGGTGGCTGTGAGACCAAAGTATACACTTGGCATTTAGTCAGGCATAAGCTTTATTAGGACTTACAGACAGGAGAGGTTCTCTGATGGCGGCATTTCAGAGAATGAAGATAGTGCTCTACAAAGAGATGGGAAAATGAGGGGTGATATAGGGGTGACAAGGACATTTCATAGGGTATAGAAATAGAGTTTCTGCTAAGGTGGTGTGAAGTATGCATATGGGGTCTGGTGATACTTTCACTAGCTTGTAGGAAGGACATTTACCAAGGATGTTTACCTCTTTGGGAGGATTATAGTTTATGATACCATATATACATTCTATCTAATGCAGGGAGGGTTGTTAACCTTTAACTTATGTCTAGGTCATGCAGGTGGCTATGTGCAGAGGACTTAGGTGAGGCTGGGTCTCCACATACACAAACACTGTTCTATACCACTCTATCCCCGAACTCTTGGTTGTACTTGTTACACATTAAAAGCTTATTCATTCTATGTCCAAAAACAGATATTTATCATTTATTTTTATGTATTTTAGAACCTGTAAGAAGTAAAAAGTGGAGTTACACAGAAAAAAATAAATACGTTTGTATTTACATTCATAATTACCCATGTTATTTTGAGCTCAGATCTTTATTCATGCTACTTCAATCCACTGTCTAGTGTCTTATCCTTTCAGTCTGAAGAATTCCCTTTTGCATTATTTGTGGGGCAAGTGTAGTGATGAAAACTCCCTAAGCTTTTTAAAATATGTGGATGTGTTAATCTTCTTCATTGAAAGACATTATTGCCAAATATAAAATTCTTATTGGCAATTATTGTCTTTCAGCAACTAAATATTTTGCCTCACTGCCTCCTTGCTTCCATGGTTTCTGATGAGAAATAAGCACTTTATCTTATTAGGGCTATCTTGTACTTTACACATTGCTTTTCTCTTGCAGCTTTCAGAACTCTCTCCTTGTCCTTGGCAATTGAGAGTTTGACTAAAATATATCTCAAACTGGTTCTCTTTGTGTTTAGCATGTTTGGGTTTCCTTCAGCTTTTTGAATGAATATATGCATGCCTTTTGTTAAATTTGGTAAGTTTTTTGCCATTATTTCTTTGAAACTTCCTTCTGTCCCTTTCTCTCATTATTCTTCTTCTGAGATTCTCACAATGTGCATATTGATATGCTCGATGTTGTCCCACAAGTCTTTCATGATATGTTTACCTTTTTCATTCATTTTTCTTTCAACTCCCCATTCTGGTTCATTTTAATTATATCTTTGAATTCACGATTCTTTCATCTGCCAGCTATAATCTGTAGGTGAAACCCTCTAGGAATATTTTTTTAATTTCAGTTACTGTGTTCTTCATCTTCAGTATTTTTTAATTCCTTTTTTAAAAAGACTATCTCTACTAAGATTCTCACATTGTTCATTCATCAATTTTCTGACATTCTTTAGTTCTTTCTCCATCTTTTCCTTTATCTGGTTAAAAATCTTTGTTCAGTCTAAAATCTGACATTCTTCATTGAGGGTTTATGAAGTTTTATCTTATTCCTTAGGATGGACTATAATTTCCTGTTTCTTTGTTTGTCTTTTAAACTTTTGTTGCATATTTTAATATTTTAAGGTGTTATCTCTGGTATTTAATCCCTGAGCTAACTATTCCTTAATTTTGTACTCAATAATGATATAATAGAGTTATCCTTGAGTGCCAGCAGCTCTCAATAACAATGCAAGAAACACCTTTCACAGTCTTTGCAAGTAGGCTTTGTGTTGATTGCTGTTCTTCAGAGTTTATTCCTCCTAACAAGAAGATCAGCCTGTGCAAATGGGGAGTCATCTCCATCTTTTGCTGAGCCTCCCCATTGTCCTAGGCTTGCTCTTGTGGTCTTAAGAATCCCCCTTTTTACAGGAATTAAAAGGTCCTTTCTACTCCCTATAAAATAATGTTTCTCCTTATCCAGGTTTCTGTATTGTATGACTTAAGGAGGTAACCTTTGCCCAGATCTGCTTTGACTTAATTGTTTCTTACATTGCTTTAATTGTGTAGGAGTTGCTTCTGCCAAAAATGCAAGTTCTGAGATGGTCATCCAGAGAAGAGTGTCCTTGTTAAGTATTTTAAGCAACTGATACCATAAGGATTGGTACCAACCTATAGGCACACAAGTATTCACCCAGGGGTTATTGTTCTTCCTCTGCGAGAGGGAAAGTGCTTCATAATGGGAGCACAGGCCAGCTCAACATTATGTTGGTGAGAGGATGGGAAATGTACCAAGATTGCCATGAGCGTCACTTAATGGTTTTAAGTTGTGTTTTGATTTGGCACTTGCTAGTAACTGCAACCCTTTAATGTTTTTTCTTGAGTTTTAAGGATGATAATTCTTCCAGTTTTTGATAGCTGTTCAAAGATTCTTTGGTGGAATAGTACCCCAGAGCATCTTATGCTTCCATTTTGATTGATCCTGAGTGGATTTTAACATATTCAAATCATTGTGCAATCTACAGCAACATCTTATTTTAGGACAATTTCATCAACTTAAAAAGAAACCTTATACCCATTAGCAATCACTCCACATTTCCCCCTCCCTATAGCCCCCGGGAACCATTAATCTTTTTTTATATCTATGGATTTCCTTAATATGGATGTTCCATGCAAATTGAATCATACATGATGCCATCTTTTGTAACTGGTTTCCTTCACTTTACAAAATGTTTTCAAGAATAAACCATAATACAGCATATACCAGTAACTCCTACCTTCTTATTGCCAAATCATATTCCATTGAATGGGATGGATAGATTGATGTGATGCTGGAAAATCTAAACAAAATAAAACATGTCCTTAACTTTAATCCATTCCAGAAGGTGGGACCCTATTGCTAATAGGACCCCTGGAAAACATTATTATTAGGTAAGTGTAACCCAACTGAATGAGATTGGAAATTAATCCTATTACTGAGGGTTTCATGAATAGGAAGTCACGTGTACAAAGAAAAGCTAGAAATCAACAGTACACAGAATAGAAATGACAAGAAATTACCATGTGCATCGCCATCTGACAGAAAAGCCAAAGACTCAAAGATTGCTGATGGCCATCCTCAGAGCACCACAATCTTTGGGGGAGAAAGCATCACTATGTTGACACCTCCATTTTGTACTTTTCCTATCCTCAAACTTGTGAGCCAATAAATTCCTATTGTTTAAATCTAACCCATTGTATGTTATATGTGTTAGCAGCGGAGAAACTAAGACATATGGATAATTCAAATTTTGTGTAAAAATTTTGTTTAATAATTTATTAGTCAATGGACAATTGAGTTGCTTCCACTTTTTGCTTATTATGAATAATGCTGCTATGACGATTCATGCACAACTTTGTGAGGACGTACATTTTCATTTCTCTTTGATATTGTATTAATTTGCTAGCGTTGCCACATTAATTACCATATTCCAGATGGCTTAAAATAATAGAAATTTATTCTCTCAAAGGTGTGGAGACTAGAAATCTGAAACCAAGATTTTAGCAGGGCTGTGTTCCCTCAGAAGGTTCTAGAGAAGAATCTTTCCTTTCTTCTTTCAGCTTCTAAAAGCTCCATGTGTTCCTGGGTTTGGGGTGGCATGAATGCAATCTCTGACTCTGCATTCACATGGACTTCTCCCCTGTGTGTCTGTATCTCCCTCTGCCTGTCATGGGATTTCAGGTCCACATTAAATCCAGCATGATTTAATCTCAAAACCAATAACTTAATTACATCTGAAAAGACACTACTTCCAAATGAAGTCAATTTCATAGGTCCACATCAATATATCAATTGGAGGTCCATTATTAAACCCATTACAGATATATAACTAGGAGTGGAATTGGTGGCCATAAGGGAACTTTATGTATAACATTTTGAGATAATGCCAATCTGTTTTCAAAGGCAGTTGCACAATTTGATATTCTTATCATTAATGAATGAGGATTCCAAGTTCTGCACATCCTTGGCAACAATCGTTATTTTCTGTCTTTTTTTTTCATTTTACCTATACAATCTGGTGATAAGTGGTATTGTATTGTGCTTTTGATTTGCCTTTTCCTAATGAATAATGATATAGAAAGTTCTTTAGAAATGTCTATAAAAATGTTTTGTCCATTTAAATGGACTTATTTGCCTTTTTATCATTGAGTTATAAGCGTTCTCTACATATACTGGATACTAGTACTTTACCAAATATATGGTTAAAATTTTTTCTTCATTATTTGAATCATCTTTTCACCTTCTTGATAGAGTTCCTTGAAGAAAAAAGGTTTTACTTTTCCATACTTTTCCATTTTATCTATTTCTTCTTGTGTCACTTGAGTTTTTGGTGTTAATCTGAGAAATAATTGCCTATCATAATGCCATGAGAATATACCCTCATTTTTATTCTAAGGAGTTTATAGATTCAGTTCTTAAAATTAGGTCTTTGATACTAGTTGACTTAAATTTGTATACAGTGTAAGAAAATGTACAATTTTATTCCTTTGCTTTTGGATATCTAATTGTCCTAGTGCCATCTTTTGAAAAAACTATTTTTGCATATTGGCTTGCCTTGACATCCTTGATAATAACCAATTGGCCATAAATGTATGGATTTTTTTCTGAACTTTCAATTCTATTCCATTGATCTATATAACTATCCTTAAGCCAGTATCAAAATGTCTTGACTACTCTAGCTGTGTATAAAGGTTTGAAATTGGGAGAAAAGAGAGGTAATAATGGTACTAAAAGCTGGCTGGTTTTTTTTTTTTTTTCATTTCAATAAATTTGATAAGCCTTTAACTAGAGCAGAAGTTCTTAAATTTTTTATTCCACAAACCCCTTTGCCAATCAGGTGAAAAACACTATGTCCACACTATACTGTTTATTGTTTAACAAATACATCACACTGCACCAAGAAGTCCCCACAAGATTAAAGTTTTTAGAATTTAAATTCAGGCTCCCAGACCCCTTGTTAAGAACCCCTGAACTAGAGTGATTAATAAAATAGAGAGAACACAAATTGCCACTGTCAAGAATGAAAAAGCAGACATCATACAGATATTACAGACATATAGAAGATAAGGAAAGATTATGTCCAAATTCATGCAATTTAACTCCTGAGGTGAAATGGAATAATTTCTTTTAAAAAGAAAATTTAAAACCAACAACAGAAGAAAAATGGAAATATAGTAGCTTTATATTTACTTCAAGTCACGTCTTCACTGGTGAATATTGCCAAACATTTAAAGAAGAAATAATACCAATTCTACACAATTCTTTCCAAAAGTGGAAAATAAGGAACAATTTCCAAACCTTTTTATGTGGCCAGAATTACCTTGATACCAAAACCAGAGAAAGACATTATAAGAAAAGAAAATCATAGAGAAACATTCCTTATTAATATATATATGTAAAAAAAAACAGTTTTAGCAAATTGATTGGTCAAAAGGTGTTTGTTAATCTTTGGGAATTAATAGAAAAGGGGAAAGCACATCTAGTATTTGTAACTAAAAGTGCTATTATATGGGTATGACAGTGGTTGAAAGGGAAAGTCTAAGGTTAAGTATATTACTAAAAGGAAAGTTGAAAAATGTAAAATGGGAGTGTATAACCTCATATGAAATATAAATATGGGTAATATTGCATATATAAGAAATTGAAACTAACAAATGTATGTTAAAGTTAAAAGATGTTAATATCAGGCAAAAATATTCTAACTGAAAGATACCAGAGAGAAAGTACTACATACTGTATGCTTCCATTTATAAAAAATATAAATATAAATGAATTTATAAAGATGGAATTAGATTATTGGTTATGTAGGGCTGGGGAAATATAGATTGAAAGGTGACTGTTAAGGTGTGTGGAGTTTTGTCTTTTTGGAGTAATAAAAATGTTTTAAATTTTTTGTGGTGATAAATCCTTAAGATTGGGCATATGGCAAGGAATCTGCTCTCAATAGTGCAATAAACAAGCAAAGAATAAAAGAATTGAAATTGAAAAAGAAATAAATAATTTTATTTTCATGTCACAATATTGTATATGTAGAAAATTCTTTGAATACAACAGAAAGCAACCAGAACTAATGAAAGAAATTTGTGAGCTCATAGGATAACCAGTCAGTATACAAAACAAAATTCAATATTTTTTCTATATTCTTTAAGCAAATAATTAGAAATAAAATTTGGGGAATAAAAATTAAAATAATTAGGAATAAATTCCATGAAATATGTAAGAAATCTTCACATTGAACATTTTAAAATTTTATTTATTTATTTTTAAAAGACGTTTTAAATTACATAAATGTTACATGAAAATATCGGCGATTCCCATATAACTCACTCCTTCCCTTCCCGCACTTTCCCTAATGACAACATCTTTCATTAATGTGGTACATTTGTTATAATTAATGAACACAGTATTGCCACTAACCATGGTCTATAATTTACATTATTGTTTACAATTTGCACCACACAATTTTATTGGTCTTAAAATGTATAATGGCCTGTATCTGTTACTGGAATGTCATGCAGAACAATTTCAATATCTCCAAAAAGGCCCATGTTACACCTGTTCTTCCCTCTCCCTCCCTCAGAACCTCTGGTGATCAATGCCTTTGTATCAAAGTTACAAGTTCTTCCAATACTAGAATAATAACGAGTCTACTTTAATCAATTGTTGAATTCCCACTTATATTTGTTCTTTCCTCAATCATGAAGATTATGGGATAGTGATGCCCATTCTAATTCCAATTGAGAAGGGGCTTAGATCCCATGGGTCAGATGGGTGGAACTGTTTTGCTTGCAGTTGCAAATACTCTGTTTTTTTGGGATGAGTGTTGTCCAACATCAACCTTTTGTTAATTGTCCTGGATGAGACCAATGAACTTGAGACTAGGTGTTGGCTGCAACTCTGCTGAGATTTAGGGCTCAACAGGCATACAAACAGCCAGACAGTTTTAGTCTCAATGATAAAAAGACAAGCAGTCCAATTAAAAAATGAGTAAAGGACTTGAACAGACATTTTTCTAAAGTGTAAATGCAAATGCCAAAAAAGCACATGAAATGATGCTCAACATCACTAGCTATTAAGGAAATGCAGATCAAAACTACAATGAGATATCATTTCACGCCGTACACAATGGCTATTAAAAAAAAAAAAATAACCAGAAACTACAACTGCTGGAGAGGATGTGGAGAAATAGGAACACTGCTTCACTATCAGTGGAAATGGAGAATGGTGCAGCCTTTGTGGAAGATAGTTTGCCTGTCAGGAAGCTAAATATAGATCTGTATTATGATTCAGCAAGCCTACTCCTGGAGTATATCCAAAAGAACTGAAAACAAGGAAGTGAACATACACTTGCACATTGATGTTAATAGTGAGATAATGCACAATTGCTGAAAGATGGGAATAACTCAAGTGTCTATCAACTAATGAATGGATAAGCAAAATGTGGTATATACATAATATGGAATACAATACAGCTATAAGAAGAAATGCAGTTAGAATACATATGACAACATGGATGAACCTTGAGGACATTATGTTGAGTGAAATAAGCCAGACAGAAAAGATGAATATTGTATTGTCTCACTAATAAGAACTGGGGCACATATTTAATGGGTATAGTGCTAATTACTGGTTCAAATAAACTGGGCATAATAACGTTTATTATATATGAGTCCATCTCCAAAACATTGGGACTATCATATATTCCAAGATGAGAACCACTGACAAGTTGTCAAATTCCTGGAGTTGTCTGCCCTGCCTACAGTGTTAACTGCAGCAGTCAGTGAGATCCTTATAAGATGTGCATAAGCATAACCTCTGGAATGATGTCCCAACCCTCTTTGAAATCTCTTAGCCATTAAAACACATTTGTATTTAATATTTCCCCCTTTTTATCTAGGTCTTTTTACAAATGCATCAGTAGTTGGTGCTTGGTAATTATCCCTTAGTGCCAGTCAGGCTCATATCTAAGAGTCATGTCCCACGCTGGGGCGGGGTGGGGGAAGGTAATGAGTTTATATGCTGAGTTTGGCTTAGAGAGAGGCCACATTTGAGCAATGAGGAGGCTTTCAGGAGACATTTTTAGGCAATATATAATACTAGGCTCTTTCAATTTCACATGAACAAGGTTCCTAAATACAGGCATCAATATAAAAGGCTTGACATATTGGTCTGTCCTCCTTCAACATGCACTGCCCATGTACTCTAGATGTTCTTGCCACTATATTAGAGAATGTAACTGGATTCTTCAGAATGGGAATTCAGCATTCTTTTAATAATTGTGTTGGTCTCCACCCATTGAGAGAACACCACATGACCACTTGAACACATTCATGTTCCATAAAGATATTTGTTTAAAAAATGCTGGTGAAATTTCATGGGGATTGTATTGAATCTGTCTATCAATTTGAGAAGAATTGACACCTTAATGATATTTTGTCTTCCGATCCATGAGCATTGAATGTTCTTCCAATTATTTAGGTCTTTTTTGGTTTCTTTTAGCAGTACAGTGTGGTTTTCAGAATACAAGTGCTTTACATCCTTGGTTAAGTTTATTCCTAAATAATTGATTCATTTAGTCGTTATTGTAAATGGAATTTTTTCCTGACTCCTCCCTCAGATTGAGCCTTTCTAATGTATAGAAACATCAATGAATTTTGCATATTGCTCTTGTAGCCTGACACTCTAATAAAATCGTTTATTAACTCTAATTGCTTTGTTGTAGATTTTTCAGGACTTTCTAGATATAGGATCATACCATCTACAACTAGTGACAGATTTACATCTTGTTTTCATACATGGATGCTTTTTATTTCCTTTTCTTGCCTGATTGATCTAACTAGAACCTCTAGCACTGTATTGAATGAGAAGAGAGAAAGGAGGTATTCTTGCTTTGTTCATGATCTCAATGGGAATGCTTTCAGTCTTTCATTACTGAATATACTGTTAGTTGTGGGATTTTCATATATGGACTTTATCATGATGAGAAAATTTCCTTCAACTCCTATATTTGTAGTATATTTATCAATAAATGATATGCTATTTTTATTATTTTTAAAAGAGATTTTGATTACATAAATGTTATATAAAAAATAGGGATTTCCCATATGCCCCAATCCCCACACCTCCCCCATTTTCCCACATTGACAACATCCTTCATTGATGAGGTACATTCATTGCAACTGATGAACATATTATGAAGCATTGTCACTAGTCATGGATTGAAGTTTACATTGTAATTTACACTCTCTCCAAACCAATTCTGTAGGTTATGGCAAGATTTATAATGGCCTATATCTGTCATTGCAATGTCATTCAGGTTAATCCCCAAGTCGCAGAAATACCCCTGTATTACACCTCTTTTTCCCTCTCCCTGCCCTCAGAACCTCCAATGGCCACTGCCTCCACATCAGTGATATAATTTCTTCCATTACTAGGATCAAAGTAAGTCTAAGGTGGACTAAAATTAAGCCTACTTTAGTCCATAGTTCATTCCCCAATCCTGAAGATTCTGGGAAGGTGATGTCAGCTCCAACTGTAATTGATAGGGAGCTGTGATCCCATAGAGCTGATGTATGGGACTCTCTTGCTTGCAGTTTTAGACTCTCTCCTTGGTATGATAGTTTTCCATCATCACCTCCTTGTTAGTTGCCCCAGGTTAAACCAATGAACTGGAAAGCAGGTATTGCAACTCCACTGGGATTCAGGGCCCAGCTGGCACATGGACAGCCCAAAGAGTTAAGTTACTTTGGTGTACAACTACAAACTCTAGTACTAATTATGGGTTCAAATAGAAGGACAGAAGAGCCATATGTAAGGAAACCACAACTGAGTCCAACTCTGTCACACTGGAAAGCATAAATTCCAAAGTAGGGTCCACTGGCAAGGCACCAAACTCCTGAGCTATCTGCCCTGACTATAGTGTCTGGATGTTTCCAGAGCCCTCAGGAACCCCAACATTTTGGGTAGCATCTACTTTGGTGGTCAATGAGATCCTGCTGAGATGTGCATAAGCATAGCCTCTGGGATAACCTCCCAACTCACTTAGAATTCTCTTAGCCATATATACTCATTTGTCTTTACCTTTTCCCCATTTGGCCAAGGTCTTTCACCAGTTGCATTACTAGTTGGTGCTTGGTAGTAATCCATCAGTGCCTGGAAGGCTGATCCCAGGAAGTCCTGTCTCACACTGGGGGGAATGTAATATATTTATATGCTGAGTGTGGCTTAGAGAGGCCACATTTGTGTAACAAGGCTCCCAGGAGGCAACTCTTAGGCACCCTATAATACTAGGCTAAGTATCCATTTCAAGAGTAAAGATTCATAAGCACAGTCATCAATGTCAAAGGCCCATCAATGGACCATCTGCCTTCAGTAGTCATTGCCCATGTCCTCAGGGGATTCTTGCTATTCCATTAGATAATGTGGCAGCGCTCCACAGGATGAGAATTTGATAGTCCTTTGGCTATTGTGTGAATCTCCACCAACCAGGACCATGCCCCTTGAACATTTGAACACATTTATATGTCTTATATGCCCAGGTGAGCATCCTCTCATGTATTCACCCATCATTAACACTCCGCACCAGTAAGCATTCTCTGCCACAGTGTAACCCTTCTGTAATCCAAATTTGTTCAAAAGTGAAACCAATAAAATAGCCAAATACAATTAATAAGAAAATTAAATAATGATAGTTTTAAAAATAAGAAATAAAATGCAAAAAACATTTTAAATAAAAATTACAAAATATAAATTTGTGGTAATAAAAAATAATGAAAAGATATTTAACTTTTTTGACATTTTCCTTTCATCACTGTATGTTCTGTTGTCCTATATATATGTACAGTGACATTTTCTTCCATTTATTCACCCAGTCTCTTATTTTTTTCATTTTGTCTTCAAAGAAATTTTAGGTTACAGAAAAGTCATGTGCCGAATATAGGGTCTCCCATACACCCAACATCCTCTCCCTTTTCCCCATTACATTTTATATGTAGATGGTACTTTTGTTACAACTGATGTGCAAATATTGAAACATAGCTACAAATCATGGTCAATGGTTTACATTATGTTTTACATTTTGGACAGTACACTTTCATACATTTTGATGTTATTTAACATGGCCTGTATCCATCATAGCAAGATCATGTAGAACACTTCCATCACCACAAAATACCCCCTGTTTCATCTATTCTATTTCTCCCTCTGCCTTACCTCAGGACCCATTGCAACCACCAGGCTTCACTCCTTGAAGGACAAGATTCATAATTACTTGCAACAACACTGAGGGCTTGACTCACTGGTTTGTCCTTCTCTATTAGGCACCGCCCATGCTCTCAACAGACTCCTGCCCCTCTATTTGAGAACAAAGCAGGTCTCACCAGGATGGGAGTCCACCATCTTGCCTCTCATTATGTGGTCCACCAACCATTGATATAACACACTTTGGCAACATGAACACTACCCCAGGTGTGCCCTGTCCTGAATGCCACCCACATTCAACACTCTAAACCAGAAACCCTCATCTGCCATATTACCAAAAAAACATTCCCGACATTGTAGTTTCAACCATGTACCCACCAATCGCATATTCACCTGCTCCTTCCCCTAACCCTTTCCCCGATTGCAGGGACAGTCCAACCCACCTTGTCCACCCTACCCCCTTGACAAACCAGCACCACCCAAGCCAATAGTATCATTGCACCACTGTCATGCCCCTCCATTGCACAACTATGCACTTATACCTTATCATAGATTTTGCCCATATGGGCATTGGCTCACAACCTTCTTCTCCCTTTCTATTTCCTGTAAACCTATTTTCCAGCCTCTAGCACTGTGAGTCTGCTCAATTTGCTTAATTCATGGCTCTTCTGACCTTTCTAATTGAAACTATAGTTAGTATTTGAGTTGATATGTGTATGGTCAAGAGATTTAAATTGATGGGCTGTCCATGTACCAGTTGGGCCCTGAATATCAACAGGTTTGCAACATCTACTCTCCTGTTCTTTGGACTCTCCCAGGACAACTAACAAGGAGATGATGATAGAAAACAACCATCTCAAGGAACAGAGAGAGTCTGCAACTGCAAGCAAGATAGTCCCATCCATCTGCCCCATGGGATCTAAGCCACCCCTCAATTAGACGTAGAGTGGGCATCAATATCCCAGAATCCTAAGGATAGGGGAAAGAACATTGGACTAGAGTAGACTTACTTGTATTCTACTGTACACTTATTGTGATTTTAGCAATGGAAGAACTTTTATCACTGATTTGGAAGCAATGGCCCTTGGAGGTTCTGAGGAGAGGGAGAGGGAATAATAAGTGTAAATTGTGGGCATCTTTGGGACTTGGGTATTGTCCTTAATGTCATTGCAATGACAGAAACCGGCCATTATATATTTTGTAATAACTTACAAAAATGTGCAGGAGAGTGTAAACTACAATGTAAAGCATAATCCACACCTAGAGGCAATGCTTCAGAATGTGTTCCTCAATTGTAACATATGTACCACACTAATGAAGAATGTTGTTAATGTGGGAAAATGTGGAAGGCCTAGGTATCGGGGCATATGGAAATCCCCTATATTTTTTAATGTAACATTTATGTAATCTAAGTATCTTTTTTAAAAAAATAAAAAAGTATATTAAAACACACACACTCACTCAGAGCCTTGCTTTTTATCAGCACTTGTGTAACTGAATCCTATCTTGAAATTTTGTCTATCTCTATTGCTAGTTCATAGCTTGGCCTATCTGTGCTGTCTTGATTATTGGAAATAGAATCATCAATGCCTTTTAATCAAATCAGAGTAGAAAAGGAATTGGAGAAACCTAGAACCAGTTCAGTAATCACATTTTTAAGATTCTGTTTCTCAAGAACTAGACCCAGTACCAAAGCTCTATTAGTCAGGGTACTCTAGGGAAACAGAGCCCACAGGAGATACCTGTAAATATTTTGAGATTTTATAAAATTGCTTCACATGACTGTGGAGATGCACAAATCTGAATTCCATAGGTTAGGCTGTAAGCTGGTAACGCCGATGAAAGTTTTTAATGAATTCCCCAAGAAATGCTGCCTGGCTGAAATTGAGATGAAAATTCTCTCTTTTGACTGCTGAAGTCATCACTTCTTTTAAGGCCTTAGTTTTTCTCATTGTTGAAGGCAATTTCCTCCGTTAATTGTAGGTGTAATCAGCCATATATGCAATCAACTTGCTGATGATTTAAGACCATTAAATGTCCTCCAATCGTTTCCTGGTATTCTTTATTTCTTTATCTGTATTTTCCTTCATCTCCTTGAGCATTTTATGGTCAGTCTTTTAAAATTTTTGTTCCTTATGTCCACATTCTGTGAATTGTCATTTTTTTTACAGATATTTATCCTATTCTTTTGGATGGGCCATAATTTCCTCCTTCAATGTTTATCTTTTATCTTTTTGCACAGCTTAGGTTTTAATATTTTAAAATGTTAACTCTGGGCTTAATTCTCTGAGTTATTTGTTTATTGATTTTGTAACCAACTTTTGAAAATGCCAATTTTCTTGTTTGCCTGCTCTCCTCTTGGGAAGGCATGCCTAAGTTGAATGCAAAATTCAAGTGTTTTCTGCACTGTGTTGTGTCCTAGGTTTGTGTTTGTTAGTTGTTTTGCAGTTCCCCTCTTTACAGGAATTAAATGTCTCTTCTATTTCCTCCTTCTGGGTATTTAAAACAGGCTATCCACCTCAACAGCATTTTACAATCCTTTTGTTTGTTTGTTTGTTTTGAGCTGCTTTCACCTGGAGGGCAAATTCTAGGAGGAGATGCATGTTGTAGAGGTTTTTCACAAGTTAATCTTTCCCTCCTTCAACATGGTCAGGGGCCCATGAAAGGGGCATGAACCTGCTCCAGTCCTCCTTTTGGAGGGGATCAAGGATGGCACCAGGACCTTATTCCATGGATCATGAAAGCTGCACTTTCTTGATCTGCACAGCAAATGCAGCCCTTCAACTAACTCTTCCCTGAAGCCACGAGGAAGCAAAGAAACAAAGTGTATGTAACTCTATTTTGGTCTCCTTTGTCTGGGTTGGATTGAAACAGAGCCTTCCCTCAGAGATAGGTCCTCAAGTATCTGAAGTCACTAATCAAAAGCTGTGATCAGTAATCAGCTGCATTCACAACTGGTCTTGGGGAAGAGGAATTTTAATTACCTTTCTGTCACCAGTGAGCTATCCGTGGGCAGGACCCTTCAGAGTTCTAACTTAAGGGTTGGTCAAGAGTGCTGGTAACTATCACATAGTGATGAATTACATTTAGATTTTATTGCGCATTTACTTTCTATTTGATTTTCACTCTTTATTGCATTTATGACCTTCCATCTTTGATCTTGGTCCTTCTACATGATGAACAGGAACATGTTTGTTTTTACTTTCTTTCATTCAGATCTATGAATGAAGAGTCCTCAGTATTTTATTAATACAACTTTTATTCCACTTTGTTTTGCTTTATTAGAGAAGATGTAGGTTTATGGAAAAAACATGCATAAAATATGGGATTCTTATAGACCAACCCACCAACAACACCTTGCTTTGGTGTGGAAAATCTGTCATAATTGAAGATAGCACATTTTTATATATAGTTGTACTATTAATTGAAGTCCATGCAATAGCTTAAGGTTCACTATTTGTATAGTGTAGTTACATGCATTTTTTAAGTTGTTATTCTGTTACCGTATATGCAATCTAGCATTTCCCTTTTGATAATATTCAGATATATCTTTCAGTGCTGTTAATTGCATTTACAATGTTGTGAATCAACACCATCCATTACCAAAAACATTTCCATCATTCCAGATTGGAACCCCATACTTTTTAAACCTTAACTTCACATTCCCTATCCCTACCCCATGCCCTAGTACCCTGTATTCTATATTCTATATTCTGAATCTATGAGTTTGCTCATTCTAGTTCAAGTCCTTTTATGTCTGGCTTATTTCACACAACATGCTGTCTTCAAGGTTGATCCATGTTGTTGCATATATCATGATTTCATTAATTTTATGGCTGAAAAATATTCCATTGCATGTGTATACCACATTTTTTACCCCGTTTTATTTATCCATTCATTGGTTGATGGATATGGGTTGATTCAATCTTTTGTCAATTGTGAATAATGCCACTAGGAACATTGGTGTGCAAATATCATTCAAGTTTCTGTTTTCAATACTTTTGGATATATACCAAGTAGTAGATTTGTTGGTCATATAGTAGGTCTATAGTTAGCTTTCTGATGAACCATCAAACTCTCTTCCAGAGTGGCTGCACCATTTTACATTGCCACCAGCAATGAATGACTGTTCTTATTTCTCTGCATCCTTTCCAACACTTGTTATTTTCTGTTATTTTAATTGCAGTCATTCTAACAGTGTGGAATAGTATCCCCTTGTTTTGATTTTCATTTCCTTAGTGGCTAATGATGTTGAACATCTTTTCCAGTGCTTTCTGGCCATTTGTTTATCATCTTTGGAGAGATGCTTGTTCAAGTCCTTTGTCCAGTTTTTAATTAGGTCGTTTGTCTTTTTGTTGTTAATCTGAAGGTTTTCTTTTATATTATGGCTACTAATCCTTTATCAGACATGTGGTTTCCAAGAATTTTCTCCCATTTTGTAGGATGTCATTATACTTTCATTAAAAAGACATCTGAGCAACAATTTTTTTTTTTTTAATTTTGAAGAGGTACCTTTTATCTATTTTTTCTTTTGTTGCTTGTGATTTGGGTATAAAGTCTAAGAAACCATTGCTTAACAAAATCCTGAAGATGCTCCCTACA
The DNA here is from genome assembly GCA_026826555.1 of Tolypeutes matacus. Classification (NCBI taxonomy): domain Eukaryota; kingdom Metazoa; phylum Chordata; class Mammalia; order Cingulata; family Chlamyphoridae; genus Tolypeutes; species Tolypeutes matacus. The sequence continues at coordinate 1,179,864 of JAKSZT010053807.1, read as the reverse complement.
TTTTTATGTATGAGTCTGATAGTTCTAGCTCTTATATTAATGTCTTTGACCCATTTTGACTTGATTTTTAAAATATAGTGTAATATAAGGGCCTGCCTTTTTTTGCAAATGTAGATCCAATTTTCCCAGCACCATTTGTTTTAGTTTGATAAAGCTGCTTAAAGCATATATCATAAAATGGGATTGCTTTTAACAATGGGAATTTATTAGCTTACAAACTTAAATTTTTGAAGCTGAAAAAAATCCAAATTAAAGCATCATCAAGTAAAAACTTTCTTCCCAAAGACTGGCTGCCTAAGATCTGGACTGCTCCCTCACATTGCAGGTAACATGGTAGCATCTGCTCATCTCTCCCTTCTCTTTCAACTATTGTTGCTTTCAGCTTTTTGTTTCCATTGCTTTCAATCTCTTTGTCTAAATTTCATTTTCTTATAAAGGACTTCAATAAGAGGATAAGATCCACCCTGAATGAGGTGGGCCAAATCTTATCTTAATTTAAGTTCCTACTCACCACAAGATCCTACTTATAATGATTTCACACCCATAGGAATGAATTAACTTTAGTAACATACTTTTCTGAAGTACATAAACCTTCAAAGCATCAAACTCCAAGTTCTGGACCAAAGAATACAGGCTATTTCAATATGCTAATACATTCACTCCACCACAGTACCCCAAAAGTGAGGAATATCCAGGAACATGAGGATTAAAGACCTACAGGGCTCACTTCTCTCCCAGAAATATAGGGATAGGGCAGACAGAAATTGTCCAGATCAACTGTTTTGGGGCTCAGGAGACCAAGGGATCGCTGAACAGCACCAGAAGAGAGAGGGGCAAAGATAAGGAGAATCTGTGGGGAGGATCTGTGAGCATCTCACCTCCTGACACTGCTAGCACACAACACCCGCACTTGGAGCAGGCAACATTTGGCCCTCTTGTTTCTGGTCAATGGCTATGAGAGGCAACAGGGATCCACTTCCCCAGGAAAAGGGAGAGGAAGGTACACAGCCTACTGCCAAACCAGCTTTTTTTATTATTATTATTTTTTTAGGGTCTCAGTACTTTTTATTTTTTTATTTTATTTCTTTTATTTTTATTTTTTTTAAAAGTTACTTAGATTACATAAATGTTACACAAAAAATACAGGGATTTCCATATGCCCCACTTCCCACACCTCCCACAATCAACCTCCCACTTAAACATCCTTCATTTGTGTGGCACATTCATTGCAATTGACAAGCACATCCTGGGGCTTTGCCATTAAGCATAGACCATAGTTCAGACTATAGTCTACACTCTCTCCCACACAGTTCTGCATGTTATGTGATGATAAAAAATGTCCTATACCTGTCGTTGCAATGTCATTCAGGACAATTCCCAAGTCCTGAAAAAGCTCCCATATTACAATTGTACTTTTTAAAACCTGACTGGTAATTATGGGAAGGAGCTATGCAATTACTTCTCCCAATTATTTTCCTCAAAGTAACATTTACTTGACAAACTGCTCTTTAATTCCTGGAATTTTATGAACCAAACCAGCTTTTAACCAGCAAATTTGATCTGCTGTATCCTGGATCACACTCTTCCCAACAAGGACTGGACATGCCATTGTCTTCACCCAAGACCTGGCAGATAGCTAAACATAGCCTGCCTTCTCAAACATCCTCTTTACCGAACTGGATTGGCAGTTACAGACAAAGAGAAGATTGGACATTTCTTTCCTCCCTGGGAAAAGGAAGGGTGTATCTGATGGAGGAGAAACTTATGATCAGCAAGTATGAACAACCAGGTTTTCCTTTAAATATCCCTCCCTGAAGGAGAACTCTCAGGGACATTTATTCCACCCCACCCACCCAGGCAGGGTTCCAGTGAACACTTTTGCCCCTAGGGTTTGAGCAGAGACATTTGCTGAGACCATCTGCTGACAGATGAAAAAAATGCACTCCAGGAGGAAAATAAACAAAAAGACTTTTGGGTACCTTTAACATCCCCAACCCCAAGGCCCCTGGAAATTGGTCTAAATGAATTAGTGAGCAAACAGGGGTAATTATAAAGACCTAGATTTAGTTGATTCAAGAATCAAAGAAGAGCTGTAACACAAAGCCACCCAACACTAAATCCTTAGGCAAGAGAGAAAAATTGTTAATCAGACTAAATTCACAACCATAAACAGATGCTAAGACAGCAACAAAAAATTACAACTTATACTAAAACACAAAGTGATATAGCCTAGAAAAAGAAACAAATCAAAGTACCAGATGATAAACAAGATAGATTTGTAACAACTAATAAATGATGTTCATACACATTTCCTAAATCAATTCAAAGAGTTGAAGAATGGTACATACAAACAATGGTATATTACTCCGCTGTAAGAAGGAATAAAGTGCTAAAACACGGAATAACATGGATGAATCTTGAAGACCTTATATTGAGTGAAGCAAGCCAGGCGTTGAAGGATGAACAGTATATGATCTCACTGATTTGAATTGAGGAAACTGAGCAGTCTCTGAGAACCATTGTCTGAAAGATAGGTTAATAAGGTGGAGAAAAAGAAGAGTAGGTTGTGAGCCATCACCCATATGGACATATTCTATGGTAAAGTGACAGAGTATAGTTGCATATTGAAGGATAGGACAGGTGGGTAGTGATATTACTGGGTTTGGTGGTACAAGGTTGACAGGTGGGTAGATTAGGAAGGGCGGGGTAGAATACCCAGGGCATGTAACTATGAATCTTGTCATCCAGTGAGTCAAGACAAGGGAGTGTCATGTACCCAGGGGGATGGGGAGGAAGGAATAGAAAAGATCAAACGGGGTATTTAGTGGTCATGGGAAATGTTTTTCATTACCTTACAGTAATGGACACAAGACATGGTAAATATCAAAAATTATTAAACTGTATAGTCTAAATGTTAAACTATACTGTAAACCATTGACAATGTTTAGTAGCTATGTTTCACTATCTGTATAACAGTTATAACAATGTTACCATCCACAAAAAAAAAAAAAGTTTTATTATGGGGTGAGGAGAGGGAAAGGAGGTTGGGAATATGAGAGTCTCTAGTATTCTGTGTGTGACTTTGCTTGACCTGAAACTTCTTTGAAAATTAAATAAAAATTTGGGAGACACTGGGGAATGAGAGGGGGGAAGGTGCCACGGTACAGACTGGACACCCGATAATGCAGTGATAAAAGGAAAAAAATAATAATAATTTTTAAAAATATTTTTGTTTTTTTTCCCATTTTTTTAATGTCCCAATCCATTAATTACATTTTATTTTTAGGTTTTTTTTTCTGAGTTTGCATGCATTTTTCTCTTTCATTTAAGCTTATAATTATTATTTCATTTTCTTATTAATTGTGTTTGGTCATTATATGGGCTTCATCTTCAAGGAAGGTTTAGATCACAGAAAGGTTACAATGGGGGCTGCAGAGGATCATTGGTGGTGGGTGTCTGGGATTGGGGATTTATGGGCGGAAGTTCATCTGAATATACATGAAAGATACATAAAATTGTTCAAATGATCAAGGGATGGGGCATGGTCATGGTGGGTACACAATCACTCAATAAATGAAGGAATACTGAATTCCCAGCCTGGAGAGCTCTGCCACATTCTCCAAGGGAGCAGAAACAGTACGGTACCCGAGTGCAGGGGCAGTATCTGCCAAAGGAGGAGAGTCGACTGATGGGTTCTAGTTATTGATGATTAGCCTTACAAGTCTTTTCTCTTGTAATTGAAACTTAGCCTACTGTTATGGGGTGCCTAAGGGTTGCCACCTGAGAACCTCCTTGTTGCTCAAATGTGGCCTCTCTCTAAGCCAAACTCAGTATATGAATGCATTACCTTCCTCCCACTGTGGGACATGACTCTCGGGGTGAGCCTCCCTGGCAACGAAGGATTAATACCAAGTGCCAACTGGCAATATGACTGGAAAAAGATCTTGAATAAAAGGGGGAGAAGGTAAAGACAAATGAGTTCATGTGACTAAGAGACTTCAAAGTGAGTCGGGAGGTCATTCCAGAGGTAACGCTTACTCACAAGGCAGTAGGATCTCATAGATCACAAAAGTGGATATCACTCCACACTAAGGGTCTCCTGAGGGCTTTGGAGACACCCAAGTCCTATATAAGGGGGGATAGCTCCAGAGATTGATGCCTTCTCAATGGGCTTTACTTTAGAATCTGTGCTCCTGAGAGTGACAGAGTTGGGCTGAAATATGTCCTCCCTGCACATGGCCCATCAGTCCCTTCTATTCAAACCTATATGTGATGCTGGAGTTTGTAGGTGTACTTCCAGAGACTGGAGCCTCTGGCCTGCCCATGTGCCAGCTGTACCTGGAATCTTGGTGGAACTGCAACTCTTACTCTACAGCTCAATGGACTCACCCAAGTCACCTGGTGAGGAGACGGTGATGGACACCAGCCATCCCAGGGAATGGAGAGAACCTGCACCTGCAGGCAGGATAATCCCATCCACCATATCCATGGGATATAAGTCCCCTCTCACTTGGAGTGGAGTGGACATCACCATCCCAGACTCCTCAAGATTGGGGGAAGAGCTATGAACTAGAGTGGACTTAGTGGTATTCTAATATTCTCATATGTTGTAGACATATTATGATTCAAGCAATAGAAGAAATTATAACAGTGAGGTGGGGTCAGTGGCCACTAGACGCTTTCGGGGCAGGGAAGGGAAAAGCAGTTGTAATACAGTTCCGGAAGGAGAAGAGAAGGGGAAAAGGGCAGAAAGAATATTTGAGGAAATAATGGCCAACAATTTCCTAATGTTCAATAAAGACATGAATATATATCCAAGAAGTACAACATACTCTACAGTATAGCAGTATAAATCTGAATAGACCTACTCCAGGACACTTTCTATCCAAAATGTCAAATGTCAATGATAAAGAAAGGATTCCAAAATAATCAAAAGAAAATGGATCCATTATATATAAAGGATATCCAGTAAGACTTAGTGTGGATTTCTCATCAGTAACCGTGTAGGTGAGAAGATAGTGATATGACATATTAAAGATAATGAAAGAGAAAAACAGCCAGTCAAGAATTTTTTATCTGGAAAAATTGTCTTTCAATAATGAGAGTGAGTTTAAAATATTCACAAATAAGCAGAAACTAGTAATATTCATTAAAAATAGCCTGGCTCTATAAGAAATGATAAAGGAATTCTACATCCTGAAAGGAAGGACAATAGAGAGAGGCTTGGAGGAGAGTGTAGAAATGAAGAATATCAGAAACAATAACAAAAGGGTAAAAAGACAAAATAAGATACAACATATGAAAGTCAAAAGAAAAAGTGGTCTATGTAATTAATTCTATACTGTAACAACATTGAATATTAATGGATTAAACTCCATAATGAAAAAACACAGAGAGAATGGATATAAAAATATGAGTCATTCATCGGATGTGTACAAGAGACTCAACTTAGGCCCAAGGTTACAAATAGGCTGAATGTGAAAGGTTGGAAAAAGATATTTCACACAAACAGTAACCAAAAAGAACAGAGGTAGCTATTCTAATATTGGACAAAAGAGAATTTAAATGCAAAAAGTTATAAGACATGAAGAAGGCCAATATATATTAATAAAGGGAGCAATCCACCAGAAAGAAAAAACAATCATTAATATCTTTGCACCTAACAAGGGTCCCTCAAAATAAGTGGCACTAACTGTGGTTAAACTGAAGGGAGAAATAGCTGTATCTGAAATAATAAGTGGGAGTTCTGGGAAAAGGATATTGATGTAAATAGGCACTTCTCAGCTCTTTGGCCAAAAAGAGCAGAGAAGGGACAAAATCCTACCTGAGTGAGCTGTGTTGGGAATCCACAGAGCAGCAGGCTGCAGGGAATCATTCTGGAGGGAGTTAGACAAAGAGATAAAGAGCCCATGGGAAAACCATGAGTTGCTCACACCTATGGTTGGGAATCGCAGGTGGCTAAGCCCCACCTTCAAGGCAAATAGCCTCTGTGGACACCTTGGCTGTCACTAACCAACTGAGTGGGAGGGAGAATTTCCTGGGTGGAAGAGGGAAAGGTGGAAAGTGGTGTCTTCTGTGGGTATAGACACCTTAGCCCCCTTTGAATCTTGGGGAAGATACCAGCCAGCACTGAGGTGGCCCCAGGAGAGGGGAAGGGGAATCTTCTCAGGCAGGCTGTCACATCCAGCCACCCTGGGAGAGAGGAACTGGTCAGGGAAGGGGTGGAGACAGGCATCTAAGTAGCCAGGCCCTTGAAAACTGGTAGAAGTCCAATTCAAGAAGAGCCAGATAAGCTTTCAAAAGACTATTTAGTCTATAGAGCTGCTGAAGTGTAGTGGGGGAATTCCTGCATTGTATGTGGAAGGCCGTTGGTTTGAGTTCTGGTACCTCCTAAGAGAAGGGATCCAGGAAGAGATAAGGCACACAGCTAGCACCTTATAATAGAGAACTTATAGACTGAGATTCTACTCTTTTGTTTTATGGGTTTTTTAATTTTGTTTCTTTCTTTTTACTTTATTTTATTTGCTAAAACTGGATACATCACTTGCAGAAGGCAGGCTTCAGAGTGATTAATTGATGAGTACCAGCAGTCTGAGAAGTTACCTAGGGCCTTAAGAAGGAAGGTTGTTTTTCCTGAGTTGTTTCTTTGTTGCTGTTTTGTTTCTTGTTTGTTGTTTTCCCTTTCTTTGTTTCCTTATTTCTTTTACTTATTTTTTCAACCTACTTTTTTTCATTTTTCTGTCTTCTGACTTCTGTTGCTTTTCTTCCATTCCACCACTACTTGTTTGGTCTTCATTTCTTCTTTTTCTCTCTCTTTCCTTTTTTTATTTCCCTCTATTCTCTTCTCAACTGTCCAGACTTTTAATTCATTGTATTTGTTCTCTCAATTGTATTTCTTATTTTCTTCTACTTATGTGTCTAGCCTTTAATTCATTCTATTTTGCTCTCTATTTTGATCCTTGTTTTAATTTTCTGTATTCCACTGCTTATTATTCTTGTTCCTTTGTATTTTTTATGATTTTTTTTATTTGTATAACTTAGTTTCCTAGCTCTTGCATGGTTCCTCTTCTACTGTTTTGTATTATTATTACTACAACCAAATAAACCCATAAAGATAAACAGATGCCTAGACAACAACAAAAATTACAAGCAATACTAAGAAACAGGAAAACATGGCCCATTCTAAGGAACAAGCTAAAAAGCAGGAAGAGATGCAGAATGTGGAACAACAAATGAGGGATGTCCAAACAAATATCATGAATCTACTTAATGAAGTAAAGGAAGAGATAAAGGATATTAGTAAAACACCAGGGGAATATACTGAAGAAATTGTAAACATAGATATAAAGGTAATGGAACTCATGGTGATGAATGGCACAATGCAAGAAATCAAAAATAAACAGGAAGCACATAACAACAGATTTGAACAAGTAGAAGAAAGAATCAATGATGCTGAAGAAAGTACAGCGGAAATCAAACAGATAGTAAAACAGACAAATAAAAAGTTATAAAAATTCCAGCAGGGACTTAGATAATTGAATGATGACGTGAAACACACAAACCTAAGCATTATAGGCATCCCAGGGGAAGAAGAGAAGGGAAAGGGGGCAAAATGAGTGTTGGGGGAAATAATGGCTGAAAATTTCACAACTCTATTGAGGGACATAGACGTACATGCCTAGGAAGCACAGTGTACCCCAAACAGTATAAATCCTGACAGGCCTACCCAAAGACATATACTTGTCAAATTGTCCAATGCTCAAGACAAAGAGAGAATACTGAAAGAAACAAAAGAAAAGAGATCCATCACATACAAGGGAAGCTTGATAAGATTAAGTGTTGGTGTCTCATTTGAAACCATGAAGGCAAGAAGGCAATGATCTAGTTAAGGTGCTAAAAGAAAAATTTCCAGCCAAGAATTCTCTATTCAGCAAAGCTGGCATTCAAAAATGAGGCAGAGTTCAAAATATTCCCAGATAAACAGAAATAATGAGACTGCCAATAAGAAACTTGCTCTTCAAGAAATATTAAAGGGAGTTCTGTACGTTGAAAGGAAAAATCAGGAAACAGAGAGTTGGAGGAGAGTGTAAGAACAATGAAAAAGATAAAAAGAGAAATAAAAACAACATATGGCATACATAAACCTAAAGAAAATATGGCTAAATAGGTAATTCCTTGACAGTAATAACATTGAATGTTAATGGATTAAACATTCTAATCAAAAAACACAGATTGGCAGAATGGATAAGGAAATATGTCCTATTTAAATGCTGTCTACAAGAAACTCACTTTACACCCAGGGATGCAAGGAGCCTGAAAGTGAGTGGCTCAAAAACAAATTTACCTACAAACAATAATCAGAAAAGGGCAGGAGTAGCTAATCTAATATTGGACAAAATAGAAATTAAAAACAAAACTATTGTGACAGACGAAGAAGGACACTGTATAGTAATAAAAGAGGAAATCTATCAAGAAGAAAGAACAGTCATTAACATTTAAGTACTTGAGGCAAACATTAGAAAAACTTAGTGCAGAAATAGATGTCTCTATAATTATAGTGGGGGAATTTAATACACCAGTATGACCATTAGAGAGAACATCTTGACAGTGGATCAATGAAGAAAATAAGACCTTGACTAATACATTAGAGGATCTGTACCTAATAGACATATACATAACATTACACCCAAATACAATGGGATATATATTCTTCTTGAGTGTACATATATCATTTTCCAGGATAGACCACGTGCTAGGCCACAAAACAACTCTCAATGAATTCCGAAAGATTGAAAATATACAAAGTAATTTCACTGACCACAATGGAATGAAGCTGGAAATCAGTAAGGGGCAGAGAAATAGATTAAGCATAAAGATATGGAAATTGAACGACACGCTCCTAGATACATTGGGTCAAGGAGGAAATCACAAAATAAATAAGTAACTATCTTGAAATGAATGAAAATGAGAACACAACAAGTAGAAAGAAGGAAATAACAAAGATTAGAGCAAAGTTAAATGAAATTGAAAATAAGAAAGGACAACTGGTGGGGAGATGATGATGGACAATGGAAGTCCTAGGGAAGGGAGAGCATCTGCAGCAGCAGGCAGGATAATCCCATCCATCTTCCCCATGGGATATAAGCCCCCTCTCAATTGGAGGTGGAGTGGACATCACCATCACAGACCCCTCAGGATAGGGGGAAGAGCTATGGACTAGAGTGGACTTACTTGTATTCTACTATAGACTTATTGTGATTCAAGCAAGGAAGAAATTACAACACTGATGTGGATCCAGTGGCCACTGGAGGCTCTTGGGGCAGGGAGAGGGAAAAGCAGTTGTAATACAGGGCCTTTTTCAGGACTTGGGAATTGTCCTGAGTGACATTGCAATGACATATAGGCCATTTTATATCATCATATAACATGCAGAACTGTGTGGGAGAGAGTGTGGACTACAATGTGAACTATGGTCCATGCTTAATGGCAAAGCCCCAGGATGCATTTATCAATTGCAATGAATGTGCCACACTAATGAATGATGTTTATGTGGGAGGGTGTGGAAGGTGTGGAGAGTGGGGCACATGGGAATCCCTATATTTTTTTGGTAACATTTTTATAATCAAGGCATCCTTTTAAAAATAAAAAAATACATATTATTAAAAATATAAAGAACTAGAAAAAATAAACAAAACCAAAAGCTGGTTCTTTAAGATTAATAAATTTGACAAACCCTTAGCTAGACTAACAAAGAAAACAGAGCTAAGAAATAAAGAGTATCATGAGAAGATACTTTGAAAAACTGCATGCCAACAAGATGGATAATTTAGAGGAAATGGGCAGATTCCTAGAAATACACAAGCAACCTACACTGACTATAATCCATGCTTAGTGGCAATTCTCCAAATATGTTCATCAATTGTAACAAATGTACCACACTAATGAAGGATGTTGTTAATGTGGGAAAATGTGGGAACGGTAGGGAGCAGGGCATATAGGAATCCTCTATATTTTGTGTGTAATATGTATGTAATCTAAGTATCTTTAAAAAATACAAATGTATCTAAAAATTAAAAATAAATAAAGTTATATCAAATGGAAAAAATAAAAAATAATAGTTGGAGATTTAATACACCATTCACATCAATAGATGGAAGAAGTGGACAGAGTATCAGTAAAGGAACAGAGAACTTGAACAATGTGATAAATGAGTAAGACCTAACAGACATATATAGAGCCCTGCACCTCAAATCAGGAGGGTATACATTCTTCTCATGTGCTTATGGAACTTTCTCCAAGAAAGATAACATATTGGGTCACACAGTAGGTCACAATACATTTTAAAAGATTGAAATTATACAAAGTACCTTCTCTGATCATAATGGAATGAAACTTGAAATCAATAACAGGTGGGAAAGGGGAAATTTTGCAATTATATGGAGACTAAATAACACAATCAGTGCATCAAAGATGAACTGGCAAGAGACATTAGTAACTATCTCAAGAAGAATGAAAACAGGAACACAACTTATCAAAATTGATGGAGTTTCAATTAAAGGCCATGGCAACTGAAAGAATAGACGGT